>CM051271.1:6743582-6826082 GCA_027921565.1 Artemia sinica | reverse complement strand
ACGATTTTGGGAAAAAGGTGCGTGGGAGGGGCCTAGCTGCCCTCTAATTTTTGGTCACGTAAAAAGGGTACTAGAACCTTTAATTTTCGTTCGAATGAGCCCTTTCTAGATATTCTAGGATCACTGGTTCGATACGATCACCCCTGGAGAAAAAAAAATAATAAACACGCATCTGTGGTCTTTCTTCTGGCAAAAAATACAAAATTTCACATCTTTGCAGATAGAAGCTTGAAACCTTAACAATGGGGTTCTCTGATACGCTGAATCTGATGATGTAATTTTCATTAAGATCACTTGACTTTTAGGGGGCGTTTCTCCCTTTTTTCAAAAATCAGGAAAATTTTCTCCGGCTCGTAACCTTTGATGGGTAAAACTATATTTGAAATCAGCATAAAAAGGCAATTCTTTTGATATGTCTATGGTATAAAAATCCCGTTTTTTAGAGATTCGGTTGCTATTGAGCCGGTTCGCTCCTTACCTACAGTTCGTTACCACGGACTGTTTGATAATGTAATTCAAAAACAATTTTATCTCATGACCAGTGAAGTTCTTCTTTGGTGCTTGTATTTGTGAAATTTCTGACTTTTGAAGACCAGCATTGATGACAAAAAGACAGTGTGAGGTTTTTATTGAAGCCTGTTGGCTGAATCGTAAAAAAACTCATGTTTAAAAAACAGAGAATAAAATGCATTGTTTTACAGATAAACTCTTTTCAAGAGGATCGAAAAATTTTCAAAATTTAACATCAAAATGTCTCCAGGATATGGAAAGTCCAGGAGACTTTTTCCTCCCCATTTGATTCCGTGATCTCCCATTGCCTTTCCTGTGCTCCTTAAGACAAAGTCCATCAAAATAATCCATATAAAGGGGGACAGAACACAACCCAGCCTAACTCCTGATTTAATACAAAACCAGCTGCCAACCTCATATCCTACCTTAACCGCAGCAGTGTTATTCTCGTACATAGCACTAATTACTTTAATGTAATGTAATGACCCAAAATGGCGTCGAAAAAATAATAGGAAAATTAACATTTATTACTTAAAGAAGGAAAATAATGAAGGGGCCTAAAGAAATGAATATGGGAGGGACATTTATCTGACAAAACTGGGACCAAGGGTTCCAACACCTCCCCCCTAAGATAAATGGCCCACATCCCCGTTGGATTGGCTGGAAATTCAAACACAATATCATAACACTAAAATCAAAATCATTAGACTTGTATCTTCTCTTCTACCAGTGCCTGTGCTTCCTCTCCTTGGCTCTGAATCGGTCGTCCTCGAAATGTCTCTACTGTAGGACCACCATGGTCTAGATCGTCTAACATGCACATTTGGTTTTTTGAAAATCCAAGTCCCCAAGATTCGTAGGAATTCATTGTGCACAGCACAAATCAAAACAACAAATTTTCTCGCTCTCACGAATTTACATTTGAGAGGAGCTGAGAATCAGTTTCTGGCACATGTGATGATGCCAGCCATCGTGAAAAATTGGCTGCACTAGCCTCTTAATTTCCATCTGTGGAAACAACCCCAAATCTTGATAAAAAAGTGAATTGCCCCTTGGCATAATTTCAAATAGTCTAAGGCCGAAAATACACAGGCCTGTGAAAACGATAAGGGTACAGGGAAATGAAGTAAAATTTTGAGCGAACCATGAATCGCCTTCCTCTGGGTCCCATCCCCTAAAATAATCGAATGAATAATGCTCGGCGATGAGGGATGAAAATAATATTGAAGACTGGAAAGACAAGGCTTCAGTAAAGGGATCACAACTTGTCCGCCAGTTGTGCATTGAGGAAAAGGGCTATCTTTCGCGACTTCCCGCAGGGGATCTTCCCCAAGGGATTCCTCCCCCTCATAAAGGAACAAACCCTCTTTTGAGTTGATCAGACCAATATTAGATTCCTTTCCAAGTTTTTTCAATCCGACTCGCCATTCAATATCTCCCAACTTTCCCCCAACCCGTTGTAGGTCATTCATCTCTCTTTTGTAACCATCTTCTTTTATTCCCCATGTGTCTTTGACCTCTTTTTCCCCCTTATTATCTATGTTTTCAAGGCAAAGCCCATCCAACATTTTTTTATTTTTCGCCACTGCAGGCTGAATCTCCAAATTTTGTCTCTTCTTTACATTCCTCTTTTCGTCTCTACTTTTATCAATTCTGTCATTCGCGAAAAATAATAAATCATCGTTATATCTGATTTGGACTCCAGTGTCCACTATCTTTGACTGCATTGCTTCATTGTAGCTCCGTTTAATATCTTTTTTCTCTCTTTTAGTCTTCTTTATTCTTACCGCAGAAAAAATTATTTTGTCATCAAATTGGAACTGTACTCCGACATTTGGTTTTTCATATTCTACAAAAATTTCTCGAATTTTCCGAGGAAAAGCACGTACGATAAATTTGTCTCCTTATTCTCTGGTACAATCAGCGTTTCATTTTGTCCTGTGCTTGTTAGCGTCTCATATTCATTAAAAGTGTTCTCAAGTTTTCTATTATTTGCAAATTTTCCTGAAAAATCAATTTCGCGCGTCTTATTTTCAATATTGTGTGGTCTTATTACTTCCGCATCCCCTTTTTGTGGATTATCAACATTTTGAACCCGAGTATCCAGTATTTCGTTTTTCCGACAGGGTGGCACAGCCCCCCAATTTGTTTTATGGGCCGGTCCCCCTCCCCACCTTGTCATTGAAGCAGCATATTCTTCCGTCGTAGTGTCATTTTGTAATTTTTCCTCTGTTAAAGAAGTCGCTTCTAACGATAGGAGATTTCCGATATCTCCAAAGTCTCCTCCTACTAAAACATCCACTGCTAGAGTGGGTACTAAGCCTACTTTTATCGTTTTTCTCTGGACCGTACCGTCCTTCTTTGCAATTTCTATTCTTACCCAAGCAGACGGGCATGGGTGTTTGTCTCCATAATAACATAATGTTGTAATCTTATTTTTATGGTCTATCTCCGTTCTATTAATGAGGCCAGTTCGCACATAGGTTTGGTCACTGCAGGAATCAATTGCCATTTCGACTAATTCCCCGTTCAACTTTCCGTATATTTTATGCGACTCTGCAAATGCGCAATTTTTTTCCTTATTATGGGTAATGGCCCAGGCTGTCGTTTTATGTGGTTTTTGGTCATGTTTACTGGGTCAGTTTCTTGCAAAATGCCCCGTGGTACCACAGTTATAGCAAGTTAGTTCTCCTTGCGCTGTGTTATAGTGCCTATTTTTGTTATACTCTCTATATTGAAATATGTCTGTCTCCTTAAATTCCTCTCTTATTTCGGTCCACCTATTTGCCATTTCCGCCATTTCTTCGCTTGTTTTTGGGTTCTTTTCTTTCAAATATATTTTCAATTCTCTGTGAGCATTTTCTAAAAATTGTTCCATTACTGTTTTATTTACCACTTCCGTCAATTTTTCTTTTATCTCTTTCGGGTCTTCATACATTCTATAATTTTCTAACTCTAGCCATTTTAAACACATATCTTTCAATTTGTACCCGAATTCCTTATATGTTTCGTTGTCTCGTTTCTTTTGCTTCTAAACCTTCTTTGAAAGTGCTCGGGGGAGAGTTGAAATTTTTCAAAAATGGCTTGTTTTAGTCCTTCAAAATTCCTTGAGTATTCCATTGGTAATGCTTTATATGCAAGTTGTGATTTGTAGTTAAGGAGGGGCTGTATTCTTGTTACTCAATTTTCTCTCGGCAACCCGCTTAATTCCGCCGTTTTTTCAAAGTTGTATATGTATAAATGTACATCTTCATTTTCCTTCATTGGTTGAAGGTTTACTGCCTGCATTATCTCTATTGTAGACGATTTCTGAGGCTCTTGGTAATTTATCCCTGCAATCATTTCCATTATGTATTTTCTTTCCTCCCTGTCTGCTTCCTCCTTTTTCTCTCTGGCTATCCTATCAGCCTCTTCCTTTTTTTCTCTTTCTTGTCTATCTTTCTCTCTTTCTTTCTCCATGAAATTTAATAATTGTTGTGTCGTATCTATTTGAGTACTCCTTCGCGAGCTCCTACTGGAAGTTGAGCTTCTACTGCTCCTGTTACTTGGCCTACTCTGAATCTCACTGTTATTATATTCTCTTAACTCGTTTTCTGAGTCTACTCGTTGTATAATATTTTCTTCTCCCCGCAACTCCCCTACTTTTTGTACCTTCTTTGAAGGGTGAGTTTTTTTGTTATACCCGTTCTTCTTGTAATAATTTTTCCCCATGTATTATCGCCACTGTTTCTTTTGTTCGGTCTTCTCTATCTGCGAGTAATTCTTTCTGCATTTGTTTTAGATTTTTCTCTTCTTCTCTGGTTCGTACCGGGGATCGCTCTATTACTGATTTTGGTTTAAAAATATCCTCTTCACACGTCCCAGAAATGTCTATTTCACCTGTTGAGTGATATATGGTTCTATTTGATGGTGTTCTTCTTATGGTATTTCCAGCGGGAGTCGCATACAATTGTGTGTCTGAATCCGATTTTTGTTTTACCGCGGTAGATCTTGTCTGAATTCTTCGTTTGTCCGCCATTATTTTAAGGTTTATTTAACGTCTTTCGTTCAAATCAAAATTCTTTTATCAATGTTTCTTTTTATCCTTTTGTGAAAAATTATTTTCTTTTAATTTTTCGATTATCTGTGGGGGGCTCAGCCTCCCTTGTCTCCCAAGTTAATTATTCGCGTGATTTATTGATTATTAAATTTTATTCCTATTATTATCCGACTAAGCACAGCTCAGATAAAAATTTTCTCCTTACGATTTTTATATATAGCCTCTTTAACTACAATAGGATACTTTTGTAGGCTAAATTACCCTGTCTCTTCGAAAGCGCGGAATTCTTTTAATTATCAGATTTACGGATAGGACCTTAACTCGCTGCTACCGCTTATTGGAGGTTTATTGTGCGGGGTCACCACTTTTAAAGGCAAAAATGGCGCAAAGAGTTGCTATGCCACTTACTGGAGGGGGACGATCCCTCTTGGGCCCCAAATTAGTGGGATTTCAGCGGTTACTCCAACGGTTCCTTTATACTAACGCGATCGGGTGGTCTATGGACACATTTAAAGCCAAAGTTTACCGATAAGATTTTCTAATTAACCCTTGAGTCTCGGCCTAAGCTGCAAAGTAAAATAGGTACATAGAAAAATTCTTACTGTATTAACACTCACGCTGTATAAAAATGAACTGACTCAAAAAAGGACAAATTCTCCCAGCCCGCTAACCGCAGCACGCGGTGGGGTTACTAGGGGTGGTAAATGCATCTTCCCAGACAATCCCAGGGCTCCTAATATACTGGCCAATTTCCCTAACTGCGCACTTTTTTCCCTCGTGGTCAATTAAACACGTACGCAGTTAAAAGGACCCAAAATGGCGTCGAAAAAATAATAGGAAAATTAACATTTATTACTTAAAGAAGGAAAATAATGAAGGGGCCCAAAGAAATGAATCTGGGAGGAACATTTATCTGACAAAACTGGGACCAAGGGTTCCAACAAGTATCTTTTAAAGGCATTTTGGAGAAAAATATTGTTTCAACATTAAAATCTCCAGTACGTGTTAGACCAGACAATAACCCCCAAAGTCATTTCTTTAATCAGTCTCAATTTAAAAAGAATTTTTTTTTTCCGGTATTGTTTGTAGACGGTAGCTTATATTAGGGAGGGCTACAGGAACAATCCTCCCCTCTATCGAGATCTTCATAAAAGGGAAAAGGGGATTTTTATGCAAACTTTTAAAAGGAAAATCAGGTCTCAGCAACTGCTTTTCCGCAATGTGCTGTAAGAATACAAGGTTAAAATGCAATTTTAGCCCCTGATTTGTATTAAAATCGTCATTTGGGATCAATTTCAAGCGGTGCTATAAATGGTCGTAAATGGCCGAAATGACTTTTGTTGGCCTGTAGTAAAATGTTTCTGTAATAATATATGTTACTCCGAACAATTTCGTACTGTCAGGAGTAATGTACTGTGTTAGAAGAGAAAGAAAAACAAAGAAATGGAGAGAGAAAGTGAATGAAAATGGCTTATACAAAATTTCCATAGATAGTACTTTACGTCACCGACGATCCGCTTGTTACGCGAAGCGTAACACGCGGAAAAAAAATTTTGGATATGGTACAATTTTTTTGTCTTTGGTACATTTTTCATGCAATTTGTGGTACATTTTGTTTTGAGGTGTTGGTAACACTGCTTCTCGGCCTTTTGACTAAGATCAAAGTGTAGTATCTGTTCTTATCAGCTTAATATCTGATACGGTCCCTACGTGGGGCCCAGAATATTAAACTGATTTTAAGAAACCGGAGGGATGTCGGGGCTTGCTCCGCTCCCTTCACGCGTTGACCCGGTATTGCAGTACCTCCGGGATCGGCGCACCCCTCTCGAGGGGAAATCAAAACTCATGAACCTTAAACACTGACGTCTTATGCGCTTCCTTATACATTGTAGAAACCATATCTGTAGTTTCCTAGCCGTTGAATATATATATTTTTTTTTATCCGAAAAAAACGGAAAACTGTTAATAATTTACAAAATTTAATGGTGAAAAAGCCAATGACCACTCGCCATAATTAAATTAAAATCCCCAACCTGGATTGAAGTCCCCATGCATCTTTTTCGAAAATAGTATGCAATTATTAAATGCTGAAATTTAAATTGAACCAAGATTCGAACAGAATTGCTGAAGTGATTGGTTTTGGCCTCAGAGGGCTTGGTTCTGTAGTGAGTTGTTAGTAGTAGTAGTAATGACTAAAGCCCCCTTTGGTTGTTAACGAGAAGAACGGCCACTGGGTTCTCCGAAATAAAAGTTTCGACTTTTCAGTCATATTGATAACAGAGTGAGAAACCCCTGATTTTCTTTTCTCAAATAGGTAAACTTGCATTCAAAGGATTAATATGTTTGCATATGAAAATGAAATGGGGCATTTCTATTTTCAAAAATAATTTAGAGACTTGATTCATTAATGTGAAAAAGTTTTGTAAACCTGCATCTGGCTAATAAATTGGAGCTTCTGAGTGGCATTCAAAGCAATGGGATTTATGTCGAAAGATAATAGTAAAATGTTAGATATTAACTAAAACATACTTACCTGGCTGGAGAGCTGCCTTGATCATGAAGGAGGCGCTCCCAGGGTGAGGCCTTTCCATTGCACTTCGGATTGGCTGACCCCTGTGATTACCCCAAATGGGGGTAACTCAACAGCTTAATTTTTGGTAGTGGGGGACTGCGTTCGCGCGGACCCCTGTCCACACTCTGCAAAGTTCTGTCCTTTGGGCCTCCTTTGTATGTGATGTATTTATCAGTTATAAGTAAAAGCACACAATTTGATGTTGTTAAGACAATAATGGGACATGTAAAATTGATCATTGGGCCCTTTTGAAAAACTGAATTTCTTGATAAACTTGCATGTTTGAAATATTACGGAAGAATTGTGCCTAAAATCCCAAGCATATGAGAGAGTTGGGAGTATACTCTATAGATTCCTAATGCATTTTGTTTTTGAAAATACTCTGTAATTATTAAATACTGATTTTTAAATTGAACTAGGAATCGTATCAAGTTGCTGAAATTTAGATTAAGTCACAAAGGCTAGTCTTAAAAAAGTGAAATGCGCTTGGTCCCCCCACATTTCATTAAGTCAATTGCGTTGGCAACATATCAAACTAAAAATTCCTTCACTACTGCCAAGCTTCTTGGAATATTTAAATAGGGGGGGATTTTGGCGACAGCCATTGATCGACCACTCAGTTACATTACAATTATTTTTGAGCCTGATTACTGAATATTTATGTTATTTTCTGTGGATGTAGTTTTTGTACCATGTCATTAAAGTTGCCATTGAATTGCTGCTCATTGAATATGTTTTCTCATCATATGATATTTTTGCCCATATTTACTTGATACTGAACCTAATTTTAAGCGGGTAAGGAATGCTCCAAGGCACTCTTGGCTCGGTGCAATAACGAACCAAGTCCTAGGCGCTCTTGAGTCCCCATTCTCTTAGGACCCTCATTCCTCCTTTGTCTAGTAACAGTATTTCCATTCCAGTTTAGGAGGTTTTTCTAAAATGAAATGGGATAAATGAAATGAAATAAAATTGGATGAATATATAATAGTTTAGAAACAAATTTGGGCTATATATTTGCACATTAGGGAGGGTGGGGGTAAAGCATAGCATACATTGAATACGTAACCTAACCTAGGTACCTTTCTCCCTCCTAAACCCCCAAAAAAACAATCGTTTAAATATTGAGAAATCACGCTTTGGCATCAATTTATCTAGCAAATCACCCGTTGTCTGCTAATGAAATAGCAGTTTGACGGGTTTCGTGACTGGTTTCTTTGATATAGTATATAGCGATGCCTGCATAATGCACCAGCACCCCGTAATTTATTTAGGCTAAAAATTAAAGGGCAAAGCATGGCTCAAGAAATCTGAACAAAACTAGCACAAGTCCATACAGAATATTACTCCATAAGACATTGATCTTCTGCACTTGAAAATCAAAAGATACTACCATCTTGGAATGCGGCTTCCCTCGTACTACTTTGTTTCTACTAAGTCTTTCAAGCTCGAGTCCATCTTATTGGACTTTTGTTTCATTTTCTATTGCTTTTCTACGGTTCAAAGCTTAGGGTTCTTTAGTAAGTTTGTACTCAAATTCTACTATAAAACTGGAATTATACTTGAAGGCCATCTATTTTTCAATTCAGTGTTCTGACTACATTGTTAGTAACAAGATGGAATTATAAAATTAATCTAGAACCTTGATTTGTTAATGTGAAAATGTTTCACAACATTTGAATTTATCAAATCATACTTGTTTGGCTTTTGAGCTGCCTTGATCATGAAGGACGTGCTCCAGGGGCACAATTTGCTATGGGACAGGGGGGACTGCCCCCTCCAGACCAAAGCTTGACCCCCTCTCAGACCTCAGTTTCCCCCCCCCCCCCCAGCTGAAATTTAGTTTCTGCAAAATATCATGTCAAACCTAAAATAAGCCTGCATAATTCAAGGATCCAGATAAACAGGTCAGTTTTGTATTTTTAGTAGCCTAAATCTTTGTCTGATTTTGGGTTTTTGAATGACAATTTTGTCCAAGTCTTGATTGGAAAATTTTCCGTTTACCATCAAAATTTTGAGATAAACTTTGATATTATGGGAAATGTTTTATACTGTTTATAAAAATCTAAAGACAAAGTGATAAGTTCATTGAATGTTATTAGAGTATTGCGACCGAAATTAAATTTGTGACAAAGTTTCTTACTCGTATTCTTATATAGACTTTGACAATCCTTGTTTAATTATCGCTTCTCTGCAGTGATGCCAAACTTGGTACAATTGTACCATTTTGGTACATTTCACCTCTACTGGTACAATTTAGTACAATCCCACAAAATATGGTACATTTTACAAAATTATGGTACGATGTGGTACATTTCAGTATTTTTGTACTGATGGTTGTATTCTTTCATTTATAAATAATTTTATTTCACCCTGATGTTGTTCACCATAGTCAAGATAAGAGACAGACAAGCCCATCACCATTCACCTCTTTTCTTTTTTTCGTAAACAGACACTTCCGGCTTCCAAAAGTCAGAAAAAAAACATCTCTATCTTGCAATTGGTTGAAGTACAGCAGTGCACAGCTAAAGATCTGTATACAATGTTAATAAAAATTCTGTTCGAAGAGATTGGAGTGCCAAAGCAAAATCTTTTTCGTTTTGCATCAGATAATACATCTGTGATGATGGGGGGGACAAGGGAATGTGCAAGCAAATTTTTTGTGTGGATTTACCCAAACCTATTTGTTCTTGGGTTTACATTCCACTCCATCCATTTGTGTGCCAGTGCAGCAAGTCACAAGCTACCTAAGACGTCGAAGAATTCTGTCATGACCTCTAAAATTACATTGATTGAAGCCCTAAAATGGCTGGTGAGTTTGTCAAAATGCAGAAAATCATTGAGCTTGACGAACACAGGATCCTGTGCCATGTCACAACTAGGTGGCTTTTCTGACTTCCAGCTATTATGCGTTATCTCGAACAATAAGATTGTTTGATACTTTTCTTTCGGAGTGAAAGCTTTAAAGAAGGAAACAAGCCACAGCTATACTCTAAAAATTGCTGTTCCCTACATTCAAAGCTTATTTTGCTTTCCTCACATATATCTTACTATTTGTTAGTGACCATAATTGGTTGTTTCAGTCGGAGGATACCCAAATTCACATGTTGTACAGTGGAATTAGTGAGCTGTATAAAGTGATTATCAACGACACTATGAAGCCAAGCTACGTGGAGACGACAGAAGCACCTTTGATGCAGTTCAGGAATCCAAAGCACTTTTGAGACATGAAAGAAGTAGACCTTGGCAGTCGTGTAGAGTTTATATTTATCAACAACAAAAAAGCTGCAACTGCCTTCAAAACAGTGTGTACGGAATACATGATAGAATTGAGCGACGAAATAAGGAAAAGCTTTTCAGTTCAAAATAATCGTCGGCTAAAAGCTTAGACAGACAGGACCAAAAGTAGCTGTGTCTCCTGACCACTCAAACTTAAGTATTGTCCCACAAATTGTCCAGTTTCTAAATTTGGCAAAAGAGACTGATGAGGAAAAGATTGCCAAAGATTGTAAAAGGCTACCATTTTGCGCTGATCTCAAGAAATGTGTAGATTCTGACCCAGTTTATTTCTGTTTTAAAGTAATTGAACGATGTGATGGTTCTCAAGTCAAAAGTTTTTCATTCTTGGGTGAATTCATGATGAAAATGCTTATACTTCCACATTCTTCTGCTTGTGCCGAGAGGGCCTTTTCAACCATTAATTTAAACAAAACAAAATTGAGAAATAAACTCGGCTTTACTACTCTTAATGCTGTCCTGGGTGCTAAACGATTTGTTAGCAAAGATTGAACCCCCCGCCCACCCTATGAGCATGGTGACACACCCCAACTGGTGAAATACTGGAAAAGGGTACAGAAAATCTGCAATTGTGAGTGCTGCCATGGGTTCTGATTTAGGTAGTGATGTTTAATGTCATATTTTTGGTCATTTTTGGATGTATAGTTTTTGTAGTATAGAGTAGTTGGAACCTCAAATAACTCAAAGTTTATAAACCCAGCTCCAGTTTTAAAATAAAAGATGGAATTATCTTGATGTTTAAGCTGATTTAAGAAATAGTGAAAGATATGGTCTATAATGTACAATTTGGGGGGATATATCCGAATCGACCTTATAGGGCTAGTGAAGGGTCTTTTAAATACATTTTGGAGAAAAATATTGTTTCAAAATTAAAATCTCCAGTACGTGTTAAACCAGATCATAACCCCCAAAGTCACTTCTTTAATCAGTCCCAATTTAAAAAGAATTTTTTTCCTGTTTTGTTTGTAGGCGGTAGCCTATACTAGGGGAGGGCTACAAGAGCGATCATCCCCTCCATCGAGATCTTTATATAAGGCAAAAGGGGGATTTGTATGCAAACTATTAAATAGAAAAACAGGTTCCAGCAGCTGGTTTTGGGCAATATTCTGTAAGAATACAAGGTTAAAATTTGATTTTAGCCCCTGATTTGTACTAAAATCGTCATTTGGGACCGATTTCAGCGTGGTGCTGTAAACGGTCATATATGACCGAAAAACAACGACTTTTCGGTAAAAACAACTTTTCGGTAAAAACCGAAAAACAACGACTTTTAGTAAAATGTTATTGTAGTAATATATGTTACCCCGAACAATCTCTTCAAGTACTGTCAGGAGTAATGCACTGTATTAGAAGAAAGAGAGAAAAAAAACGAAGGAATGGAGAAAGAAAGTGAATGAAAATTTCTTATACAAAATTTTCATAGATAGTACTGTACGGCACCGACGATTCACGTGTTTCACGAAGCATAACACATGAAAAAAATTGGAATATGGTACAATTTTTTATCTTTGGTACATTTTTCTTGCGATTTGTGGTACATTTTGTTTTGAAGTGTTGGTAACACTGCTTCTCGGCCTTTTGGCTAAGATCAAAGTGTAGTATCTGTTCTTATCAGCTTAATATCTGATACGGTTCCTACATGGGGCCCAGAATATTAAACTGATTTTTGGAAACCGGAGGGATGTCGGGGCTTGCTCCGCTCCCTTCACGCGTTGGCCCGGTATTGCAGTACCTCCGGGATCGGCGCACCCCTCTCGAGGGGAAATCAAAACTCATGAACCTTAAACACTGACGTCTTATGCGCTTCCTTATACATTGTAGAAACCATATCTGTAGTTTCCTAGCCGTTGAATATATATATTTTTTTTATCCGAAAAAAACGAAAAACTGTTAATAATTTACAAAATTTAATGGTGAAAAAGCCAATGACCACTCGCCATAATTAAATTAAAATCCCCAACCTGGATTGAAGTCCCCATGCATCTTTTTCGAAAATAGTATTCAATTATTAAATGCTGAAATTTAAATTGAACCAAGATTCGAACAGAATTGCTGAAGTGATTGGTTTTGGCCTCAGAGGGCTTGTTTCTGGGGTGAGTTGTTAGTAGTAGTAGGAATGACTAAATCCCCCTTTGGTTGTTAACGAGAAGAACGGCCACTGGGTTCTCAGAAATAAAAGTTTCGACTTTTCAGTCATATTGATAACAGAGTGAGAAACCCCTGATTTTCTTTTCTCAAATAGGTAAACTTGCATTCAAAGGATTAAGATGTTTGCATATGAAAATGAAATGGGGCATTTCTATTTTCAAAAAGAATTTAGAGACTTGATTCATTAATGTGAAAAAGTTTTGTAAACCTGCATCTGGCTAATAAATTGGAGCTTCTGAGTGGCATTCTAAGCTAAAACATACTTACCTGGCTGGGGAGCTGCCTTGATCATGAAGGAGGCGCTCCCAGGGTGAGGCCTTTCCATTGCACTTCGGAGTTCGGATTGGCTGACCCCTGTGATTACCCCAAATGGGGGTAACTCAACAGCGTAATTTTTGGTAGTGGGGGACTGCGTTCGCGCGGACCCCTGTCCACACTCTGTAAAGTTCTGTCCTTGGGCCTCCTTTGTATGTGACGTATTTATCAGTTGTAAGGAAAAGCACACAATTTGATGTTGTTAAGACAATAATGGGACATGTAAAATTGATCATTGGGCCATTTTGAAAAAATGAATTTCTTGATAAACTTACATGTTTGAAATATTACGGAAGAATTGTGCATAAAATCCCAAGCATATGAGAGAGTTGGGTGTATACTCTATAGATTCCTAATGCATTTTGTTTTTGAAAATACTCTGTAATTATTAAATACTGATTTTTAAATTGAACTAGGAATCGAATCAAATTGCTGAAATGTAGATTAAGTCACAAAGGCTAGTCTTAAAAAAGTGAAATGCCCTTGGTCCCCCCCACATTTCATCAAGTCAATTGCGTTGGCAACATATCAAACTAAAAATTCCTTCACTACCGCCAAGCTTCTTGGAATATTTAAATAGGGGGGGGGACTTTGGCGACAGCCAATGATCGACCACTCAGTTACATTACAATTATTTTTGAGCCTGATTACTGAATATTTATGTTATTTTCTGTGGATGTAGTTTTTGTACCATATCATTAAAGTTGCCATTGAATTGCTGCTCATTGAATATGTTTTCTCATCATATGATTTTTTTGCCCATATTTACTTGATTGAACATTGAATTCCTTATTACTTTCGAATCTTGTTAAAAAAAACGATCAGGATTTATTTTCATATACGGATTTATTTTTATAAGGATTTATTATATAAATCCTTATAAAAATAATATAATATATTATTAATATATAATAATATATCATATATTATATTATATAAAAATAATATAATATATAATATATTATAAAAATAAATCTTTATTATATAAGGATTTATATATATATATATATATATATATATATATATATATATATATATATATATATATATATATATATATATATATATATATATATATATATATATATATATATATATATATTATATATATATATATATATATATATATATATATATATATATATATATATATATATATATATATATATTTATATATAAGAGATGGATGGATATTGTAGGATCGCTGCAATACTAATGCGGCTAAAAATGAAATCTAAAAACTAAGACTGATAGAAGGGACTTAGCTCTAAATTAGTGAGTTAATAGTCAGAGAAAACACCTAACACTAGGGTATTTCTGTAAGCAAATTGGGAAAGGCAACACATTTGGGCACATGAACAAGACAAAAAGGAATACTCTATGAAACCAGGGGGTAAATTAGGGGGGGGGGGTACAAATATAACAACAATTTACGGGCCTTAATCTTACCATGTTCGTTGTCAGAACCGATAGCAGCTGCAAGTTCAGATGTCAAGAACAGAACACGAGATAACATTTGGGGGGGGTCAAGATTGGCAAGAGCTTTATTAGATCAGTGGTCATGCTCACCCAGTCTTCCGATTCAAATACAGCATAACCTTGAAAATAAAAATGAAATATTGGAGTATCATCCTGAGTATTGACAAGTTTGCATTCAAGGTTAAGGCTCAGCCAGCGTCCTGCTTAAAAAATTACAATTGGTCATTGCTAATTATCGTACTCCAGTGACGGAGAAACAAAACGAGGGGAAGGTCGAAAGCTGTTCTTTTCATAGTGCGAAGCAAAGACGCGCGCGAATTTGTTCACTATTCTTTTAAAAATGAGTATACAATATAGGCAAAAATCTCAATAATGTTCAAAACTATAGCTTATGTGGACAAGCTTATTCCCTCATCAAAACAGCAAAAGCCACAAAAAACTATAACCATTAACTTACTTTCTTTCCAAGGAAGCTTTAATTACTCCTTCGATGCATATAGAATCCAGGGACTTTCCCTCTATCAAATCACAGAAAAAAAACAATGGCAAAATGATGAGCGGTTATATTCAAAATAGCTTTTTTTGTTTCTAAGTGTTAGTTATGTCTTTTTCATAAAGTAGGGAGAAAGAGGAAATAACTGGCTGTAAATGAGCATGAGCAATAACGAGCACTATTAAATTTATTAACTAATTTACTAAACAAGACTTACCACTAAGATTAACAAGTTCAACGGAATTCAGGTTGTGTGAGCTGCTACCCATGTCAGTGAAGGCAATGTCACCTGTAAGAGTGGAAAAAACTTATTGTTATTACTGCGACATATCTTATCTACTCTAATCTACTTCTATAAGAAAGAAGAAAAGAAAAAACGATGTACGAAGAGGAGAGAAGAGAAGAGAGGGAGAGAGGGGGAGTGGTGAGGGGTGTAGAAGTTATATTGCATAAAAGCTCGACTGAATATGCAGGTAGGCGCAGTGCAGCACTGAGCCGTGCTCTAAATGCTCAGATAGGCTGAAATATTCGGATAAATAAAGAACTATACGAGTATGTTAGCAACAGAAAACTAAATATAAACGTAAGGTCCGGATTCGATGTCAAAGATGCAAACGCACATTTCTTTTGTAAGATGCATTTAACACAAATAACCATTCTAGGTTAGGTAGGAATTCTTATAATTAAATTGGATTCTACAGAATGCTTCATCAGTGACGCTTTTTCACAAAAATAAGGAGGGAGAGGAAAAAACAAGCTGTCCGCTTCATATCGGACATAAGAATTGAAGCTACATTGAAGAGAATCCAATTTCGGCCACCAATATCATCGATGTTAAAAAAAACCCAATAATTCAGAAGATATAGAGTTCACATTTTTGTCTCTTTTTTAGAGACTATCAATAAGAAAAAGCTTAAACTGGCAGAATGCGGGAAAAAATTCCAAATGAATGCTCTTTCTTACGAGGAGATGGAAACAAAAAACACAAAATATAGTGTCTAAGACGAAACTTGGATTTCGAGAGGCTTAAAACGTGCTAATTTTTTCTGCATAACTTTTTTGTGCTTTGAAACTTCGAAATATTGGAGTTTACCATTAAAAGGTGCACCTTCCGATAAATTGACCATAAGTTTGGGGGTAAGTAGCCAAAGTATTTGAAATTGAGCTATAATACAGCTGTGACTTTCCGGTCATATATCGTCTTTATAATTAGTGTAACTTGTAAAATCTTTCCCTTAATCTTTTTTGTTTGCTCACTATTTCTCACTGAGTAGGCTACAGCCTTGAATTAACCCAATAAAACGTATATAACTACGGCCCATTTCCAGATTTCTCATTAGCCTATAACCTATAGCCTAGACTAGGTCAGTATTTGCTAGTTTTCGGCCCGCTCGGGGTTCGGGTCTAGGCCCCGGGGCTCTATCCCGAATCCCTCCGTCTCCTCGAAAAGTTTGTTTTATAGAATCTAGGGGATGAAAGGAATCCGCCATTCTGGAATTTTCTAAATTTATATTTTGATAGCCTACAACATTGAATTCTAAGTAGATCATGGTATGTATATTTCTTAGCTATCTCATCATGGTACTAGAATAGAACTTTTCTGAAGTTTGAAAAAAAAAACATTCCAAACATTTCATAGCCTAGCTGTTATTTGGCACAGCAAGTAATTTGACTCCTTTTCCTTTTGCATTTTCTCAATTAATATTATTTTTTGTACTGTTTCTATTGAGTTTTAGAACAAAAGCAATTTTTAGCTTTTAATTAATATTTTAGAATAATGAAGAAATGTTAAAATATTTTTTTTATTGCCGTATTGGTTATGGAATAGTCACAGTATATTAATAAAAGAGAAACAACCGTTTTTGGGCCTTTTATTATATATATAGACATGAACAATAGAAATTGAAGATTTTCGAATAGTGTATTTTTTCCAATACAATTTTTGGAAAGCTGATGTACCTTGGTAGATGGTAACTCTGATATCAGGTTTCAGCTTGTAGTATTATCATTACTCGTAAATAAAGTTATAACAAGGGTATCTATTGAAGGTGTTTAAACTAATTTTGGTATGATTTAAGTAAAAGGTTACTCTCCTAAAAATGTGTTACTTTCAGGGTTGCCACCCTGACCTGGAAGAATTTACTAAATCGGAGAGGAAAAATTTACTAGATCGCATCTGTTTTTACTAAATGCTCAAAAAAAATTTTGTGCGTGCGGCTAGGTCGCACGCGCACCATTAAGCATCGATTTTTACTATAGGAAGATAATCAATACGATTTTCACAATCATTTTTCCTTTTTTCCTCTTTTCCTTCCGTTTTCATAGTAGGATTGAAAATTCCGGAAACCTACAAGTTCAAAAATCCTTTTTTTGGATATATATATATATATGTATATATATATATATATATATATATATATATATATATATATATATATATATATATATATATATATATATATATATATTATATATATATATATATATATATATATATATATATATATATAATGTTACATTTCTACTTACTTTTAATTTATCTCAGCAGGCTCCTTTTTAATCAATAAAAATTTTCAAACTGAGGAGATTCATCAAATCACCTTGGGTGGTTGGCTTTTGTTTTTATTCCAATTGATTCCCAATCATCAAAAATCCAAGTGTCATTATAGCTTCATTTTTAGTTGGTAAGATTTGATACACAGAAAGCTGATTATGTCGACCTTTAGACGCCGGAAGTGAAGTGTTTGTTTATGAAAATAGATGACTGCTTGTCTGTCTCTGAGACAGACAAGCAAAATTGTAAATTGTAAAACAGACAAGCAAAAATTGTAAATTGTCATATGTTTACGGTAATTTTTTCCCTGAATTCATGAAAAATAAAACAAAAGTTTTGTTTACTATAAATCATGACTTTCTACTAGTTCTTACTAGATTTCGGGAAATTTACTAGATCCTCTAAATTTACTAGATTTTTTTTACCACATGTAGTAAAATCCTACTGACGGTGGCAACCCTGGTTATTTTCTCTATATTTCAGAAGTTATATCGAACTTTTGAATAAGCTACCAGTTTTGCCAACACTTTAAAACAAACTTATCAAAGAGTTCAAGAAATTGTACCATGTCCCAAGCAGAGGGACCCAGATGCTTATTGCACTGTTTAGGCATCTTTTCGAGCTGGTCACGCATTGAATTTTCGAATCGACGTATTTTTTTATGGGGAAAATCGTTCATTCGATGTATTTGCACTAGGAAAATGGAACTTTTGGTGCAATTTTACTTCTAGGGGGCGTAACTTTAGATCAAATAACTGGCAACACTGGTCTCAAGACCAGTGTTTGACTAGTTACCATCAAATTATTTTTCACCAACAAATTGGCGCTGTAACTATCCATTTCCGATCGATAGAGTCCTCTATCAGTTTTTGTAACCATCCGTTCAATAAAAAGTGAATAGCAACTAATTTATTAAATAAAAAAGGTAACAAATAAAACATTCTTTCTTGTGATAATACTGAGAGAAAAAAGAATAATATGGAAATATAAACTGACCTGACACCTGGATCCCTATTTTACATCCAAATCCGGTCTGGATGACATCCGGATCCAAGGCCAAGATGTTACAAAGAAAATTTTCAGTGGGAATGGAATTGTCTGGAATATTTTTTCATGGGGTTGGGAAATTTTCCAAGGAAGAAATACTCCTTGTGAAAATTTTTACGGGAGCAACTTTCCATGGAGGATAATTTCGTGAAGTAATATCCACGGACTGGAGAATCTCGGGATGATTTGAGAAACGATTGGAATTCAAAGCTCTTTTCAAATGGAAGTAAACTAAAGAGAATTTTTCAGGTGGAATCGTCCAAAAGAGATTTTCCGGGGGAAATTTTCAGAGAGGATGGAATTGTCCTTGAGAAATTTTCCTGGGGGAGATTTTACTTTGGATGAATTATCCATGGAGGATTTTTAGGGGGAGGGAATTTTTCATGGTGGGAGTGGGGTTTCTGGGCGTTATTTAAAAAAAAACAAATATTAAATTAAAAAAACAAATATTTAAAAACGAAGAGATATTAAATTAAAGAAACCATGTTTTTCTACTGAAAGTAAGTTACAACATTAAAACTTAAAACTAACAGAAATTGTTCCGAATTGAAGGGTGGTTGCCACTCCTAAATGCCTTGCACTTTACGTTGAAGTTTGACTTATTGTCCCAATTCTGTATGATTAAATCCTCAAACACAATTTTAATTAGAATAACATTCTTTTTTTAAAGTACTAAAAAGCTAGTGTGTGAAGAGCAAGGTACTTAGAAGGGGGCCTTCAAAGAAAGCTACTCTTGCAAAGAGTAGCCGAGTAAAAAATTGCTGGTTTTGGAAACTTTCACTTTACCAATTCAGAATATCATATTTAATATTCACTGTCTTCGGTAAATTCAGCTTCACGGACAAGATTGATAGCCTCTTCTTGCCATGTTTTTGCACACTTCCACTAAGCAGTTTGAATTGTTATTGGAAATAATATTTGCTGGTCATAAATTTATCACAATTTTTCTGTTTTCTTACAAAAAAATTTTTTCGGAAAGTTTTTTGCAATAAATTCTTATATACATTACAATTCCTATTCAAATGTCTGAAAAGGCATTTGTTCAAAAAAGCCTAAGAAATGATCTTGTTTTTTTTTTATACAGAATCATAACAAACACATTTTTAAAAATGTCTCTGCTTGTTTCAACGTTTAATTTTATAACGATCCGTTTTCATCATCGGAACAGGATTTTTTATTATTTATATGTAAATACCCCTTAACCTTGACGTTTTATATTTTTCCACGGTAATTCTATATATGGCATCGCAATAGCGCTGCCTAAGTAAAGAACGATGTTGGCACAATGTATTTTTTTTTCTAGAACAGGGTACTTTGTATCGAAGGAATTGTCGTAGAAACTTGGAAAAGGGCTCCTTCAATTAGCAATTGGAATGGATAGTGTCTTTTTTAATAGTCGAAAGTTATTGGAAGGCAGCAAACACCTCTACCACGCCCACCATTTCCCCAAACAGATCCAATCAAAATTTTGAGATAAACATTTTGTTCAACGTATTTGAAAGATCTGGAAATTATGTTTTTGAGGAGGGCACTCACCCACAGTCCTCAGGGCAAGGGTTATAAGTTATTCCCTGGGGGTATTTGAGGTTTTTATAGAAAGTATTGTTGTAGAAACTTCAAAAAGGGCTCACTCGAATGGAAATTGAAAGGGATAGTGATCTTTTTAATAGTTAAAAGTAATTGGAGGACAACTGATCCCCCTCTCACGTCCACCACTTCTCCACAACATGCAATCAAAATTTTGAGGTATCCATTTTGTTCAAAATAGTTAAAGTTCTAGAAACTAGGTCTTTGAGGATTATAGCCCCGTCAGAACCCTCAAGGCAAGGGTTGTAAATTATGCCCTGGGGAATATTAGGTTTTTATAGAAAGTGTTGTCGTAGAAACTTCAAAAAAAGTTCATTCGATTGGAAATTGAAAGGGCTAGTGCCCGTTTTAATATTCGAAAGTGATTGGAGAGAAACTAACCCCCCCCCCCTCTCACGCCTACCATTTTCCCAAACGCATGCAATCAAAATTTTAAGTTAGGCATTTTATTCTACGTAGATGAAAATTCTGGAAATTATGTCTTTGAGGATGGCAAACCCCCCAGGGCAAGGGTTGTAAGTTATGCCTTAGGGGTATATAAGATTTTTATAGAAAATGTTTTCGTTTTTATAGAAAGTATTTTCGTAGAAACTTCAAAAAGGGCTCATTCGATTTGAAAATCAAAGGGCTAGTGCCTTCTTAATAGTCGAAAGTGATTGGAGGGACACTAACCCCCTCTCACACCCACCGTTTTTACAAACACATCCAATCAAAATTTTTAGAAAGACATTTTGTTCAACGTAGTTGAAAGGCCCGGGAATTATGTCTTTGAGGATGATACTCCCCCTACAGCCCTCAGGGCAAGGGTTTATAGTTATTCGTTGGGGCCATGAAAGGTTCTTATAGAAAGCATTATCAAGAGAAACTTTAAAAAGGGCTCACTCGATTGGAAATTGAAAAGGCTGGCACCTTGTAAATAGTTGAAAGTAATTGGAGGGTAACCAACCTCCCTCTCACGCCCATCATTTCCCCAAACACATGCAATCAAAATTTTGATATATTTGTTTTGTTCAATGTATATAAAAGTTCTGAAAATTATGTCATTGAGGATGATAACCCCCTCAGAGCCCTCAGGCCAAGGGTTGTGAGTTATGCCCTGGGGGCATATAAGGTTTTTATAGAAAGTATTGTCTTAGAAACTTAAAACATAGCTCATTTGATTGGAAATTTTTTTAGCTTTGATTGGAAGGTTTTTCTTATAGAAAATGTTCGAAAAGGGCCAATTCAATTGGAAATTGAATTGGCTAGTGCCGTTTTTAATAGGCTAGTCGAAACTGATTGGAGAGAAACTAACCTCTCTCTCACGCCCACCACTTTCTGTAACACATCCTGTAAAAAATTGAAGAGTGCCATTTTTTTCAACATAGTTGAAACTTCTGGATATTATGTCTTTATTAGTCAAAAGTGATCAGAGGGCAAATGCCCCCCCCCCACGTCTATGATTTCCACAAACGCTTACAATTGAAATTTTGATATTGCCATTTTTTTCAGCCTATCAGAAAGATCCGAAATTTACGTCTTTGAGGATAACCAATCACCCCAGCCCTCAGAGCAAGGGTTGTAAGTTATGTCCTGTTGACATATAAGGTTTTGATAGAAAGTGTGGTCATATAAACTTCGGAGGGGCTCATTGGATCGGTAATCAGACGCTCTAGCTCTCTTTATAAGAGTCAAAGGGATCAGAGTGCAGCTACCCTCTCACCCCTACACAGACATCGTATTGTCCCGAAATGCGTCTAATAGAAATGTTGAGATAGCCATTCTATTCAAAATAGTCTAAATATCATGTAACTGGGCTTTTGGGGTTGAAACAAAACCCAGAAATTAGGGCAAGGGCTGTAAGTTATGCCCAGGGGGTATTTAAGGTTTTATGGAAGAGATGGTTGTTTAACTTCAGAAGTGGCTCAGTCTAAAAAATAGTAAAGAACTCCATTAAACCAAAAATTCAACAAAATAGAATCAAATAATCTACCAAGCATAAAACTACCACAAATCAGTATCAATAAATAAATGGAGCCCAAAACAAACAGAAATTGAAATAAGTCAAACTGAAAACGAGCAGAAAATAATCAGAGTAGGGTTCTAAACCCTATGCTTTCTTAAAAGCCAGAAAATATAATTTGTACTTTACTGAAAAAAAGTTCTGTTAAATGTTTTACTTTTATAACTTTTAGAAATCGAAAATTAATTAAGATTTTAAGGAATAGAAATCAGCATATGTTTAAGGAATAACATACAATGCACATCTTTTCAGTAAATTTATTTGAACTTTTTTCAGTAAATTACAAACTATATTCTGGCTTTTGGAAAGCATAGGGTTTAGAACCCTACTTAGATTAATTTCTGTTCGTTTTGAGTTTGACTTAGTTCAATTTCTGTTTGTTTTGGGCTTCACTTATTTATTGATACTGATTTTTGGTAGTTGTATTCTTGGTAGATTATTTGATTTTAGTTTGGTTTAATAGAGTTCTTTACTATTTTTTGAAAAACTTATTTTGTGCAAAAAGTTTTTTTTATTGATTTCCTGAAAAAGGGGAGAAGACCCCCTTGAAGTCATATAATGTTAATTAAAATTACACCATCAGATTTAGTGTATTAAACAGCCCTACTGTAGAGGTTTCAAGCTCCTATCTACAAAAAGGTGGAATTTTGTAATTTTTACCAGAAGAAATATCACGGATACGTGTTTATTTATTTTTTTCCAGGGGTGCTCGTATCGACCCAGTGGTCCTAGACCGTCGAGACAGGGCTCGTTCTATTGAAAATGAAAGGTTTTATTACTCTTTTTAAGTGACCAAAATAATTGGAGGGCAACTAACCCCCTTCCACTCCACCTTTATCCCAAAATTGTCCGATCAAAATTTTGAGATAGCCTTTTTCTTCAGCATAGTCAAAAGGCCCAATAACTATGTCTTTAGAGTGACCCCCTACAGCTCCTGAGTAATGGTTTTTAAATTACAAAATTTACCCATTGTTTATTTGTTATTGGGAATAGGCATACACTTTCCGGGTAGGGAGGGGAGAAAAATTTTCTGCTTGGAGGATTTTAAGTTTCTGGGGGTTATCTTTGGAGGAGAAATTTTACACTTGGTGAATTTGGCAGAATTCCTATTCGAAATTTCTTTCTATGTCTTGCTTTTTCTTTACCGATTCAATTTTAGGGTGGAGATGTTAAGGGTAATTATCCAGGGTAAATTTGCGCCAGGATTCAATTGTCCAAAGGATATTTCTGTGGGGAGGGGGATTGTTCCGTGTAGGGGGAGCCAGGTATCCTGGTGCTATTAAAAAAACTAGTTTTTTCAACTAAAAGTAAGGAGCGACATTAAAACTTAAAGCGAACAGAAATTATTACGCATACGAGGTGGTTTGCCCCCTTTTCAAAACATCGCTCTTTACACTAAAGTTCAAATTTTTCCAAATTCTTTAAAAACAACTACTGAAACACAAGGGTCGTTTAATTAGAACAATAAGTAACTTAGTTTTTGAAGGGCCGAAAAACAGTAGCGTGAAGAGCGAGGTATTGAGGAGGGGGGCAACCCCCTCATATACGTAATAATTTCTGTTCTTTTTAAGTTTTAATTTGGCTCCCTGTTTTCAGTTGAAAAAACTTTTTTATTTAATTAAGCTTAGAGATAAATATTTTTCGGTACTTGGGCATTATATGGGCCTTTCTAAAAAGTCAAGTTTGGTTATTGCTAATGAAATAAAATAGAATAGGATGAATATATAATAGTTTATAAGCAAATTTGGGCTATATATTTACACATTAGTGGGGGGGATGGTTGGGGGTAAACCATTACGTTACCTTAGACCTTAGATCCTCCTGTGCCGCCAGGGGGGCCTAGGGCATCAGTGAATGTTCACCAATCGGGTTTGAGATAAGCCGCTGTGTAGACATCTTCCCAATCTGGTTGGAATCCTTAATTTGCAATTTATTTATGGGGCTAGCAGTCAGAGGGATTTGTTTTACTACACCAGTGTTAGCCCTCTTACAAGACTGGTGAGTTAGTTTTCCAACGTTTCGGCTGGTTTCGGTATTTTTTTTATACCAGCATTCGGAAATGTCATGGTTATTACGATTACAGTTATGGCAATATTTATTGTTCCATGATTTTGGAGAATTTTTCGGACTAGGGGCTAGGTGTTTTCTACCGCTATTAACTATCAAAACAAAAGCGAATTCTAGCTTATGATTAATATTTTTGAACAATGTAGAAGTAACAAAATAATTTTTTTCATGTCGTATTGGCTATGGAAGAGTCACAGTATATTAATAAAAGAGAAACAATCGTTTTTGGCTTTTTTTTTATGAATGTAGACATGAACTAAGAATAGTTAAGATTTAAAAATTAATTTTTTGAATTCATTTTTTGGAAAGCCGACGTACCTTGATAGATGGTAATTCTGATATCAGGCTATGCAGCATTATCATTTATTGAAAAAAAAACTATAACAAGGGTATGGGTTGAAGTTATATTTAAACTACTTTTGGTCTGATTTAAGTAAAAGGTTACGGTCCTAAAAATGTGTTACCAGGGTTGCCACCCTGACCATCAAGCATCGATTTTTACTATAGGAGGATAATCAATACGATTTTCACAATCTTTTTTCCTTTTTTCTCTTTTCCTCTTTTTTTTCGTTTTCATAGTATTGTTGAAAATTCCGGAAACCTACAAGTTCAGAAATCCTTTTTTTGGATGTATATATATGTATATATATATATATATATATATATATATATATATATATATATAATATATATATATATATATATATATATATATATATATATATATATATAATATATATATATATATATATATATATATATATATATATATATATATATATATATATATAATATATATATATATATATATATATATATATACTATATATATATATATATATATATATATATATATATATATATATATTATATATATATATATATATATATATATATATATATATATATATATATATAATATATATATATATATATATATATATATATATATATATATTATATATATATATATATATATCTATATATATATATATATATATATATATATATATATATATATATATATATATATATATATATATATATATATATATATATTTCGAAAACGAACATAAATTAAACGAACATAAATATATATATACCTGAAAACGAACATAAATTACAATAAATAGCAGAGTCATTTTCAAAACCAGCAAAAATTAACACGAGTAGGACGGATAGCCCCCATGCCTTCTCAAGACCAGAACATAATTTTCGCTCTACTGAAAACAAAATACGTTTTAAATGTTTTCACTTCTCTTAATTTCATAAATAAAAAATTATCTCGTGTTTAATTTTTGCTCGTTTTGAGTTTGATTCTTCTATTTATTATATATATTATTATATTATATATATATAAATTATATTATATATATATATATATATATTTATTATATATCGATTCTTCTATATATATATATATATATATATATATATATATATATATATATATTATATATATATATATATATATATATATATATATATATATATATACATATATATATATATATATATATATATATATATATATATATTATATATATATATATATATATATATATATATATATATATATATATATATATACATATATATATATATTTTATATATATACATATATATATATATATATATATATATATATATATATATATATATATATATATATATATATATATATATATATATATATATATATATCTATATATATATATATATATATATATATATATATATATATATATATATATATATATATATATATATATATATATATATATATATATATATATATATATATATATATAAATATATATATATTTCTGGGTTTTGTTTCAACCCCAAAAGCCCAGTTACATGATATTTAGACTATTTTGAATAGAATGGCTATCTCAACATTTCTATTAGACGCATTTCGGGACAATACGATGTCTGTGTAGGAGTGAGAGGGTTGCTGCCTTCTGATCACTTTGCCTCTTATAAAGAGAACTAGAGCGTCTGATTACCGATCCAATGGGCCCCTCCGAAGTTTATATGACCACACTTTCTATCAAAACCCTATATGTCAACAGGGCATAACTTACAACCCTTGCTCTGAGGGCTGGGGTGATTGGTTATCCTCAAAAACGTAAATTTCAGATCTTTCTGATAGGCTGAAAAAAATGGCAATATCAAAATTTCAATTGTAAGCATTTGTGGAAATCATAGGCGTGGTAAATATTTGTTTTTTTAATTTAATATCTGTTTGTTTTTAAATAACGCCCAGAAACCCCGATCCCACCATGAAAATTCCCTCACCCTAAAAATCGTCCATGGATAATTCATCCAATGTAAAATCTCCCCCAGGAAAATTTCTCAAGGACAATTCCACCCTCTCTGAAAATTTCCCCCGGAAAATCTCGTTTGGACGATTCCACCTGAAAAATTCTCCTTAATTTACTTCCATTTGAAAAGAACTTTGAATTCCAATCGTTTCTCAAATCATCCTGATAATCTCCAGTCCATGGAAATTATTTCACGAAATTATCCCCCCCCCTCCATGGAAAGTTGCTCCCGCAAAAATTTTCATAGGAATCCTGAAAAAATCACAAATGTGAGATTTTCTCTGGAGAGATTAGCCCCAGAAGCTTCCATCCCCATGGAAAATTCTCTTCGTGGAAAATTCCCTCCATCAGAATATTCCCCTTCCCAGCCAAAAATGCCTGTACACTTTCCAATAACAAATGTTATACAAGAACCATTGGCAAATTTCACAACTTACAGCCATTCTCGAAGGGGCTGGGGGGGTTAATGCTATCCACACAGGCATAGCTATGCAACTTTACAATTATGCTGAAAACATTGACTATCTCAAAATTTTTATCAGGCGACTCTGAGGAAAAAATGGGCGAGGGAAGGGGGCTATTTGCCACCCAATCTTTTTGGCTACTTAAAAATGGCACAAGAGGTTTAATTATGGTTAGAAAGAGCCTGCCCCTAATATTCTACAACGATTGTTTTGAAACCAGCCCCTAATATGAAAAAAAAAAAGAAAAAAAAACTAAAAAAAAAAAAATAAGTAAACACACCCGTTATCTTTGTTCTGGCAAAAATTATAAATTCAATATTTTTGGAGATAGGAGCTTTAAACTTCTACAGTGTGGTTCTCTGATACGTTGAATCTGATGATTTGATTTTTTATTAATATTCCTTGACTTTTTGGCTGTGTTCCTCCCTTTTTTGAAAATCTGGCAAATATTCTGAGGCTTGAAGCTAATGATGGATAAAACAAACCTTAATGAATCTTATATATTTGGAATCAGCACAAACAGCAAATTCTCTTGATATATCTTTCGATACCAACATTCCTTTTTTTAGAGTTTCTGTTACTATTGAGCCGAGTCGCTCCTTACAGTTTGTTGCCACAAATTGTTTGAACAGATTTTTAATGCTTGAATTTTGACAGACGAAAAGCGCTGCTTATTTAACCAATTCGTCTTGCTGATTTACTTACGGTTCATTGACAAAAATAGATTGATGCTCTAAGGACTGTACGTTCTGGAAACAAGCTAAAGAAGAAAAAAAATATTCATAATCGGAATTTTGAGGTAAGCATAGAACTAAAATGGATCTATAGGGCAAAATTTATTTCTTTAATATTCTTGGTGCTTTAATAATTTGAAATTATAACAGTTTGAAGCATGTTTTTTTTTTAATGTGTTTGAGTTTTAAGTAGCCACCAGACAAAAACGTCTGTTAAGAATAAAGAAAAGTACAAATAAATGTGGCATGGTCCTTCAGGGGTAACTCGTTACCCATGAGAATTAAATCCTAAATTGTATCTTCGTTCCTTTTATCCTTCCTTCGGTAATTCCTCTTCTTCGGCAAACCTCTCCTATAATTTTCATTCGGTGAACCTAGGTTTGGGTGAATATTTCCAATTTAATGGTCCTTTATTTGCTACCGTTCGTTCTTTGTCAATTTTTTTTTGCCGATTATTTTTGCTTCCATCATTCCATGACCTAACGCACCAAATTCAGTTTAGGCTAGGGCCACAGAAGCCTGTGCTTCAATATTAATTTCCAAACGCCATATTTTAGTCTGAATGCAGTATCATTGACCTGAATAAACACAAACCTTAGTCTTTAATGCGAAAAGTCCCCTAAAAGAAAATGGAAAATGTGGCTCTGTGTTGAATAGTACTCCTTGAAAAGTGTTATAATCTCGCTCTTGTATTCAGTGTTGCATACTAGTCTTCTGTTTTTTCAGTTTTTCGTGCTTCTGCTAGCCTTGGATCCGGATGTTATCCGAACCGGATTCGGATGTAAAATTGGGATCCAGGTGTCAGATCAGTTTATATTTCCATATTATTCTTTTTTCTCTCAGTATTATCACAAGAAAGAATGTTTTATTTGTTACCTTTTTTATTTAATAAATTAGTTGCTATTCACTTTTTATTGAACGGATGGTTACAAAAACTGATAGAGGACTCTATCGATCGGAAATGGATAGTTACAGTGCCAATTTGTTGGTGAAAAATAATTTGATGGTAACTAGTCACCCGCGTGTTCACGAAGTGCAACAGCGTGTTGCTGGTCCCAAGACCATCAACACTGGTCTTGAGACCAGTGTTGCCAGTTATTTGATCTAAAGTTACGTCCCCTAGAAGTAAAATTGCACCAAAAGCTCCATTTTCCTAGTGCAGATACACCGAATGAACGATTTTCCCTATGAGAAAATACGTCGATTCGAAAATTCAATACGTGACAATCTCGAAAAGATGCCTAAACGGCGCAATAAGCCCCATCTGGGTCCTCTGCTTGGGACATGGTACAATTTCTTGAACTTTTTGTTTTAAAGTTTTGGTAACACTGGTAGCTTATTCAAAAGTTTAATATAACATCTGAAATATAGAGAAAGTAACACACAGGGTTGCCACCGTCTGTAGGATTTCACTAGATCTAGTAAAAAAAATCTAGTAAATTTAGAAGATCTAGTAAATTTCCCAAAATCTAGTAAAAACTAGTAAAAAGTCATGATTTATAGTAAACAAAACTTTTTTTTATTTTCCATGAATTCAGGGAAAAAAATTATCGTAAACATACGACAATTTTTGCATATCTGTTGTACAATTTACAAATTTTGCTTGTCTGTCTCAGAGACAGACAAGAAGTCACCTATTTTCATAAACAGACACTTCACTTCCGGCGTCTAAAGGTCGACAGAATCAGCTTTCTGTGTATCAAATCCACAGTTTATATAATTATCCAGTAAGTTTACCGCAGATGATTTCTGGCTCTTCATTCTCGGTGCGAAAAAAAGCTCCTCCCACTTATTTCTGCACTTATTGTCCAATTATTGGTTGAGCCGGCTATGTAGTTTTGTCAGTACTTGTTCCGTAGGTGATTATTCTTTGTCTACCCGTGAAAAGATCTAATGTCGCTTATGTTTATACCGGTTTATACATTCTCTGGAGCAATCGCATTTCGGTCCGGGTTTTTATAATGGGTGAGATAGGGAAAGGTCATACTGCTAATTATATAAACTGTGATCAAATCTTACCAACTAAAAATGAAGCTATAATGACACTTTGATTTGTGATGATTGGGAATCTATTGGAATCAAAACATATATATATATATATATATATATATATATATATATATATATATATATATATATATATATATATATATATATATATATATATATATATATATATATATATATATATATATATATATATATATATATATATATATATATATATATATATATATATAAATATATAAATATATATATACATATATATATATATATATATATATATATATATATATATATATATATATATATATATATATATATATATATATATATATCTATATATATATATATATATATATATATATATACAAATATATAAATATATAAATATATATATATATACATATATATATATATATATATATATATATATATATATATATATATATATATATATATATATATATATATATATATATTATATATATATATATATATATATATATATATATATATATATATATATATATATATATATATATATATATATATATATATATATATATATATATATATATATATATATATAATGTTACATTTCTACTTAGTTTTAATTTCTCTCAGCACGCTTCTTTTTCCTCAATAAAAATTTTCAAACTGAGGAGATTCACCTAATCACCTTGGGTGGTTGGCTTTGTTTTGATTCCAATAGATTCCCAATCATCACAAATCAAAGTGTCATTATAGCTTCATTTTTAGTTGGTAAGATTTGATCACAGTTTATATAATTAGCAGCATGACCTTTCCCTATCTCACCCATTATAAAAACCCGAACCGAAATGCGATTGCTCCAGAGAATGTATAAACCGGTATAAACATAAGCGACATTAGATCTTTTCACGGGTAGACAAAGAATAATCACCTACGGAACAAGTACTGACAAAACTACTTAGCCGGCTCAACCAATAAGTGGACAATAATTGCAGAAATAAGTGGGAGGAGCTTTTTTTCGCACCGAGAATGAAGAGCCAGAAATCATCTGCGGTAAACTTACTGGATAATTATATAAACTGTGGATTTGATACACAGAAAGCTGATTCTGTCGACCTTTAGACGCCGTAAGTGAAGTGTCTGTTTATGAAAATAGGTGACTTCTTGTCTGTCTCTGAGACAGACAAGCAAAATTCGTAAATTGTACAACAGACATGCAAAAATTGTCGTATGTTTACGATAATTTTTTTCCCTGAATTCATGGAAAATAAAAAAAGTTTTGTTTACTATAAATCATGACTTTTTACTAGTTTTTACTAGATTTTGGGAAATTTACTAGATCGTCTAAATTTACTAGATTTTTTTTACTAGATCTAGTGAAATCCTACAGACGGTGGCAACCCTGTGTGTTACTTTCTCTATATTTCAGATGTTATATTAAACTTTTGAATAAGCTACCAGTGTTGCCAAAACTTTAAAACAAAAAGTTCAAGAAATTGTACCATGTCCCAAGCAGAGGACCCAGATGGGGCTTATTGCGCCGTTTAGGCATCTTTTTGAGCTTGTCACGTATTGAATTTTCGAATCGACGCATTTTCTCATAGGGAAAATCGTTCATTCGGTGTATTTAAAACTAGGAAAATGGAGCTTTTGGTGCAATTTTACTTCTAGGGGACGTAACTTTAGATCAAATAACTGGCAACACTGGTCTCAAGACCAGTGTTGATGGTCTTGGGACCAGCAGCACGCTGTTGCACTTCGCGAACACGCGGGTGACTAGTTACCATCAAATTATTTTTCACCAACAAATTGGCACTGTAACTATCCATTTCCGATTTATAGAGTCCTCTATCAGTTTTTGTAACCATCCGTTCAATAAAAAGTGAATAGCAACTAATTTATTAAATAAAAAAGGTAACAAATAAAACATTCTTTCTTGTGATAATACTGAGAGAAAAAAGAATAATATGGAAATATAAACTGATCTGACACCTGGATCCCAATTTTACATCCGAACCGGTTCGGATAACATCCGGATCCAAGGCTAGCAGAAGCACGAAAAACTGAAAAAACAGAAGACTAGTATGCAACACTGAATACAAGAGCGAGATTATAACACTTTTTAAGGAGTACTATTCAACACAGAGCCACATTTTCCATTTTCTTTTAGGGGACTTTTCGCATTAAAGACTAAGGTTTGTGTTTATTCAGGTCAATGATACTGCATTCAGACTAAAATATGGCGTTTGGAAATTAATATTGAAGCACAGGCTTATGTGGCCCTAGCCTAAACTGAATTTGGTGCGTTAGGTCATGGAATGATGGAAGCAAAAATAATCGGCAAAAAAAATTGACAAAGAACGAACGGTAGCAAATAAAGGACCATTAAATTGGAAATATTCACCCAAACCTAGGTTCACCGAATGAAAATTATAGGAGAGGTTTGCCGAAGAAGAGGAATTACCGAAGGAAGGATAAAAGGAACGAAGATACAATTTAGGATTTAATTCTCATGGGTAACGAGTTACCCCTGAAGGACCATGCCACATTTATTTGTACTTTTCTTTATTCTTAACAGACGTTTTTGTCTGGTGGCTATTTAAAACTCAAACACATTAAAAAAAAACATGCTTCAAACTGTTATAATTTCAAATTATTAAAGCACCAAGAATATTAAAGAAATAAATTTTGCCCTATAGATCCATTTTAGTTCTATTCTTACCTCAAAATTCCGATTATGAATGTTTTTTTTCTTCTTTAGCTTGTTTCCAGAACGTACAGTCCTTAGAGCATCAATCTATTTTTGTCAATGAACCGTAAGTAAATCAGCAAGACGAATTGGTTAAATAAGCAGCGCTTTTCGTCTGTGAAAATTCAAGCATTAAAAATCTGTTCAAACAATTTATGGCAACAAACTGTAAGGAGCGACTCGGCTCAATAGTAACAGAAACTCTAAAAAAAGGAATGTTGGTATCGAAAGATATATCAAGAGAATTTGCTGTTTGTGCTGATTCCAAATATATAAGATTCACTAAGGTTTGTTTTATCCATCATTAGCTTCAAGCCTCAGAATGTTTGCCAGATTTTCAAAAAAGGGAGGAACACAGCCAGAAAGTCAAGGAATATTAATAAAAAATCAAATCATCAGATTCAACGTATCAGAGAACGTCACTGTAGAAGTTTAAAGCTCCTATATCAAAAATACTGAATTTATATTTTTTGCCAGAACAAAGATAACGGGGGTGTTTACTTATTTTTTTTTTAGTTTTTTTTTCTTTCTTTTTTTCATATGAGGGGCTGGTTTCAAAACAATCGTTTGGGGCAGGCTCTTTCTAACCATAATTAAACCTCTTGTGCCCTTTTTAAGTAGCCAAAAAGATTGGGTGGCAAATAGCCCCCTTCCCTCGCCCCTTTTTTCCTCAGAGTCGCCTGATAAAAATTTTGAGATAGTCAATGTTTTCAGCATAATTGTAAAGTTACATAGCTATGCCTGTGTGGATAGCATTAACCCCCCCAGCCCCTTCGAGAATGGCTGTAAGTTGTGAAATTTGAAATGGTTTTTGTATAACATTTGTTATTGGAAAGTGTACAGGCATTTTTGGCTGGGAAGGGGAATATTCTGATGGAGGGAATTTTCCACGAAGAGAATTTTCCATGGGGATGGAAGCTTCTGGGGCTAATCTCTCCAGAGAAAATCTCACATTTGTGATTTTTTCAGGATTACTATGAAAATTTTTGCGGGAGCAACTTTCCATGGAGGGGGGGGGGATAATTTCGTGAAATAATTTCCATGGACTGGAGATTATCAGGATGATTTGAGAAACGATTGGAATTCAAAGTTCTTCTCAAATGGAAGTAAATTAAGGAGATTTTTTCAGGTGGAATCGTCCAAGCGAGATTTTCCGAGGGAAATTTTCAGAGAGGGTGGAATTGCCCTTGAGAAATTTTCCTGGGGGAGATTTTACATTGGATGAATTATCCATGGACGATTTTTAGGGTGAGGGAATTTTCATGGTGGGATCGGGGTTTCTGGGCGTTATTTAAAAACAAACAGATATTAAATTAAAAAAAACAAATATTTAAAAACAAACAGATATTAAATTAAAAAAAACGATGTTTTTCTACTGAAAGTAAGTTACAACATTAAAACTAACAGAAAAATATTTCCGAATATGAAGGGTGGTTGTCCCTCCTAAATACCTTGCTCTTTACGTTGAAGTTTGACTTATTGTCCCAATTCTGTATGATTGACTCCTCAAACACAATTTTTAATTAGAATAACATTCTTTTATTAAGTACTAAAAAGCTAGTGTGTGATGAGCAAGGTACTTAGAAGGGGGCAACCCCTCTCGTATACGAAATGATTTCAGCTAGTTTTAAGATTAATGGTTGCTCCTTACTTTCAGTTTAAAAAAGCTGTTACTTTTTATTTAATAAATCCCTAAATTCTTGTTTGGCATCTGACCTGACCTGTTTCTAAATTCTTGTTTGGCATCTGACCTGTAAACATCTGTTTTGTTTTTAAGCCGGATTAAATTTAGAATAAATTACAGTGGACAGTTTCGCAATAAGTGAATTAATTCGTTTCGCTGTATTCACGTTTTGTGAAAAGAAAAAGGACTTGCTGTGGCTTAGTTATATTGTTAATAATTGGATGCTATGCTGTTTTGGATGTAAGAAAACGGTGGAAAAAAAAAACGTCGCAGGCCTCCACGGTCCACTGGGCCACCCTGCAAGAGCGGTGATTGCAAACGCCATCCGTGGGCCTGCCCACTACAAGATAAGTCTTATTTTGGTTTTTCATTTATAATTTTGGTGTTTCCTTCTCACACTAATCATGACGTCTTTCAAGCAATTCGATCTTGCACTGGTGAAATTTGCAGGCTATCCATTGTGGCCTGTACGAATTCTGAAGATTACGAAAAATGATGGAAAGCGAACTAACTATTTGATCTTTTGTTACGGGGATCATAACGAGCAAATTGTTTCTGAGAATAATCTTGTCTCGTACAAAGATAATATTCAAGAGTCTTCTACTAAAACTGCGAAGAATGTGAAACACGCTTTTGAGGAACTTGAGCGTTTTCCCGACATTTACAGGTCTATTTCAAAAGCGTTTGCGGCACTAAAAGTACCGGATCAAGCTGCCGCGCTGCCCGGTTCACAGTCTGCTTTATTTGCACGAATTTCCGCTACAGAACAGGAGCTAGAGAAAACTAGGGAATCTATAGTTACAGAGATAACTCGTCAGGTTTCTGCCAAGTGTGGCTCGGATGCGAAATCTGGTCTTAAAGATACAGCTGAGACTATAATTAGCGAGTTATATAAGTCTGTGTCACTAGAGTTCAACCCCATATTAGACCGTATCGAGCGTGAGTTGAAAATGTATAGAATGCAATCCCGTAATCTGGAGGATCGAATTGAAAAAATCGAAGTCAAGCTAGACGATATTGATCAAGAAAATATGTTGGACAGTCTTGTCTTCAACGGTCTGAAGCAAAAGCCAGGAGTTGACCTTAAAACGACCATGCTCAGTGTCCTTTCGACACGGATGGGTGTTACTGGTATATCTTCTGGTGAATTATCAAGTTTTCCGGTTTAGAATGAATGGGCCTCATACCACCAGTGACAAAGTTGCCCCAGTTTTAGTACGATTTGTTAGTAAAGAAGTTGCTCGAAAAGTGTTCTTACAGAAGTCTAAATTAGCTGGGTCTGGAATCTTTGTGTCGGAATCCCTTACAAAGCGACGTCGTGACCTGCTAAATGCCGCAAGGGATCGCTTTGGTGTTAAAAATGTATGGACCGACCGGGGTAACATACTAGTGAAGCTACCTGGTGAACCGTCTGCCCGGAAAATAAGATCCCTTGCTGAATGCGTTTGAATTCATATTTGTGTTGTTTTGTCGTTTTTTTCTTCTCTGTACAGCTTTGTTGCCTTTTTTCTTTCTCTTTCCTTTTCGCGATTTTTCCATTCTTATTATTATTCGCATTAACTGTTTTGGTCTCCCGTTTATTTTATTCTTGCTTTTCCTTTTCTTTTGAGGGATCCGTTTTGTTTCGTTTTTGGTTTTAGTCTTTCTATTATTATTTGCAAAAAAAATGTCTTGGTCTCCTATTTTTTATTTCTTACTTTTTTTTTTCTTTTTTTCATTTAGAGAGATATGTTATATGTTTATTTATTTACTTTCGTTGGTTCTTCACTTGAAGATTTAATGAGCCGACCTTTTCGTCTAGAAGAGGTTTTATCGGCACCAATAGCAAGAGATGCAGAACCGTGTATGAACCAAGTTAGATTTCAACCGTTAAAAAATAGTGCTTATGTCCAAAGATCGAAGTTAGACCCCGGAGAAGCCGATTCGTTGCGTTTATGTGCCTGGAATTGTCACCTCACTACTGGTTATGAGGATGTGTTGCAATTTCTTTCTGATTCTCAAGGAAAAATTAGTTTTATTGGTATATCTGAAAGTTTTTTTAGTCAGGAACACTCTTTCTCGCTGTATTCTTTTCCAGATTATAATTTGGAGGCTAAAAACCGGACGTCACTTCACAGAGGGGGAATTGCGTGTTTGATTTCAAAGTCATTGACATACCAAGTAAGAAATGATATTGATGTTTGGATAGAGGGTAAGTTTGAAAGTTTTAGTATAGATTTAAATTTGGGTAGTAGTAAATTTTTGATTAGTGTTGTGTATAAGCCACCGAGCGCAAGCTGGGAAGATTTTGAGCGTGGATTTGATCAACTTACGCGTGCGGTGTCTCGGACAGGTTTAGATTTTATTTGTATGGGTGATTTTAACTTTGATCTGCTATCGCTGAATGGAGTGAATCTTGATTTTTTTTAATTTGATGGTTGCTAATGATCTTTTTCCCCTAGCTAATATTCCAACACGGGTTACGAGTCATTCAGCTACTCTCATTGACAATATTTTTGTTGGTTCGAAGTATCTGGACCGTAGTTATGCTAATGTGGTTCTGTACCCTTGTTCGGACCATTTTCCAGTTCTCGGAACGGTACCTTGTGTCCCCATAAAAAGAAATGAAAGAAAAAAAGTGAAGACTCGATCGTTAAAAAAGGAGAACTTACAGAGGTTTGGTGATGAGTTAAGCAGCACTGATCTTAGCGAGATTTTGGAGATAAAAGATGACGCTTCTGGGGCATTTGATTGCATGATGGGGATCATACAGCCAATTTATGACAAGACTTGCCCAGTTAAATTTGTGAAACTGCATAAGGATCAACCCAGGAAGCCTTGGATAACTACAGAAATTCTTGAAGCGTCAGATTTAAGAAATCAAGTGTATGCAGATTATTTAAATAGTAAGTGTGTCAAGAAATTGGAAGAGTTTAAAATAATACGCAATAAAGTGAACTCAATGAGAAGGAAAGCTAAAAAAGAATATTTTGCTAACCAACTGAGTTTAAATAAGGATAATGCGAGAGGAACTTGGAAGGTTATAAATGACCTATTGGGAAAGAGGAAAGAAGCTCCACCCAATTCGCTGCTGATTCAAGGAGAAGCAGTGAGTGATGAAACGATTATTACTAATAAATTTGCTGAGTTCTTTTCAAGTATTGGTCAAAATGTGCAGGCGGAAGGGTTAGTGAATTTTAATAATGATTCCTTGGAGGACGAATTTTTGGATGAAAGAGGAATTGGAAATGAAATTGAATTTCAACCGTGTACTGGAGATGAAATTCTGAAGGTTGTGAAAACAATCAAATCTAATTCAGCAGGGACAGATGGAATTAATTTGAAGGCTTTTAAACCAGTGATGTGCTATTTAATACCATGTCTCGCCCACATAATCAATCTTTCCCTGGAAACTGGGGTATTCCCCGATGCGCTTAAAAGGGCAAAAGTCATCCCTCTCCATAAAGGTGGGTCTAAACTAGATATCGAAAATTATAGACCTATATCAATCCTTCCCCTGTTTTCAAAAATATTTGAAAAAATTGAAGTGAAACTCAGTTCGGCTTTAGAAAAGGTCACTCGACGTCAGACGCCGTGCATTCTCTCTGTGATATTGTAAATAGATGCTTTGAACGTGGTGAAATCCCTTTGACTGTTTTTATTGATTTTAGAAAGGTGTTTGATACAGTGGATTTTAAAATTTTACTCAAACGTCTACAGTCCCTTGGAGTTCGTGGTAATTATCTGAAATGGTTTGATAGTTTTTTAAGTGGAAGATCTATTCAAGTTGTTTTAAATGATGCATTTTCTTCTCCCTATCAAGTGAAGTGTGGTGTACCTCAGGGATCTGTCTTGGGACCACTTCTGTACCTTGTGTATGTTGATTCAATGCGTTTTTACTTACCGGAGTGTTTTATCACGACTTTCGCGGATGATACTGCTTTAACTATGTCTAGTCAAATGATTGATGATCTATTGTTGAAAGTAAATAGGGTTTTAAAGTCATTTTATGTATTTACAAGTTTCAGCCTTTTGTCAGTGAATGTTAAAAAAACTAATTTTATGATTTTTAGGAGAGTTGGTAAGCCTCCGAGTGTTGATGGAGAGATATTTTTTAATTGTAAGCCTTTGTCACAGGTGCATGAGGTTAGTTATTTGGGCTTCCAGCTAGATTGTAATTTGTCTTGGAAGCACCATAGTGATCTTGTTGCAGCTAAAGTTGCTAGAGGTCTGGGAATTTTGCGTCGTTTGAAGCATTTTTTACCATTATCGGTTCTTTTATTATTGTTTCATAGTATTGTTTCGCCCTATATTTCTTATGGTTGTGTCATTTGGTCTAGCAATTTTTATGCAAATTTCAAAAGAGTGCAGATTTTACAAAATAAAACAGTACGTCTTCTTGGGAATTATATAGAAAATGTGAATGATACCGCGTCATGTTTTAAAAAATTAAGAGTGCTTAACATTGGTCAGATTCGCGATTACCAAGCTGCTATTTTTGCCTATAGATGTTGGAATGATGTATGTCCTCCAGTTTTTACAAATTTTTTTCGCGTAAATAGTTCACTCCACACGTATGCGACTAGAGAGACGGAAAATTTTACGGTTGAGTATCGAGACACCACACGTGCAGGTTTCGGAATTCGGTATTTGGCTCCGGCTATTTGGAATGATATCCCAGTTGGCGTTCGGGAAGCTGAACACAAAGGTCGTTTAAAGTAAAAATAAAAAAACATTTATTGGGAGAGGGGAGGTAATTTATTATTATTGTCATTATTATTATTAATGTCTTATTTGTTTTTTTTTCTTTTTTTTTAAATGAAATTTGTAAAAGGTTGAGAATTAGAGGATTACAGCCGTCTTTCATCAGGCTTTTTGAGCCTTCCCCGGGCGGTTGCTTGTATATAGTTTATTTTGTAATTAGTAGTAAATAAAGCAAGTCAAGTCAAGCCAATGACGACAACACCTTCAAAGAAAGCTACTCTTGCAAAGAGTAGCCTAGCAAAAAAATTGCTGGTTTCGGAAACTTTTACTTTACCAATTCAGAATATCATATTTAATATTCACTGTCTTCGGTAAATTCAGGTTAGGTCTACAACTCTAAGCTAAAGCTCTTAACTAAAACTAAACTAAACTATAACTCTAACTAAAAATCTAAGCTAAGACTCTAAACTAAAACTCTAAACTAAAACTAAACTACAACCTTAAACTGAAACTCATAACTAAAACTAAACTAACTAAACTAAACTAAAAGTGTAACGAAAAACTCTAAGCTAAGACTCTCGGCTAAAACTAAACTAATTTATAAATAACTAAAACTCTAAGCTAAGACTCTAAACTAAAACTCTTAACTACTATAACTCTAACTAAAACTGTAGGCTAATACCAAACTAAAACTCTTAACTAAAACTAAACAAAAACTCTAAACTAAATTTTTAAACTAAACTATAACTCTAACTAAAACTCTAAGCTAAGACTCTAAACTAAAACTCGAAACTATAACTCTTAGCTAAAACTAAACTAAACTATAACTCTAACTAAAACTAAACTACAACTCTAAACTAAAATTAACTAAACTATAGCTCTAACTAAAACTCTAAGCTAAGACCCCAAACTAAAGCTCTAAACTCTAAACTAAAACTCCTAACTAAAACTAAACTACAACCCTAAACTAAAAGCTTTAACTAATACAAAAACTAAACTATAACTCTAACTAAAACTCTACGATAAGACTCTAAGCTAAAACTCTAACCTCTAAACTAAAACTCTTACCTAAAACTAAACTACAACTCTAACCTAAAACTAAACTATAACTCTAAACTATAACTCTTAACTTAAACTAAACTAAACTATAACTCTAACTAAAAATCAAAGATATGACTCTAAGCTAAAACTTTTAACTCTAAACTAAACTACAACTCCAAACTAAAATTAACTTAACTATAGCTCTAACTAAAACTATAAGCTAAAATCCTAAACTAAACTCTAAACTCTAAACTAAAACTCTTAACTAAAACTAAACTACAACTCTAAATTAAAATTCTTATCTAAAACTAAACTAAAACTAAACTAAAAAATCTAACTAAAACTCTAAGATAAGACTCTAAGCTAAAACTCTAAACTCTAAACTAAAACTCTTAACTAAAACTAAACTACAACTCTAAACTGAAACTCTTAACTAAAACTTAACTAACCAAACTAAACTAAAAGTGTAACGAAAAACTCTAAGCTAAGACTCTAGGCTAAAACTAAACTAATTTATAACTAACTAAAACTCTAAGCTAAGACTCTAAACTAAAACTCTTAATTACTATAACTCTAACTAAAACTGTAAGCTAATACCAAACTAAAACTCTAAACTAAAACTCTTAACTAAAACTAAACAACAACTCTAAACTAAAGCTCTAAACTAAACTATAACTCTAACTAAAACTAAACTACAACTCTAAACTAAAATTAAATAAACTATAGCTCTAACTAAAACTCTAAGCTAAAACTCTAAGCTAAAACTCTAAACTCTAAACTAAAACTCCTAACTAAAATTAAACTACAACTCTAAACTAAAACTCTTAACTAAAACTAAACTAAACTATAACTCTAACTAAAACTCAAAGATATGACTCTAAGCTAATACTTTAAACTCTAAACTAAACTACAACTCTAAACTAAAATTAACTTAACTATAGCTCTAACTAAAACTCTAAGTTAGAATCCTAAACTAAACTCTAAACTAAAACTCTTAACTAAAACCAAAGAATAACTCTAAACTAAAACTCGTAGCTAAAACTAAACTAAACTATAACTCTAAAATAAACTCTAAGATATGACTCTAAGCTAAAACTCTAAACTCTAAACTAAAACTCTTAACCAAAACTAAACTACAACTCTAAACTAAAACTCTTAACTAACACTAAACTAACACTAAACTAAACTAAAAGTGTAACGAAAGACTCTAAGCTAAGACTCTAGGCTAAAACTTAACTAATCTATAACTAACTAAAACTCTAAGCTAAGACTCTAAACTAAAACTATAAACTCTAAAACTAAAACTCTAAACTCTAAACAAAAACTCTTAACTAAAATTAAACTAAACTATAACTCCAACTAAAACTCTAAGCTAAGACTCTAAACTAAAACTCTAAACTCTAAACTGAAACTCTTAAATAAAACTAAACTACAACTCTAAACTAAAACTCTTAGCTAAAACTGAACTAAACAATAACTCTAACTAAAACTCTAAGTATTTATTTTAAGCTAAAACTCTAAACTAAAGATCTTATCTAAGATTCTCAACTAAAACTGAACTACAACTCTAAACTAAAACTCTTAACTAAAACTAAACTACAACTCTAAACTAAAACTCTAAGCTAATACTAAACAAAATTAAAAGTGCAACAAAAACTCTAAGCTAAGACTCTTAACTAATACTAAACTAAACTAAAAGTGCAACCAGAAACTCTAAGCTAAGACTCTAGGCTAAAACTCTAAGCTAAAACTCTTAGCTAAAACTAAACTACAAGTCCAAAAAAAAACTTAACTAAAAATAAAATATATCTCTAACTAAAACTCTAAGTGCTGAGAATCTAACTGGAAATTCTAGACTCTGAACAACAACTAAACTAAACTATAACTAAAACTAAAACTCTAAGCTATTACCAAACTAAAACTCTAAACTAAAACTCTTATCTAAAACTAAACTACAACTCTAAACTAAAACTCTTAGCTAAAACTGAACTAAACAATAACTCTAACTAAAACTCTAAGATATGGCTCTAAGCCAAAACTCTAAACTCTATACTAAAACTCTTAACTAAAACTAAACTACTACTCTAAACTAAAACTCTTAGCTAAAACTAAACTAAACTATAACTCTAACTAAAACTTTAGGATATCACTCTAAGCTAAAACTCTAAACTAAAACTCTTAACTAAAACTAAACTACAACTCTAAACTAAAACTCTTTACTAAAACTAAACTATAGCTCTAAACTTAAACTCTTAACTAATACTAAACTAAACTAAAACTGCAACGAAAAACTCTAAGCTAAGACTCTTAACTAATACTAAACTAAACTAAAAGTGCAACCAAAAACTCTAAGCTAAGACTCTAGGCTAATACTCTAAACTAAAACTCTTAGCTAAAACTAAACTAAACAAGTCCAAAAAAAACACTTAACTAAAACTAAAATAAAATATAACTCTAACTAAAACTCTAAGTGCTTAGAGTCTAACTTGAAACTCTAGACTCTGAACTACAGCTAAACTAAACTATAACTCAAACTAAAACTGTAAGCTAATACCAAACTAAAACTCTAGACTAAAACTATTATGTAAAACTAAACAACAACTCTAAACTAAAACTCTTAACTAAAACTAAACTAAACTATAACTCTAACTAAAACTCTAAGATATGAATCTAAGCTAAAACTCTACACTCCAAACTAAAACTCTTAACTAAAACTAAACTAGAACTCTAAACTAAAATTCCTAACTAAAACTAAACTACAACTCTAAACTAAAACTCTTAACTAAAACTAAACTAAACTATAACTCTAGCTAAAACTCAACGATAAGACTCTAAGCCTCTAAACTAAAACTCTAACCTAAAACTAAACTAAAACTCTAAACTATAACACTTAGCTAAAAGTAAACTAAACTATAACTCTAACTAAAACTCAAAGATATGACTCTAAGCTAAAACTCTAAACTAAAATACAACTCTAAACTAAAATTAACTTAACTATAGGTCTAACTAAAATTCTAAGCTAAACTCCTAAACTAAACTCTAAAATCTAAACTAAAACTCTTAACTAAAACTAAACTACAACTCTAAACTAGAATTCTGAGCTAAAACTAAACTAAACTATAACTCTAACTAAAACTCTAAGATATGACTCTAAGCTAAAACTCTACACTCTAAACTTAAACTCTTAACTAAAACTAAACTACAACTCTAAACTGAAACTCTTAACTAAAACTAAACTAACACTAAACTAAACTAAAAGTGTAACCAAAAACTCTAAGCTAAGACTCTAGGCTAAAACGAAACTAATCTATAACTAACTAAAACTCTAAGCTAAGACTCTAAACTAAAACTCTAAACTCTAAACAAAAACTTTTAACTAAACTAAACTATAACTCTAACTAAAACTCCAAGCTAAGACTCTAAACTAAAACTCTAAACTCTAAACTAAAACTCTTAACTAAAACAAAACTTAAACTAAAAACCAAAACAAAACCTTAAACAAAACTTAAACTTTAAACTAAAACTCTTAGCTAAAACTAAACTAAACTATAATTCTAACTAAAACTCTAAGATATTACTCTAAGCTAAAACTCTAAACTCTAAACTAAAACTCTTAACTAAAACTAAACTACAACTATAAACTAAAACTCTTTACTAAAACTAAACTATAGCTCTAAACTTAGACTCTTAACTAATACTAAACTAAACTAAAAGTTCAACGAAAAACTCTAAGCTAAGACTCTTAACTAATACTAAACTAAACTAAAAGTGCAACCAAAAACTCTAAGCTAAGACTCTAGGCTAATACTCTAAACTAAAACTCTTAGCTAAAACTAAACTAAACTATAATTCTAACTAAAACTCTAAGATATTACTCTAAGCTAAAATTCTAAACACTAAACTAAAACTCTTAACTAAAACTAAACTACCCTCTAAACTAAAACTCTTAACTAAAACTAAACTACAACTCTAAACTAAAACTCTTAACTAATACTAAACTAAATTAAAAGTGCAACAAAAACTCTAAGCTAAGACTCTTAACTAATACTAAACTAAACTAAAAGTGCAACCAAAAACTCTAAGCTAAGACTTTAGGCTAAAACTCCAAGCTAAAACTCTTAGCTAAAACTAAACTACAAGTCCAAAAAAAAACTTAACTAAAACTAAAATAAAATATAGCTCTAACTAAAACTCTAAGTGCTGAGAGTCTAACTGGAAACTCTAGACTCTGATCTACAACTAAACTAAACTATAACTCAAACTAAAACTGTAAGCCAATACCAAACTAAAACCCTAAACTAAAACTCTTATCTAAAACTAAACAACAACTCTAAACTAAACTATAGCTTTAACTAAAACTCTAAGATAAGAATCTAAGCTTTTTTTCTAACTATAACTAAAACTCTAAGATATGACTCTAAGCTAAAACTCTAAACTCTAAACTAAAACTCTTAACTAAAACTAAACTACAACTATAAACTAAAACTCTTTACTAAAACTAAACTATAGCTCTAAACTTAAACTCTTAACTAATACTAAACTAAACTAAGAATCTGAAACTCTAGAATCTGAACTACAACTAAACTAAACTATAACTCAAACTAAAGCTGTAAGCTAATACCAAACTAAAACTCTAAACTAAAACAATTATGTAAAACTAAACAACAACTCTAAACTAAAACTCTTAACTAAAACTAAAATAAACTATAACTCTAACTAAAACTCTAAGATATGAATCTAAGCTAAAACTCTACACTCCAAACTAAAACTCTTAACTAAAACTAAACTACAACTATAAACTAAAACTCTTTACTAAAACTAAACTACTACTCTAAACTAAAACTCTTAACTAAAATTAAACTGAACTATAACTCTTACTAAAACTCTAAGCTAAGACTCCAAGCTAATACTCTAAACTCTAAAACTCTTAACTAAAACTAAACTATAACTCTAAACTAAAAAAAGAAGAAAACTATATCATGTTAAAAAAAATAATAACAAAAATTAAAAAAGAACTTCAAAAAAAGTAAAAAAAAATGGGGGGATGGACCTAAAAATTTAGGGGGAGGGGACCGAAACGTTTGGAGGAGGGGGTCCTTCTGTCTCTCAAGTGCGCAAAAAAGAGTATTAAAAAAATAGGGAGGGGGGCAAAAAAGTTTGGGGGGTCCTTGGGGGTTGGAGTAGGGGACCATACAACACTGTTCAAATGGAACTCATGTATTATAACGACCACAGACTTTCACCCCAAATCATCCTAAAAAATGTCTCAAATTGTTTCATCCAAATAATCCCTAAAATTATGGGTTAGGGTATTTCGCCCAAATAATCCCTAAACGTAATTTTTTCATGCTCCTTTGTTTCGGCATTTTTGCGCTGTCAAATTTAAAATTCCCAGGAAACCATTTCCCGCGTAAAATATATTCAATCTGTCTTGTATCTCGTCTAAAGTTCTGAAAAAACATAAAGCGTTCCTAGTTACACTATTATGGCTTCGATAGAATATTAATTTATCTCAGACCTAAAGACCAGAGAAGCCATATTTAAAAATAGAATATTAATTTATCTCAGACACTAAAGTAGAGAAGCCATATTGTTTCTAATTCCCCTCATCTTAGAATTCCCCGTTGATTATGTAATCAATTTCCCAGAAATCTAGTCCCCTTTGTAGATCAATATAGAATTCCCCGTCTACTATGCAATCTATTTCCCAGAAATCTGCCCCCTTCGTAGATCAATAATCTGACTGTGACGTCACTCCCATATGTACTCATTAAGCTTAGAAACATCCCTGATTGACCTTGAAAGAGGTGCCATTGACCCGTTAGTGGATCAATAAACCATGAATAAATTATTGTCGTCCTGTATCTATTGGGTCCCTCCTACTAGAGTAGCCTAGCAAAAAAATTGCTTGTTTTGGAAACTTTCACTTTATCAATTCAGAATATCATATTTAATATTTACTGTCTTGGGTAAATTCAGATACATAGACAAGATTGATAGCCTCTTCATGCAATGCATGGCATACTTCGTGCCATGTTTTTGCACACTTCAAGCAGTGTGAAATATTATTGGAAATAGTTTTTGCTGGTCATACTTTTAACCCAATTTTTCTGTTTCTTTCAAAAATTTCTTTTTTCAGAAAGTTTTTTGCAATTAAATTATTATATATATTACAATTTTCTAATCAAATGTTTGAAAAGGCATTTGTTCAAGATTTTGTTTTATATGAAATAATAAAAAGCACATTTTTTGGAAATGTCTCTTCATGTTTCAACGTTTAGTTTTATAGAGATCCGTTTTCATCGCCGGAACATGATTTTTTTTTTAGATTTAAATATCCCTTAACCTTGGCGTTTTATATTTTTCTACGGTAATTCTATCATAGGCAGCGCAATAGCGCTGCCTCAGTAAAGAACGATGTTGGCACAATAGCAGGGAGGCCTCAGGAGGTACTACGAGAACACCGTGCTGCCATCTACAATTTAGTTTAACACCGACGGGGCACCATATATGGGCATAGGCTCCCTAGGGGAAATGGATTTCCGAGAAATTGATTTGTTGGTGTTCGTCCAGGAGAATTGTCTCTGGGCGCAGTTTGCACATGCGCTTTCAAGGTCAATTGATTTGTTGGTGTTCGTCCAGGAGAAATGTCTCCGGGCGAAGTTTGCACATGCGCATTAATGGTGGGGAAGAGATATATTGATCTTAGAGATAAAGAGATTAACGCGGGAAAGGGTTTCCTCGGAATTTCAAATGTGACAGCGCAGGGATGCCAAAATAAAAGGAACATGCAGAAATTACGTTTAGGGATTATTTGGGCGAAACCGTTTTAGACATTTTAGAAGATGATTAAAGCGAAACCGTTTGAGGCATTTTAGAAGATGATTTTAGAAGATGATTTAGAAGATGATTTGAGGGTGAAACTCTGTGGTCGTTATAATACACAAGTTCCATTTGAACAATGTTGTGATATCCTCTACCTCAACCCCAAAGGGCCCCCCTACCCCAACCCCAAAAGGCCCCCTAAGCCCAATGCCCCCCCCCCTCAAATGCCCCCGCCCCCCACCCAAAGGCTGCTCAGCCCCCCAAATGCCCCAGGGGCCCCAAACGCCCCCCGGACCCTCAAAGGGCCCCTAACTTTTTCGCCCCCCCCATTTTTCAATACTTTTATTTGTGCATTTGAGACACAGAAGTATCCCCCCCCCCAAATTTTTGGTTCCCCTAGAATATATTTTTTCAGAACAAGTCCTTCACGTAATATCCCTCCTAAACCAATTTTACAACTTGAACTACTCATCCTTTCCATCCACAACTTTACATTACGACTTTTTACATACCCAAACATCAAGCAATATTTTACAAAAGGCATTTCAGAACAAGTTCTTTACGTAATGTCCTTCCCAAACCAATTTTACAACTTGAAGTACTCATCTTTTTCACCCACAACTTTACTTTACGACTTTTTGCAAACCCCAACATCAAGCAATACTTTTCAAAAGGCATTTCAGAACAAGTTCTTTACGTAATGTCACTCCTAAACCAATTTTACAAGTTTAACTACTCATCTTTTTCACCCGCAACTTTACTTTACAACTTTTTGCATACCCCAACATCAAGCAATACTTTTCAAAAGGCTTTATTATATTTTTTTAGAACAAGTTCTTTACGTAATGTCACTCCTAAACCAATTTTAAAGTTGAACTACTCATCTTTTTCACCCGCAACTTTACTTTATGACTTTTTGCATACCCCAATATCAAGCAATACTATTCAAAGACATTTCAGAACAAGTTCTGTATCTAATGTCCTCCCTAAACCAATTTTACATGTTGAAGTACCCATCTTTTTCACACGCAACTTTACTTTACGACTTTTTGAATGCCCCATCATCAAGCAATACTTTACAAAAGGCATTTCAGAACAAGTTCTTTACGTAATGTCCTTCCCAAACCAATTTTACAACTAGAAGTACTCATCCCTTTAACCCACAACTTTACTTTACAGCATTTTGAATACCTCAAGCAATACAGCATTTCAGAACAAGTTCATTACGTAATGTCCTTCCTAAACCAATTTTACAAGTTGAAGTACCCATCCTTTTCACCTCAACTTTACTTTACAGCTTTTTACATACCCCAACATCAAGCAATACTTTTCAAAGGCTTTATTGTATCTTTTCAGAACAAGTTCTTCACGTAATGTCCCTCCTAAATCCATTTTACAAGTTGAAGTACCCATCCTTTTCACCTCAACTTTACTTTACAGCTTTTTACATGCCCCAACATCAAGCAATACTTTTCAAAGGCTTTTTCTTATATTTTTTTTAGAACAAGTTCTTTACGTAATGTCCCTCCTAAACCAATTTTACAAGTTGAACTACTCATCTTTTTCACCCACAACTTTACTTTAGGACTTTTTGCACACCCCAACATCAAGCAATACTTTCAAAAGGCTTTATCATATTTTTCAGAACAAGTTTTTTACGTAATGTCCTTCCTAAACTAGTTTTACAAGTTGAACTACTCATCTTTTTCAGCCACAACTTTACTTTACTGGTTTTGCATACCCCAACATCAAGCAATGCTTTTCAAAAGACTTTATTATATTTTTCGGAACAAGTTCTTTATTTAATGTCCCTTCTAAACCAATTTTACAAGTTGAAGTACTCATCCTTTTCACCAAAATTTTACTTTACGACTTTTTGCATGCCACAACATCTAGCAACACTTTTCAAAAGGCTTTATTATAATTTTTCAGAACAAGTTCTTTACGTAGTGTCTCTCCTAAACCAATTTTACAACTTGAAGTACTCATCCTTTTCACCCACAACTTTACTTTACGGCTTTTTGCACACCCCAACATCAAGCAATACTTTTCAAAAGGCTTTATTGTATCTTTTCAGAACAAGTTCTTCACGTAATGTCTCTCCTAAATCCATTTTACAAGTTGAAGAACCCTTTTCACCACAACTTTACTTTACAGCTTTTTACATACCCCAACATCAAGCAATACTTTTCAAAGGCTTTTTCTTATATTTTTTTTAGAACAAGTTCTTTACGTAATGTCCCTCCTAAACCAATTTTACAAGTTGAACTACTCATCTTTTTCACCCACAACTTTACTTTAGGACTTTTTGCACATCCCAACATCAAGCAATACTTTCAAAAGGCTTTATCATATTTTTCAGAACAAGTTCATTACGTAATGTCCTTCCTAAACTAGTTTTACAAGTTGAACTACTCATCTTTTTCAGCCACAACTTTACTTTACTGGTTTTTGCATACCCCAACATCAAGCAATGCTTTTCAAAAGACTTTATTATATTTTTCGGAACAAGTTCTTTATTTAATGTCCCTTCTAAACCAATTTTACAAGTTGAAGTACTCATCCTTTTCACCAAAATTTTACTTTACGACTTTTTGCATGCCACAACATCTAGCAATACTTTTCAAAAGGCTTTATTATAATTTTTCAGAACAAGTTCTTTACGTAGTGTCTCTCCTAAACCAATTTTACAACTTGAAGTACACATCCTTTTCACCCACAACTTTACTTTACGGCTTTTTGCACACCCCAACATCAAGCAATAATTTTCAAAAGGCTTTATTGTATCTTTTCAGAACAAGTTCTTCACGTAATGTCCCTCCTAAATCCATTTTACAAGTTGAAGAACCCTTTTCACCACAACTTTACTTTACAGCTTTTTACATACCCCAACATCAAGCAATACTTTTCAAAGGCTTTTTCTTATATCTTTTCAGAACAAGTTCTTTACGTAATGTCCCTCCTAAACCAATTTTACAAGTTGAACTACTCATCGTTATCACCCACAACTTTACTTTAGGACTTTTTGCACACCCCAACATCAAGCAATGCTTTCAAAAGGCTTTATCATATTTTTCAGAACAAGTTTTTTACGTAATGTCCTTCCTAAACTAATTTTACAAGTTGAACTACTCATCTTTTTCAGCCACAACTTTACTTTACTGTTTTTTGCATACCCCAACATCAAGCAATGCTTTTCAAAAGGCTTTATTATATTTTTTCAGAACAAGTTCTTTATGTAATGTCCCTTCTAAACCAATTTTACAAGTTGAAGTACTCATCCTTTTCACCACAACTTTACTTTACGACTTTTTGCATATCACAACATCAAGCAATACTTTTCAAAAGGCTTTATTATATTTTTTCAGAACAAGTTCTTTACGTAGTGTCTCTCCTAAACCAATTTTACAACTTGAAGCACACATCCTTTTCACCCACAACTTTACTTTACGGCTTATTGCATACCCCAACATCAAGCAATACTATTCAAAGGGCTTTTTTTATATCTTTTCAGAACAAGTTCTTTACATAATGTCACTCCTAAACCAATTTTACAAGTTGAACTACTCATCTTTTTCACCCGCAACTTTACTTTATGACTTTTCTGATTATCCCAACATCAAGCAATACTTTTCAATGGCTTTTTTATATTTTTTCAGAACAAGTTCTTTTCTTAATGTCCATCCTAAATCCATTTTACAAGTTGAAGTACCCATCCTTTTCACACACAACTTTACTTTACGACTTTTTGAATACCTCAACATCAAGCAATACTTTCAAAAGGTTTTTGTATTTTTCAGAACAAGTTACTTTCTTAATGTCCCTCCTAAACCCATTTTACAAATTGAAGTACTCATCCTTTTCACCCACAACTTTACTTTACAGCATTTTTAACACCCCAACACCAAGCAATACTTTCCAAAGGACATTTCAGAACAAGTTCTTTTCTTAATGTCCTCCCTGAACCAATTTTACATGTTGAAGTACTCAACCTTTTCACCCACAACTCTACTTTACTGCTTTTTGAATACCCTAACACCAAGCAATACTTTTCAAAAGACATTTCAGAACAAGTTCCTATCTTAATGTCTCTTCAAAACCCATTCTACAAGTTGAACTACCCATCTTTTTCACCCACAATTTTACTTTACAGCATTTTGAATACCCCAAAACCAAGCAATTCTTTTCAAAGGTATTTCAGAACAAGTTATTTTCTTAATGTCCCTCCTAAACCAATTTTACAACTTGAACTACTCATCCTTTTCACCCACAACTTTACTTTACGACTTTTTGAATAACCCAACATCAAGCAATACTTTACAAAAGGCATTTCAGAACAATTTCTTTACGTAAGGTCCTTCCCAAACCAATTTTACAACTTCAAGTACTCATCCCTTTCACGAACAACTCTACAACTCTACAACTCTACAACTCTACAACTCTACAACTCTACAACTCTACTCTCTCTACTTTCTGCATACCTCAACTTGAAGCAATACTTTTCAAAAGGCATTTCAGAACAAGTTCTTTCCGTAATATCCTTCCTAAACCAATTTTACAAGTTGAAGTACTCATCCTTTTCACCCACAACTTTACTTTACGACTTTTTCACACCCCAACATCAAGGAATACTTTTCAAAAGGCTTTATTTTATCTTTTCAGAACAAGTTCTTCACGTAATGTCCCTCCTAAACCAATTTTACAAGTTTAAGTACCCATCCTTTTCACCACAACTTTACTTTACAGCTTTTTACATACCCAAACATCAAGCAATACTTTTCAAAAGGCTTTTTTCTATATCTTTTCAGAACAAGTTCTTTACGTAATGTCCTTCCTAAAACAATTTTACAAGTTGAACTACTCATCTTTTTCACCCACAACTTTACTTTACGACTTTTTGCACACCCCAACATCAAGCAATACTTTTCAAAGACACTTCAGAACAAGTTCTTTTCGTAATGTCCTTCCTAAACCCATTTTAAAATTTGATGTACCCATCCTTATCACCCACAACTTTACTTCACAGATTTTTGAAGACCACAACACCAAGTAATACTTTTAAAAAGGCATTTCAGAACAAGTTCATTTCTTAATGTCCCTCCTAAACCCATTTTACAACTTGAAGTACTCATCCTTTTCACCCACAACTTTACTTTACGGCTTTTTGCACACCCCAACATCAAGCAATACTTTACAAAAGGCATTTCAGAGCTATTTCTTTTCTTTATATCCCTCCTAAACCCATTTTACAAGTTGAACTACTCATCTTTTTCACCCACAACATTACTTTACCGCTTTTAGTATACCTCAGCACCAAGCAATACTTTTCAAAGAGCGTTTCAGAAAAAGTTCTTTTCTTAATGTCCCTCCTAAACCCATCTTACAAGTTCAACTACTCCTCCTTTTCACCCACAACTTTACTTTACAGCTTTTAGGATACCTCAACATCAAACAATACTTTTCAAGAGGCATTTCAGAACAAGTTCATTTCTTAATTTCCCTCCTAAACCCATTTTACAACTTGAAGTACTCATCCTTTTCACCCACAACTTTACTTTGCGGCTTTTTGCACACCCCAACATCAAGCAATTTTTTTCAAAAGGCTTTATTGTATCTTTTTAGAACAAGTTCTTCACGTAATGTCCCTCCTAAATCCATTTTACAAGTTGAAGTACCCATTCTTTTCACCACAATTTTACTTTACGACTTTTTGCATGCCACAACATCAAGCAATACTTTTCAAAAGGCTTTATTATAATTTTTCAGAACAAGTTCTTTACGTAGTTTCTCTCCTAAACCAATTTTTCAACTTGAAGCACACATTCTTTTCACCCACAACTTTACTTTGCGGCTTTTTGCACACCCCAACATCAAGCAATACTTTTCAAAAGGCTTTATTGTATCTTTTCAGAACAAGTTCTTCACGTAATGTCCTTCCTAAATCCATTTTACAAGTTGAAGTACCAATCCTTTTCACCACAACTTTACTTTACAGCTTTTTGCATACCCCAACATCAAGCAATACTTTTCAAAGGCTTTTTCTTATATCTTTTCAGAACAAGTTCTTTACGTAATGTCCCTCCTAAACCAATTTTACAAGTTGAACTACTCATAGTTTTCACCCACAACTTTACTGTAGGACTTTTTGCACATCCCAACATCAAGCAATACTTTTAAAAGGCTTTATCATATTTTTCAGAACAAGTTTTTTACGTAATGTCCTTCCTAAACTAATTTTACAAGTTGAACTACTCATCTTTTTCAGCCACAACTTTACTTTACTGTTTTTTGCATACCCCAACATCAAGCAATGCTTTTCAAAAGGCTTTATTATATTTTTTCAGAACAAGTTCTTTATGTAATGCCCCTTCTAAACCAATTTTACAAGTTGAAGTACTCATCCTTTTCACCGCAATTTTACTTTACGACTTTTTACATACCACAACATCAAGCAATTCTTTTCAAAAGGCTTTATTATATTTTTTCAGAACAAGATCTTTACGTAGTGTCTCTCCTAAACCAATTTTACAACTTGAAGCACACATCCTTTTCACCCACAACTTTACTTTACGGCTTTTTGCATACCCCAACATCAAGCAATCTTTTCAAAGACTTTTTTTATATTTTTTTCAGAACAAGTTCTTTACGTAATGTCACTCCTAAACCAATTTTACAAGTTGAACTACTCATCTTTTTCACCCGCAACTTTACTTTATGACTTTTTGAATATCCCAACATCAAGCAATAATTTTCAATGGCTTTTTTATATTTTTTCAGAACAAGTTCTTTTCTTAATGTCCATCCTAAATCCATTTTACAAGTTGAAGTACCCATCTTTTTCACACACAACTTTACTTTACAGCATTTTGAACACCCCAACACCAAGCAATACTTTCCAAAGGACATTTCAGAACAAGTTCTTTTCTTAATGTCCTCCCTAAGCCAATTTTACATGTTGAAGTACTCAACCTTTTCACCCACAACTCTACTTTACAGCTTTTTGAATACCCTAACACCAAGCAATACTTTTCAAAAGACATTTCAGAACAAGTTCCTATATTAATGTCTCTTCAAAACCCATTCTACAAGTTGAACTACCCATCTTTTTCACCCACAATTTTACTTTACAGCATTTTGAATACCCCAACACCAAGCAATTCTTTTCAAAGGTATTTCAGAACAAGTTATTTTCTTAATGTCCCTCCTAAACCAATTTTACAACTTGAACTACTCATCCTTTTCATCCACAACTTTACTTTACGACTTTTTGAATAGTCCAACATCAAGTAATACTTTACAAAAGGCATTTCAGAACAAGTTCTTTACGTAATGTCCTTCCCAAACCAATTTTACAACTTGAAGTACTCATCCCTTTCACCCACAACTCTAGTTTACGACTTTCTGCATACCTCAACTTCAAGCAATACTTTTCAAAAGGCATTTCATAACAAGTTCTTTCCGTAATATCCTTCCTAAACCAATTTTACAAGTTAAGGTACTCATCCTTTTCACCCACCACTTTACTTTACGACTTTTTGCACACCCCAACATCAAGGAATACTTTTCAAAAGGCTTTATTTTATCTTTTCAGAACAAGTTCTTCACTTAATGTCCCTCCTAAAACCAATTTTACAAGTTTAAGTACCCATCCTTTTCTCCACAACTTTACTTTACAGCTTTTTACATACGCAAACATCAAGCAATACTTTTCAAAAGGCTTTTTTTATATCTTTTCAGAACAAGTTCTTTACGTAATGTCCTTCCTAAACCAGTTTTACAACTTGAAGTACTCATCTTTTTCACCCACAACTTTACTTTACGACTTTTTGCACACCCCAACATCACGCAATACTTTTCAAAGACACTTCAGAACAAGTTCTTTTCGTAATTTCCTTCCTAAGCCCATTTTAACACTTGAAGTACTCATCCTTTTCACCCACAACTTTACTTTACAGCTTTTTGAAGACCGCAACACCAAGTAATACTTTTCAAAAGGCATTTCAGAGCAAGTTCATTTCTTAATGTCCCTCCTAAACCCATTTTACAACTTGAAGTATTCATCATTTTCACCCACAACTTTACTTTACAGCTTTTTGAACACACCAACATCAAGCAATACTTTACAAAAGGCATTTCAGAGCTATTTCTTTTCTTTATATCCCTCCTAAACCCATTTTACAAGTTGAACTACTCATCTTTTTCACCCACAACATTACTTTACTGCTTTTAGTATGCCTCAACACCAAGCAATACTTTTCAAAGAGCGTTTCAGAACAAGTTCTTTTCTTAATACCCCTCCTAAACCCATCTTACAAGTTCAACTACTCCTCCTTTTCACCCACAACTTTACTTTACAGCTTTTAGGATACCTCAACACCAAACAATACTTTTCAAAAGGCATTTCAGAACAAGTTCTTTTCTTAATTTCCCTCCTAAACCCATTTTACAACTTGAAGTATTCATCATTTTCACCCACAACATTACTTTACGGCTTTTTGAACACCCCAAAATCAAGCAATACTTTTCAAAGGCCTTTCAGAGCAAGTTCTTTTCTTAATATCCCTCCTAAACCAATTCTTTAAGTTGAACTGCTCATCCTTTTCACCCGCTACTTTACTTTATGACTTTTTGAACACCCCAACATCAAGCAATACTTTTCAAAAGACATTTCAGAACAAGTTCCTTTCTTAATGTCTATCCTAAATCCATTTTACAACTTGAAGTATTTTCACCGAAACTTTATTTTACAGCTTTTTGAACACCCCAACATCAAGTAATACTTTTTCAAAAGGTATTTCTGAGCAAGTTCGTTTCTTAATGTCCCTCCTAAACCCATTTTACAAGTTGAAGTACCCATCCTTCTCACCCACAACTTTACTTTACAGCTTTTTGACTACCCCAAAACCAAGCAATACATTTCAAATGGCACTTCAGAATAAGTTCTTTGCTTAATGTCCATCCTAAACCCATTTTACAAGTTGAAGTACCCAACTTTTTCACACGCAACTTTACTTTACTACTTTTTGAATACCTCAACACCAAGCAACACTTTTCAAAAGGTATTTCAGAGCAAGTTCGTTTCTTAATGTCCCTCCTAAACCCATTTTACAAGTTGAAGTACCCATCTTTTCACCCACAACTTTACTTTACAGCTTTTTTTACTATCCCAACACCAAGCAATACATTTCAAAGGCATTTCAGAACAAGTTCATTTCTTAATGTTCCTCCTAAACCCATTTTAAATGTTGATGTACTCAACCTTTTCACCCACAACTCTACTTTACATATTTTTGAATACCCTAACACCAAGCAATAATTTCAAAAGACTTTTTAATATCTTTTCAGAACAAGTTCTTTTCTTAATGTCTCTCCAAATCCCATTTTACAAGTTGAACTACTCATCCTTTTCACCCACATCTTTACTTAACAGCTTTTTGAATACCCCAACACCAAGCAACACTTTCAAAAGGCTTTTTTATGTCTTTTCAGAACAAGTTCTTTTTTCAATGTCCATCCTAAACCAATTTTACAACTTGAAGTACTCATCCTTTTCACCCACAACTTTACTATATGACTTTTTGAACACCCCAACATCAAGCAATACTTTCAAAAGGCTTTTTTTTATATCTTTTCGGAACAACTTCTTTTCTTAGTGTCCCTTTTAAACCAATTTTACAAGTTGAAGTACTCATCCTTTTCACCACAACTTTACTCTATGGGTTTTATAATACCCCAGCACCAAGCAATACTTTTCACAACGAAGTGAAGAAAATTTCAAGTTCTCTTCTGAATTTTCTCAACGAAAAGAAAAAAGTTATAGTCTAATTCTAATTTTCTCCAAAGAAAATAAAAAATCTCCGACTTTTCTAATAAACATTCTAAGCGTTGACATGCTAACGTATTTTAAATAATAGAAATATAACAAAGTAATGCATAAAATATTTTTATTGAAGAAACAACATGTAGAATATTAACATAAAAGTATATTACATACATTATAATACACTATTAATATTATTGAACCACAGTGAACATTTTGAATCCCTTCCATAAAGTAAATCATTAGGTTTTCTCTTGATACTAGGGTTACTCACTTCTCTTAGTTCATATCCACTTAAATAACCACTATTCCATTTTGAGTCATATACAATTTTTACTGGGATGTCGCATACAGGTTCAATACACGTTTCATCCTTGCTATTATTTAATTCATTGACCATGTGATCTTTGCTAGTAATAATGTTCACTTATGCTTTATTCTCCATTAATTTATCTGGACATTCATTAGTGATATTGGCTGCCAATGCTCTTTTTATTTTGTCTGTGATTTCTTTGTCTATTATCAAATTATTTTTACAGAGAAAACAGTTCTGGCATGTTGACAATAAATGATTTATAATGTTGGTGCAGCAGTATGCATGTCGTCTTTTTCCCTTTGCTTTCATTCGAATGCTAACACCGGAAAGACGACGATAAGATCTATCAACGGCTAACATGTTACCAGAACCATTAGCTAGAAGTTGTCCCTCTTCATCAACTATTATTTTTCTGTTGGCATTCTCTCTGAGTACTAACTTCTCTGGAAATGATACTTTCATATAACCACAATTTGTATTACGGAAATTCTTGAGTACTTCAAAGGAATTTAACTCCTCACTTTCATGACAACATATGTATACATTCCCAATAAGATTTCCGCTACTAATTTTTTCATTGTTCAAGTATATCTCTTTGTCAGCATTCAAGGCAACGATGACTTTATCATACATACCAACTTTTCTCGAATAATTCATTTTCACTTCTTTTTAAAATATGATGCCGTTGTTTATCCGTCGAATGAATGAAAATTACTAATCTAAGACATGCAATAAACTAGATAGTCTTAATAACCTCCCATGGACTACCACTAGGAAAGCCGCTTCAGATGTAAGAGCAACCATAGAGTACGATTACTACAGCCAAAAGCATATTTCATGTTGTTATAGATGGCAGCACTCCCGCTCAGACACATAGTTATATTGAGAGAGACATGCAAAAAGTTGGGTTAATTTAGGTTCACTTAGAGTGGCGCACCACACTAAGTGAACCTAAATTAACCCAACTTTCTACAATTTTCTTCACTTTGTTGTGAAAAGTGTTGCTTGGTGCTGGGGTATTAAAAAACCCATAGAGTAAAGTTGTGGGTGAAAAGGATGAGTACTTCAAGTTGTAAAATTGGTTTAGGATGGACATTGAAAAAAGAACTTGTTCTGAAAAGATATAAAAAAGCCTTTTGAAAGTGTTGCTTGGTGTTGGGGTATTCAAAAAGCTGTAAAGTAAAGATGTGGGTGAAAAGGATGAGTAGTTCAACTTGTAAAATGGGTTTTGGAGAGACACTAAGAAAAGAACTTGTTCTCAAAAGATATTAAAAAGTCTTTTGAAAGTATTGCTTGGTGTTAGGGTATTCAAAAAGCTGTAAAGTAGAGTTTTGGGTGAAAATGCTGAGTACATCAACATGTAAAATGCATTTAGGAGGGACATTAAGAAATGAACTTGTTCTGAAATGCCTTTGAAATGTATTGCTTGGTGTTGGAGTAGTCAAAAAAGCTGTAAAGTAAAGTTGTGGGTGAAAAGATGGGTACTTCAACTTGTAAAATGGTTTTAAGAGGGATATTAAGAAAAGAACTTGTTCTGAAATACCTTTTGAAAAGTGTTGCTTGGTGTTGAGGTATTCAAAAATTCGTAAAGTAAAGTTGCTTGTGAAAAAGTTGGGTACTTCAACTTGTAAAATGGGTTTAGGATGGACAGTAAGAAAAGACTTGTTCTGAAGTGCCATTTGAAAAGTATTGCTTGGTGTTTTGGTAAAAGATGAGTATTTAAACTTGTAAAATGGGTTTAGGAAGGACATTCAGAAAAGAAATTGCTCTGAAATTCTTTTGTAAAGTATTGCTTGATGTTGGGGTGTTCAAAAAGCTGTAAAGTAAAGTTGTGGGTGAAAAGAATGAGTACTTCAAACTGTAAAATGGGTTTAGGCGGGACATTAAGAAATGAACTTGTTCTGAAATGCCTTTTGAAAAGTATTACTTTGTGTTGTGGTCATCAAAAAGCTGTAAAGTAAAGTTGTGGGTGATGAGGATGGGTATTTCAACTTTTAAGATGGGTTTAGGAAGGACATTACGAAAAGAACTTGTTCTGAAATGTCTTTGAAAAGTATTGCTTGATGTTGGGGTGTGCAAAAAGTCGTAAAGTAAAGTTGTGGGTGAAAAAGATGAGTAGTTCAACTTGTAAAATTGGTTTAGGAAGGACATTACGTAAAGAACTTGTTCTGAAAAGATATAAGAAAAAAGCCTTTTGAAAAGTATTGCTTGATGTTAGGGTATGTAAAAAGCTGTAAAGTAAAGTTGTGGTGAAAAGGGTGGGTACTTCAACTTGTAAAATTGGCTTAGGAGGGACATTACGTGAAGAACTTGTTCTGAAAAGATAAAATAAAGCCTTTTGAAAAGTAATACTTGATGTTGGGGTGTGCAAAAAGTCGTAAATTAAAGTGGTGGGTGAAAAGGATGAGTACTTCAACTTGTAAAATTGGTTTAGGAAGGACATTACGTAAAGAACTTGTTCTGAAATGCCTTTTGAAAAGTATTGCTTGAAGTTGAGGTATGCAAAAAGTCTTAAAGTAGAGTTGTGGGTGAAAGGGATGAGTACTTCATGCTGTAAAATTGGTTTTGGAAGGACATTACGTAAAGAACTTGTTCTGAAATGCCTTTTGTAAAGTATTGCTTGATCTTGGGGTATTTAAATGTCGTAAAGTTGTGGATGGGAAGGATGAGTAGTTCAAGTTGTAAAATTGAATTAGGAGGGACATTAAGAAAAAACTTGTTCTGAAATACCTTTGAAAAAAATTGCTTGGTGTTGGGGTATTCAAAATGCTGTAAAGTAAAGTTTATGATGAAAAAGATGGGTAGTTCAACTTGTAGAATGGGTTTTGAAGAGACATTAAGATAGGAACTTGTTCTGAAATGTCCTTTGGAAAGTATTACTTGGTGTTGGGGTATTCAAAATGCTGTAAAGTAAAGTTGTGGGTGAAAAGGAAGAGTACTTCAACATGTAAAATTTGTTTAGGGAGGACATTAAGAAAAGAACTTGTTCTGAAATGTCCTTTGGAAAGTATTACTTGGTGTTGGGGTATTCAAAATGCTGTAAAGTAAAGTTGTGGGTGAAAAGGATGAGTACTTTAACTTGTAAAATGGGTTTAGGAGGGACACTAACAAAGGAACTTGTTCTGAAAAATACAAAAACCTTTTGAAAGTATTGCTTGATGTTGAGGTATTCAAAAAGTCGTAAAGTAAAGTTGTGTGTGAAAAGGATGGGTACTTCAACTTGTAAAATGGGTTTAGGAGGGACATTAAGAAAAGAACTTGTTCTGAAAAAATATAAAAAAGCCATTGAAAAGTATTGCTTGATGTTGGGATATTCAAAAAGTCATAAAGGAAAGTTGCGGGTGAAAAAGATGAGTAGTTCAACTTGTAAAATTGGTTTAGGAGTGACATTACGTAAAGAACTTGTTCTGAAAAAAATATAAAAAAAGTCTTTGAAAAGATTGCTTGATGTTGGGGTATGCAAAAAGCCGTAAAGTAATGTTGTGGTTGAAAAAGATGAGTAGTTCAACTTGTAAAATTGGTTTAGGGAGGACATTACATAGAGAACTTGTTCTGAAAAGATATAAAAAAAGCCCTTTGAACAGTATTACTTGGTGTTTGGGTATGCAAAAGGTCATAAAGTAAAGTTGTGGGTGAAGAGGATGTGCGCTTCAAGTTGTAAAATTGGTTTAGGAGAGACATTACGTAAAGATCTTGTTCTGAAAAAATATAATAAAGTCTTTTGAAAAGTATTGCTTGATGTTGTGGTATGCAAAAAGTCGTAAAGTAAAGTTGTGGTGAAAAGGATGAGTACTTCAACTTGTAAAATTGGTTTAGAAGGGACATTACATAAAGAACTTGTTCTGAAAAAATATAATAAAGCCTTTTGAAAAGCATTGCTTGATGTTGGGGTATGCAAAAAGCAGTAAAGTTAAGTTGTTGCTGAAAAGATGAGTAGTTAAACGTGTAAAATTAGTTTACAAAGGACATTACGTAAAAAACTTGTTCTGAAGAATATGATAAAGCCTTTTGAAAGTATTGCTTGATGTTGGGGTGGGCAAAAAGTCCTAAAGTAAAGTTGCGGGTGAAAAAGATGAGTAGTTCAACTTGTAAAATTGGTTTAGGACGGACATTACGTAAAGAACTTGTTCTGAAAAGATATAAGAAAAAGCCTTTGAAAAGTATTGCTTGATGGTGGGGTATGTAAAAAGCTGTAAAGTAAAGTTGTGGTGAAAAGGATGGGTACTTCAACTTGTAAAATGGATTTAGGAGGGACATTACGTGAAGAACTTGTTCTGAAGAGATACAATAAAGCCCTTTGAAAAGTATTGCTTGATGTTGGGGTGTGCAAAAAGTCGTAAAGTAAAGTTGTGGGTGAAAAGGATGAGTAGTTCAACTTGTAAAATTGGTTTAGGAAGGACATTACGTAAAGAACTTGTTCTGAAATGCCTTTTGAAAAGTATTGCTTGAAGTTGAGGTATTCAAAATGCTGTAAAGTAAAGTTGTGGGTTAAAGTGATGAGTACTTTAAGTTGTAAAAAATGGGTTTGGGAAGGACATTACGTAAGGAACTTGTTCTGAAATGCCTTTTGTAAAGTATTGCTTGATGATGGGGTATTCAAAAAGTCGTAAAGTAAAGTTGCGTGTGAAAAAGATGGGTACTTGAACATGTAAAATTGGTTTAGGGAGGACATTAGATAAGGAACTTGTTCTGAAATGTCTTTGAATAGTATTGCTTGATGTTGGGGCATGCAAAAAGACATAAAGTAAAGTTGCTATCTGTAAAGTTCAACTTGTAAAATTTTTTTAGGAGTGATATTACGTAAAGAACTTGTTCTGAAAAAATATAATAAAGCCTTTTGAAAAGTATTGCTTGATTTTGGGGTATGCAAAAAGCTGTAAAGTAAAGTTGCGGGTGAAAAAGATGAGTAGTTCAACTTGTAAAATTGGTTTGGGAATGACATTACGTAAAGAACTTGTTCTGAAATGCCTTTTGTAAAGTATTGCTTGATGTTGGGGTGTGCAAAAAGTCGTAAAGTAAAGTTGTGGGTGAAAAAGATGAGTACTTCAAGTTGTAAAATTGGTTTGGGAATGACATTACGTAAAGAACTTGTTCTGAAATGCCTTTTGTAAAGTATTGCTTGATGTTGGGGTATGTAAAAAGTCGTAATGTAAAGTTGTGGATGGAAAGGATGAGTAGTTCAAGTTGTAAAATTGGTTTAGGAGGGACATTACGTGAAGAACTTGTTCTGAAAAAATAAATTCGAGGGGAGCCAAAAATCTGGGGGGGGCACTTCTGTGTCTCAAATGCACAAATAAAAAGTATTGAAAAGGGGGGGGGCAAAAACGTTGGGGGGGACCTTTGAGGGTCCGGGGAGCATTTGGTCCACCCGGGGGCATTTGGGGGGCCTGGGGGCCTTTTGGGAGGGGGGCAGGGCATTTGGGGGGGGCATTGGATTTGGGGGGCCCTTTGGGGTTGGGGTAGGGTGCCCTTTGGGGTTGAGGTAGAGGATATCACAACATTGTTCATATGGAACTTGTGTATTATAACGACCACAGAGTTTCACCCTCAAATCATCTTCTAAATCATCTTCTAAAATCATCTTCTAAAATGCCTCAAACGGTTTCGCTTTAATCATCTTCTAAAATGTCTAAAACGGTTTTGCCCAAATAATCCCTAAACGTAATTTCTGCGTGTTCCTTTTGTTTTGGCATCTCTGCGCTGTCATATTTGAAATTCCTAGGAAACCCTTTCCCGCGTTAATCTCTTCATCTCTAAGATCAATATATCTCTTCCCCACCGTTAATGCACATGTGCAAACTTCGCCCGGAGACAATTCTCCTGGACGAACACTAACAAATCAATTGACCTTGAAAGCGCATGTGCAAACTTTGCCCAGAGACAATTCTCCTGGACGAACACCAACAAAGCAATTTCTCGGAAATCCATTTCCCCTAGGGAGTCTATGCCCATATATGGTGCCCCGTCGGTGTTAAACTAAATTGTAGATGGCAGCACGGTGTTCTCGCAGTACCTCCTGAGGCCTCCCTACTCACAATGTGTTTTTTTTCTAGAACAGGCACTTTGTATCGAAGGAATTGTCGCAGAAACTTCGAAAAGGGCTCATTCAATTGGAAATTGGACTGGATAGTGCCCTTTTTAATAGTAGAAAGTAATTGGAAGGCAGCAAACACCCCTTCCACGCCCACCATTTCCCCAAACAAATCCAATCAAAATTTTGAGATAAATGTTTTGTTCAACGGATTTGAAAGATCTGAAAATTATGTTTTTGAGGAGGACACTCACCCACTGCCCTCAGGGCAAGGGTTATAAGTTATTTCCTGGGGGCATTTTAGGTTTTTATAGAAAACATTGTCCTAGAAGCTTCAAAAAGGGCTCATTCGAATGTAAATTGAAAGGGCTGGTGCCCTTTTTAATAGTTGAAAGTAATTGGAGGGCAACTAATCCCCCTCTCACGCCTACCACTTCCCCACAACATGCAATAAAAATTTTGAGGTATCCATTTTGTTAAACTTAGTTAAAGTTCTGGAAATTAAGTCTTTGAGGATGGTAACCCCCCCAGAGCCCTCAGGGCAAGGGTTGTAAGTTATGCCCTGGGGGCATATTAGTAGAACCCTATCAGGAGGTCCCACGGGGCACCCCTGCTGCCACCTACAACTTTTTTGCACCCCATATATGGGCATAGAGTCCCTAGGGGAGATGGATTTCTGAGAAATTGATTGCGTAATCAAAGTGTGTCAATGACCTCTTTTTTTCAAGGTCGATTTGTTTGTTGTTTCTAGGTGTAATAACTCCGGGACGAAGGTTGCACATGCGCATTGAATTCTAACGGGAACAATGTTATTGATCTAGGACTCGAGGGGGAAGTGAATTTCCGAGAACTTGATTGCATAATCGATCGTGAATGTCATGGTGTCCAGAAATAGTATTTGTTGTTGTGGATAAAATTGTTCAATGTTATGAGTTTCCCGGAAACAGTTAGATCACGTGTTTCCTTCTCAGCCAATCAGAGAGTCGGATACATCTCCCTTCTTAGCCAATCAGAGAGCTGGTTACATATTAGTGGCGGAGGGAATATAAGGAAAGGATTTTTGCTATAGTTTTATTAGTCTGTGAATAGAATTCAAAGGAGTGAGAAGAAGAACAGTTTGACTTTAATCATTTGGATATATATTTGTAATAATGAGTGGAATGTTTACACTATTAGAAGTTGATAGTGGAGTTGATGGTAATAATACAAGAGCACCAAACATTGCGGTGGAAATTACGAAAGGATCACGTCTTTGTCTGGAATGGGATGTAGTATATGCAAGATATGTGATATCCTTGAGCAAATTTAAAATGGAAGATCAATTATGTTTTGCCGCAAAAGTTGATATAGCACATGTGAATAGACTTCAATGTGCTTTAAGTGCATTAGTGAAACATATTGAAGACAATAAACTCTATCGCTAATTTTACATACTCTGTATTATTGATGTTGTTGTAATTATTCAATAAAATTGTTTCGAAATCGAAAATGTTCCCTTTCTTTTCTGGTTAGGGCTAACGAATCAGGGTCAGTCTAGAGTCAGCAGTCAGAGTGAAAGGACTGAAAAATGAATAAATTTGAGAAAGAGAGAATTAGATCAAATCTAGTGTTTATGGAAAAACATTTGATTTTGGATGATGATTTTCTCGAGTTATCTCTTCAACGCAGGATATTCTCTCAGGGAACACTTGACAATTTAATGAAAACTGATTCTCCACCATTGGACTATTGTATGAAACTTTTAAAATGTGATTCAAATGCTTATACTCAATTTATTGATATATTAATTGGAACAAGGCAGAATCATATTGTGGATATACTTTTGAAAACATTGCCAACAGATTCAATGTAGATGGCTCCTCCGTCATTCGAAAGAGGTAACGTTACAGAGTTACTCCTCTCCCTTTCCTCCACTTTGAATTTATGGAGCGAGAACGATCAGTTTCGTTTTAGCTGTGAGTGAGTTGACATCGGAAACCAAAAAATGTTCTATATATGTCCATTGTGCTTGTACACTCTTGGCAGTTGGAATCAATGTGAGAATTGTACAATTATTGATGACTATAGTGAAAAGTGTAAATTATGTAATCCTTGTAAATTACATAGAGGCTATGCAGTACAAATTAAAGGATGTAATTCATGTCTTGAGGAGGTGTGTGACTCTCATCCTAGAGGGCACCTGTGCTCCAATTGTCACTATGATAAATGTGATCAGTGGGAGAATACTTACCCCGCTATGATTGGAAAGAATCCCAAACGTGATTTCAGTTTATTTCTACGAGATTGGTATCGTCGCGGATTTAAATTATTCTGGGAAGAGGAATCTGGTCTACGATTCAACTGTTGGGGTAACAAGACAATCTGGTTTCTACGTCATCACTCTGATGACACCACCTACTATGACTATAAACCAAGTGATTTTTATTTGGCAGTTACCGAATGTGATTCACCACATGAAAACACTGTATGTGATATTGCTTCAAATAGACAGATTGAAACTCGTGAATTTCATAATATGAATGCAAATAGTATCATTGACTATACAAAGAGATATGACAAGAGTGAAGTTACATTGTACTGTAGAAAATGTGACCCTGACTTTGCCGTCAATCAAGATCAATATACAGTGAATCCAAATGATTTACCAGCATTAGTGGTTCACGACAGTTGCCTATACATCGAAGATGAAGAAATCTAAAGTGAAGATTTAAAGACATTGTTGTATATATATACATTTTATTAATAAACAAATTCACAAACATTTTTTAAGCACTTTACTCTTAGGGCACTGAAATCAATATTAAATACACTTGTAAGTATATTTTCCACTAGAAAGTCATTCAGACGTGGATTGTCACCATAAATGTGGAGAAACTGCTTGTAAGTATAGCCACGACATCGGAACACAAAATATAGTAGTGCGTGGAAGCCACAGCTTTTAGTCGTTAGATCCTGCACCCTCTTTCGATTTTGAATAATAGTTTTCCCACTGCTCTCAATATAGTTGCTGATGTGAGGTGTGTAGAATGTATAGGATAGACCAAGAGGATCAAAAAATTCAATCGTCTTCGTTGTTTGATAGATGCACAGCCAATGACCCGTCAGCACAGTCGATGGACTGCTATTAACAATAATCAAGGTATTGTTCGCGCTTTGAATTTTTCCAAGATAGTCTGAGGGCAGACAATAGGATTTGTACTGAGACATGTAGGGGTCCATATTAAATACACTGATTATTTGACTGGTGTTCATGGCGCCAAGTCTAGTAGAACACTACCTTCGGGAGTGATTTCCCAATAGGTTTCATATTGATTTAGTGAGATTAGGGCAACACTCTCAGCCAATGGGTCGGCAAGTGTACACTCTAAACGTACAGTCCCCGTACGTACTATACTCATATCCTGTGTGCCAGACAAATCCAGTACAATGATACCATGTGTTTTAGCAAACATATCTTCGGCTATACCATTTTCAAATAGTTGCGAATCATGATCTAGGGTTTGCATGGTCAACTCATACAATGTTCTATAGGATTTATCAAAAGATAGATTGTAGATTGGGATACCGTTTACTTTGCACACAAGAGATGAAAGTCCAAACATCTCGAATTTATGTGGGCATTCAGTCCACGATCCTATTGCACTGGCGCTTTTTACAAAAGCCAAAGCAAGCTTTGATGGAATTTCGCCATTGATAAAGGATGAATCGGTGAAGGTGCGTGACCCCATGGCAATATGACGCTGATTGGTGATTGTATGAGGAACAAGTAGTTTAATATTGTTGCCATTGGCTCTCAGTTTTTCCACGGCCAAAGCAACAGAACTCATGACCTGTTGTTTGCGTACATGTAGTATTGCTGAGGTGAGGGAGAGACTTACATCGGGATTGCCAGCAAGTTCTTTTCTCAATATGAAATTGAAGGGTGCAAGCGTCAATTTTATATCCACTTTAACATTGGGCGGCAGCCATTGGGGTATATTGAATATTTCATGATATATTTTTCCAACTAGATGTAATTCACTAGTTGTAGCATTTTTAAGTGCATCTGTACTATCAGTATTAGTAATATATTCATATCCATTGGAGGCACCTCTCAATTCCTTGTATGACTTGGGTGTCATCAGCATGAATTGCAAATAGCTTGTATAATTTGAGAGATTGTTGCTTGTGCTCACCAGCGTACCGTTGATGTAGACACTAATTTGACGAAATAAATTATGTAGTATACAATTTTCATAGGATATCCCATCGGCCCGAATTGGCATTGTATTATCGGATTTCCGGACTTTCATTTGTAAATCTATAAATGTGGATGATAAATCTATGAAGTAGTCTTCATTGGAATAAATTTGAAAGTGGATATTATCGGAGAGGGGTTGTAGTGGATAAAATTGTTCATAGTATCCATGCTTGACACTCACATCAACATTTTCGGCATTGAATAGATTCAATGAGGCGGTGATTGAAGGTTGAGAATCCTTATGCGGCAGGTAGGACATCTTAGGAGAAGAAATCTAGTTTCGATCTAACAATTTTCTTCCTGGGCCTTCTGGTTACACTACGTGTTGGCTTTTTCCTTCTTTTCTTTGACAAAGGGGATGTCTTTCGTTTGCGACCTGAGTAGAGACTGATGAGTGATGCGTTGTTTCTTGACCTTTTTAAACCTTTGCCATTCTGTTTTAATTTCTCGCCAAGGGTTCGTGCGCTGGACCTAAGATTTCCCGTAGCACTTTTTTTAAAATCCTTGCCAGAGCCCCAATCGTATAGTGTAGAGGATGCAAAATCTGTCGCAGCCAGTACAAGATATTTTCTAGCCAGTGGTAGTGAAGAGCGAAACAGCTTAGCAAACCAGCTGCCAAGACCGTAGCCAGACATTGACGAGCGACCCTTGTAATAGTCCATTCCATTGCCCTGTTGTCTTGGGCCAAGAGTATTAACATAGCAGTTAATATCAGGACAAGTGAATACCACTTTTCTATTAGACATCTTGCTGTTGAACGATGGGTCGAAAATGGGTTGTAATCACAGCCAAACCTTTTGAAATTGCTATGGGATCACCCAATTCGGTTCTTAGTGTTAACTGACAGAGTTCCAAATAGGAAGTGTTTACGGGAATATACTGAAGATGCTTTATATTGTAGTGATGAATATGTTCTTGATTGGTTTTTCGTTCAAGAACTCGTAGGAGGGGAACATTTGAATTACCAACCCGAGATGTTTCCACAAATGAAGCATAGAGAAATATACAAGTGTCTGTGGTGAAGGCAGGTGGGTAGTCAGCAAAAATGAAATTAGTGTTTCCGGCACTTTTACCATTGATTATATTGAGCTTAAAGCCAAGAACATCCTTTAGATTATCGTTGAGAATAACCTTTTCACTGGCAATAGGTGAACTAATGTAGATCTTGCCCTCCTCCTTTGAATAGTTGAAATGAAAAGCTCCTTTTTTACGAGCGGAATTTTTTTTATTAATAGAACGACATAAATCATTCATACAGGTGAGTTCCTCGTAGGGTAATTCAATATATGGATAATCCAACCAATTGATTTTTTGAATTTGTTCTTGATTACCTGGTGGTGGCGGCCAATCATAGGGTCTAATTTTTATTTCATATTTACGATCCTTTCTCAGGATGTCATAGGTATTTTTGAGAATGCAGTCGACAAGAGCCACTTCATACTTTCCGTCGTCGAATTTGATGGTGGGGGAGAGTTTCGTCCAAAAATCACTTGTTCTATTCAAGTCGTTGTAGAGAGGATCAGAAACATTGGACATGAAAGTCACATAGAAATCATTGGGCATTGTTAATATCTTCAGCACTGACCCAAGAATCAAAATCTGAGTTGTATCCTAGCCAGCGAACAAGCAACTGTTTCTTGCCCCTACGAGTACGACTCTTTAATATCTTTTCAATTTGATAACTTTCACTAGTGTTTCTAACTTTTTGCAGTTCATATTCATAAAAACCGCCGAGAATCTCATCATCTTTGGTGTCTCGCAGTCGATAAGTCGTGGGTACGGTGTCTAGGATTTTGGACACTTTAAAAAGTTCGGTGCTCCGTAAATAATTCCCCTTTTCAAAAATACTGGTGGTTCTATTAATTTGAACAGTATCTCCAACATTGAATTTCTTGTTCTTTTTCTTCTCATTGTCATTGGAGTATTGCTTTAGAAAAGCATCAAATGTATTTTCATTGTAGTGAACATCCGTTGGTGTAGAGTTGGACAGAGATCGATGGGGTCATTGATTATAAATCAACATGATTTTATCTAAATCGTGAATAAAAGCAGATGTATTTTTCAATGTGCAATATCTTGAAATTAATAGACGAATCGTTCTTATTAATCGTTCAGCCAATGCAGCCTTTATCGGACTGTGACTATGATAGAGTGTTGTATTATATTTCAAAAGAACCTTTTGCACATGGGGATTAACAAATTCACTGCCACGATCCGATTGAATTTTTCTATATGAATCCTGTTCTAGAATACTTTCAATGGCCCGAGCAACTTCAACACCTCTCTTTGATCGTAGTGGAATGGCATAGGCATAGCGACTAAAGACACTGATTGCCACTAGAATATATTTGTAGGGCGCATTGTGACGCCGTTGAACTGCGTCTAGAGTTAAAAGATCCATTTGCATTATATGCAGAGGGAAAAAGGCTTTAGTTTGTCGATATTGTTTGCTGCGAAGCCTGTGATTCCGATGCAGTGTGTAACTCGGTTCATTTTCTAGATACTCTTTTGCATTTTTCAATGTGATGCCGGAGGCATTGGAAAGCGTTTTGGGAGAACTTAAACTTCCCGCTTCGCCAATATTTTCATAGACACCTTTCAAAACTTCATCCATTTTGAACGTAAACACGTAGTGTAATGTCCACTCCCCTTTTGCACACTGGAGGGTGAATCAATTCGTCTTCGCTTTTGACTAGCAGCCACAGGTGTTGTAAAATCAGTAGTGCTAGTATCTTCAAATAATGAATCTTCTTCTTCTTTTTTAAATGGTGTTGTTGGAGGACTATATTCTCTTAGTTTCTTTAGAATTTGCTTATTGCCAATAAGACTTTTGGGAAAGTTTGATACACACAGAAAGGTGTAAAGATTATCGTCAAAGGATAAGAGTCCTTTACGATTCGTCACCATATCACAAATTAAATCAACTAGATTATAACTTTTTCCCTGAATTATAATTCGTTTCCCTGCGCTGTCGACTTGAACTTGATCACCAGTTTCCAACATGAGATAAGATAATACTCTTTTACTCTGTTCTCGATAGGTGAGTGGCAATAGGTTTCCAATTTTCAATACAAACGAATTCAATTCCTTCTCCTTTGATTGTGCAGAATCTTGAGATGTTTCCTGTTTAGAGGGATCAGTGGCGGCGGGTCTCTCACGATAAGGTTTATGTTTGTCCACACGTCGCAATGCATCTTGAAGTAAAAGCAGTTTTTTGTCATCGGCAATATTCTCATCGTTAATGAATTTGCTTATATTGTCTTCAAAATGTTCGACGGGCGAGAGGACAAGTTCAAATGGTGTCAATTTATAGGGTTTTGCCATTCTCACTAGAGAAAACTGTTTACAAGTCCTGCAATTATTGGCAGTAAAAGTGTGAAAAAGCTACCGCCTGCCTGAAGGAGCCGTTTTCTTTTAAATTTTTTTCCCTTGTTTTTACAAGCCAAGGCGCGTACAGTGGAACGATGTTGCTTTGTCTGTTGTCTAACACCTTCTGGCAGTTGAACATTGCCCTCAGTTAAATTTAAACAAAGTTCAGATATTAGATTAATGAAATCATTGTCAACCCCATGTTTGAGTATAGCCTTCCTAAGCAAGGGTTTTGAAGTGCTTAAAACGGAAAACAGATGCCGTTGTTCGTGTAGTTTCTTCAGTGTCATAATGGCGACTAATAGCCTTTTCTACTGTTCACCGGAAGATATACTGTAATTTCATTGTTGAAAATGTCGGTGACTACACGTAGATCCTCGGGCGTGCTCTGATTAAGATCCAGCAAAATGTAACCGTAGGGCTTGCTAGTCGCCTGAGTGTACGCTGACAACAGAAATTTAGGGGCGCCGGGGTATATCTGCTTATTGAGAGTTATGAGTGAGCTAGAATCACGAACAACTCGATAGATAATATAGACGTTGCAATTCAAAGCAAGGGTTCGCATACATTTGCTCTGATGAAACAGATTGTGTATAACTAGGGTAACGGAAATGTGTTCATGGTGGGAGCGAACGGTGAACAACTGTAGCATTTCCTGTGAGAACTGTTCAATGGATTCAGCCAAATCATCAATAATCAGCCACGAGTTCGATTCAATACTATTGAAAACATCAAGTCCCCGTATGAATTGTATTGGTATGGTTGTGGCAATAGCTTTTATTTTATCATAGGACTCTTGCCAAATACTATAGCAATAGTGGATTTTTTTCGGCTTTTCCAAAAACATTTTATCGCAATTTTGAATTATTTTAGCTAAAAGTGTTGTTTTCCCCGACATTGAGGGACCACACAGAAACGATCTGAAGGGTGTTTTAAATTGATACATGCTGCTGTTGACAACAGTCGGACTACAACTAACTGTAAATCATATGTGCTCAATGAATAAGTAGTAATATTCCCCATAGATCTATCTATTCAAGAACAACAAAAACAATATTTCATGGCAACATTTATCACAGCAATATGATAACACTTGTTCAACATGACACTTGGTCAACATGAACTCGGCAATGATAACTCTATGTACAATAAAAAAAAAACACTTATTGTCTTTAAACACTTTTCTGTACAACATCTTTGTACAACACTTTTCTATACAACACTTTTCTGTACAACACTTTTCTATACAACACTTTTTGTACAACAAAATACACTTGGAACTAGCAACACAGTTGAACATTACAGTGAATTTAAAGGTGGGATCCCCCCACCCCCGGGCGGCCGCGGGAAGGGACCCCCCCCCTGGGCGCCCGCGGGAAGGGCCCCCCACCCCCCGGGGGCCGCGGTGGAAAAAGAATAGTTGTCGTCACTGCTACAGGTTGGGTTAGTGGTGGTGGTTAGTGCTATGGTTAGATTAGTTGGTTAGGTTAATTTATGAAAGGTTGAGTGGTTAGTTGGTTAGGTTAATTTATCCAGACCAAGTTGATTACGATAGTCTACGCATTCAACTCGGTCTGAAATACGGTAGTGACCATGAGGTAGGACAGTCACACCATTCTCGAGCACATACACCTTGTCAGATATACACGACATTGCATTTTTTCTACTCTCACAGTATAATTTCTATACTGTAGAGAGCGAATTGCAAGCACTTGTGCTCTTGGCACTAGGCTACTTTCTACAGAGTCTCTGTACACGCTCATGTTAAAATTACTCTTTACAAAATGTGTAGGCACCCCTTTACACGCCTTCTTTTCATCCCCACTATGTGTTTCCACGCAATAAACTTTGGGACCCGGGAACACCCCCCTGGATATCAAATCACTCCCCGTCTCTGATTTTAACATTAATAGTTGGTTGGGGGCTTGACGTTTCACCAGCTCGGGGTAGAGAGATGGATTCCAGTTGGTGAAATCCATCCGCGAGCTGATGTGCAGCCCATTTTGCAAATCACCCAATAAATCTTCAGTCCCATTTACCTTTAACAGCAGAGAATCTGTATCACCATAGTAAACTTGAACCTCCCCCTCCCGTGGCCATTGCACCTTGTACACATTGTAAAAGAACGACAACATGAGCTTCTTTGAAATTTCTAGTACTGAACTGCCGCCTGCTATATTCTTGTTCAGTACTACATTTCGCTTTTTCCTGTGTAGAAGAACCATGCCAGTCTCTATGCTCGTGAACGATGTAAAATTGGGGTCGGCAATAATTCGTGTACACTCTAGAGGGTCAGTCACGACGTCGCAGCGAGATCTATTACGTACGCTTTCACACATTTTGCCAAACTCTGAATTTAGAATGAACTTGTACAATTCCTTCTCCACCTTTGAATTTACCCTAGAACGTTTATCGACAAAAGTATCGATAAACGTTTTCAAATATGGTCGCTGATTGAACTGCAGGACCCTGTGTATTTTGGTGATCTTGAAACCATTGCTCACCATCCAGTGCAAAAGCACATGGTGAACAACGATATTCTCTTTAGGGTCCAAATCAGCAATCAGTTTCTGTTTAGAGGAGTCCAATGCATCCCCATATCCTCAATCAATGAACGATTGTAGGGGCTCAGAGAGTCCCTGGTCACTGGTCGATTGATACAGGGAAAAACAAAATCTTTGACTGAGTCGTGAAGCGCCAGCGGAATGTGACCGTCAACTTCAAAGAACCATCCTTGTGACCCATTGTCCTCGACGGTGTTAATGTCGGGGAACTCACAAGGATTCTCAAGCCATTGAAAGTTCCCACACGGCAAAGAGTAGTGGGACATTGTCGAGGGGTATAACGAGTTCATGTCCAAGAACACTGCATTTGACTTTGCACCGGTACTTTGTCCGCTCGGATCGGTTGATAAGACGCGGTACCCATGAAAAACATACCCTCCCCGCATTGAACGCTCTACAAAAAGGTGTTGATCTACATCGGTGATTAGGCCTATTTCCTCCCTGCTAATTTTTAAAATTAAATCCATTACTAAATGGGGTGTAGAAAAATAATATCCTATATCTAACCCGAACTCTGAATAGATCTGGTCTGTATTCTTACAGACTATATTCAACAGAGTTAGAACGTCACTGGCCAAGTACAGTCTACAATTACTTTTACTTACTTACTTAAAGCTCTTGCTCGGCAGCGTCGCCAGCGTAGAGGAAACCAGTCGTCAGCGCCGTCAGTCTTCTCCAGAGTGGTCGGTTCAGGGCGAGGGCTGAAACAGTCTACAATAATCCCACCCATTTTTACAACCCCCCTTGGACCACACCTTCTTGGCAAACTCATAATCCTCGACTGTGCATTCACTGTTGGTCAGTGAATTGTGAAAAGCTTCAATTGGAGGTAGTTTCTTCTCGCTTAAGCGAGCGCCAGAACAGTAATAGTCGTATGCATATATACCTTTGCTGGTCAACAGGTCATACATTTCACTGTCTGGAAAGTGCTGTTTAAGCAAGGGAAAGCTATCAAAATTGTCACTTTTCTGCACTTGAATTAGTTGACTTAAGGATTTGGGGAAAAAACTAAAAGAATCTAAAAACCTAATTTTATTCCAGCACGTACGCCCATTATCCACTGCCTGCCATTTCAGTTCGAGAAGCAATAACTTCTCGGCTGATTTGGGAATAATGTTGTAGATAAATGAATTATTTACCCATGGACAATCTACTCCCCCTCCCTCCCTGTGCATACGTGCCAGTGCCGGTAAAATAAATTTTAAGTCATAGTTAGAGTTATGAATAAAAACTGGGATAAAAAACTGCTGGCTAACATTTAAATTACACGATTGATGCGCTACCCCCCTAAAATTACTACCCCCCGAGGATATTTCCTGCCACAAATGATCATGGTCTCTGACTTTCCCCCTCCCCCCTCTTTTCCCTTTAGTCCCCTTATCCCCCTCTACAAACTCCCCCTTACAAACCCAACATATTTTTTGATTTTTAATCGCGAGACGATCCTCTGCGGACAACACCATTGAATAATGGGTATTTCTCAAACGAGAAATAGCACCATTAGCCGTGCCAATCAGTTTAGTCAATGCCTTGACCATGCACTCATTCTCATCCAATGTTTCAACTATTTCTAACAACCGCATGGTGTTAGAATTGTCTCTTTGTGCATGTGCATAGGACACTGCAATAGCCTGGTGTTCTTTGATACGGTTTGGAAATTGAGGATCGTTCACCTCCACCAGCTTAGCTTCACAGTCTAAAGATATTTTGTTGCATTGGAGAAGGGTATTTTGAAAATTTTTGAATCGTAGAATTGCCCTATCCCCTGAAACCGTTTCCACTGTCTGATATCCATGCCGTCTACAATGCTTCATATGATTTCGCAGCTTTAGTTCAGTCCAAAATCTAGACAGGCATGTTGGACAGTAGAAACGGGTCCCCTTATTCTTACCCTCCCCCAGAACTCTACTAATGTCAGTGATAGGGTTAAAATGACCGATTGCGTTCGGTTGACTAGGCGGCGTGTAAAGCAACCAAACCCAGTGTTTAACCAAATCAACTGACGGGCTCCTTACAGGGAAAACCACCCCCTTCTTTTTAGAACGAGTCCCATCTTCAAATTCTGTTTCGTATTGTACCACAGTAACGCCAATATTTAAATGGGCATTAGCCCTTTCAAACATGTCAATGGATTTTAGCGTTACTGGGTATTTTCCTTCTAAGCATGAGAAATCTACAACTGGGAAATCGGACCCATCCTTCCCATGTACAGCCCAGTGATCTAAATTCTTCTTGGTAGCGTCATCTGCTAGAGGCTGAAAGGCTGATATGAGGAAAGCATACTTGAAACACTTTTGATCTGTTTCAAAACAAATCCGCTGGACACCACGACAACCTACTAGATCTGGATTATATTTTAAAACTGTATCCCTCTCACCACCACCCCCTCTTAAAATAAAATCTTTCTTAAATTTACAAATATTAACGGTTAAATTTTCAATAAATAAAACTACTGAGCCACTCCCATTTTCGTTATAGTTCTCGAGATGCGCTATAATTTGTCCTACCCACTCACTAAAAACTCCCTCAAAATTTTCTAAATTTGGATAAATTATGCGCATCTCGGAATGTATAAAATGATAGTAAACCTCGCTTTTCCCCTCATTCAAATAAAAAACCTTTAAAACAATTGAAACCTTAATTGAATCCCTACCCCCCCACAATTGAATTTGGTTCTCCAGAAGTGCACGAATTTTTTCTACATAGGCATGCACAATCTCTACAGGATCAAAAACAAAATTTCCCCCCATAAGCGAATTAAATGGGTCTCCAAACGTCGCAGTGTAAACAACTATATTATTTAAAATTCTGTTGGACAGCAGAAAGTCTGGGAATGGTGTACCTCCCTCCCCCTCTTGTATATTACCCCCTCCCCCAAGTTGTTCAACAATATCTGGCGAATGCTCCACTTCAGTTGTTCGAAGTGGAGTCGTTAGGGTATCGGAGGTTGGAGGGTTCCCTGTTAATTCTCGGGTAAAATCCTCTAAAAGCTGCAAAGTATTCGGACTTAGCAAAGGTAAGTCCCCCTGTTCAACTGTGCTACTATCTACATTAAAAAATTAGTTAAAAAATCATCGATATTTTCAGGTATTTCATTAACGATACCTTGCCAAGACATTTCATTTTCACGATACTCCAAAGATGCATCTTCTTCTCCTTCTCCAACTGACGAGCAGGGGGGAGATGGCGAGTATGGAACCAGGACAACCTATAAATGAAAAAATAGCTTATTTTCAGTGTTCAAATCAACCCTACTGCTTTTAAAATTTGGATTATTATTGCTTAATAACATTTGGTTAATTCAACTGAAAGTTCCAACTTAACGACAATCTAAGATATGACATAGAAGGTGACAATTTGGTCGTTTATTTTCAAAGTGTTAAAAATTTTTTTTTTTCGCGGTACTTTCCCGCAGCGTTTCTCGCAGCGCTTCCCCCGGCGCTTCCCGGACCCACCGGCGCATTCCGGGCTCCGCGGCTCCCGGCCATTTACATAATGCCCCAAAAAAGTTGAAATGTTTCTAATTCCATACAGGTTTGGTAAACACATGAGTTTAATTATGGAGGTTAGATGAACGAGTTTGAACTTCAAAATTTTGAGAACCGTTAAGTCGCTTTCCCCTCACTTCTTAGGCATTATACCACAATGTTTTGACATAAAGCTCTCCGCGCGAGGTTATAAATAATTTTGGCATCTCCTTTCCCTGTTTTGTTTTATATTAGCGGTTTTAGTCAATCAAGATTTCAATGGCTTTTGCGTAATTCTGTGTTTTCTGAAATAGCGGAGAACAAATTGTCTGCAAATTAATATTTTAGGACATTGGAGTTCTTTTATTCTATGTAGGAGCGAAACATGGCACGATAGAAATATTCAGTGTAAATTAGAACGACAATATGTGACAGATGGGATAATCTCTCTCAAAATTAGGTGAAAAAGAGCAGTCGGTGTTTCAAAGGTACCTAAAAATATATGTGATAGCAATAGAGAAAATAGTAAAGATTAGAAAAAATAGCATTTTGAGTTTCAAAGGCGGTGATTATTAATAGAAATTACCTAAAAATATTCGCTTATGAGATATCGAAGCGATAGCAAAGATTAGAAAAGAGTGGTTTCTTTGCAAAAAAATTACATTTAGATATCTCCGAGGGAGATAAATTTAAAACAATGGTTGGGGGTGAGGGGTTAATATCCCACTGAGATATGTTTATATTGGGATTGAAAAGGACTAAAAATTGGAAGAAATAGATGGGTAGGAAAAAATGCTTACATTTGCATAATCCGTCTGGGCTTGGGCACCCGAAGGACCAGGTAGTGCGTGTTGGAGGGCGGGTGGGGCGGCAGCGCTATGTTCTTGCGCGGCTGGGCCGGCTATTTCATGATCTTGCGTAGCTTCGGCATTGTAGTTATCCGCCCACTCTCTCATAAGTTTTCTGTCAGGCTGCATTGGGGCTGGCACTGATGGGGCTGCCTCACCCTCTCTGGCTTTCTTGGAAGGAGGGGGCACGCATTCTTCATAATTTGCCTTAAAAAGAAGAGAAAAAATTAGTATCAAAATAATTTGCCCCTTTTTTACAGAAAGAAAGTTAGTACCCTCATCCATATAATTTTGTTTAGAAAAGCATTTTATCTCTTTTCAGTAAAGCAAAAAGTAAAAATTTCGCGAGAAATATATTAGGCTTAGAAATCAAACGTTTTTATTAGACAATCAGTAGTCTATAGCCATAGGATAGGAATCATTGTTTCTATTTTTACCATTTAGAAAAATATTAAATTTTCCGGTCTATAGGCTTTAAATTAGATCGTTAACCCATCGACCTGTAGGCCTATATTTTGCAAACATAGGTTAAAATGCTATTCAATTTATACATAATATTAGCTACGTGCAACTCCCAAAGACTTTTCTAGCCCTGCACTGTTTGTTTTCATTTTATACTGATGGCGGTAGTATTGAAGGCATTGCCCTCCCCCTTTACATAATTTACTTACAACGAAGCTGTTAGAAGCAATGTATTGCCCCCTCCTCCCTTTCACATAATGTTCTAAATATATTGTTAAAACTTAATTTGAAAATAATCTCTTTCACCGCTTCTCCGACAAATACAAGGCCCTTACTTTTAATGCGAAGAAATAGTTTGTTTTCATTTTACACTGATGGCGGTAGAATTGAAGGCATTGTCCCTCCCCCTTTACATAATTTACTTACAACGAAGCTGTTAGAAGCAATGTATTGCCCCCTCCCCCCTTTCACATAATGTTCTAAATATATTGTTAAACTTAATTTGAAAATAATCTCTTTCACCGGCTCTCTGACAAATACAAGGCCCTTACTTTTCTAGCCCTGCACTGTTTGTTTTCATTTTACACTGATGGCGGTAGAATTGAAGGCATTGCCCTCCCCCTTTACATAATTTACTTACAACGAAGCTGTTAGAAGCAATGTATTGCCCCCTCCCCCCTTTCACATAATGTTCTAAATATATTGTTAGCAATTATTTTGTTTAGAATCTGTTTCTCTACTTCCATATAGGTTACGAATCTACAAGCTTAATATACAACAATCTATTTTTGCTTAAAACTGTTTTAATTTGACAGCCAAAACAAACCCATTTGGCTAGACCGATAGCGTGAACACACCGGAAAAAGGGTGACAAAGTAATTATATGCTTGCGGAAATGTATTGTCAAGTTAGCGGCTTAATAGCAACGGGTGTCACAGAGAAAGAATAAATTTGAGAAAATGTATTTCTTTTTGCGGTGGTTAGCTTTCGATGGTAAAAGAATATATTTTCGTTTTCATTGCAAAGTGATGTTTGTATTAGAGTGGTGGGGGGGGATTTAGCTGGAAATATAGAGGGAAGGAATTTATCAAAATGGTATTTCTTTTTGCGAGAATTTTGGGTTGTAAGACAATGGGAGAGGGAGGGGGATATTGTTAGACCCTAATTCGAAAATAACTTGTTTCTCTACTTCTATACAGGTTGCATAGGCCTAGCTTAATTATTGCCTAAAATCGTTTTAATTTGACGGAAGAATAGTTCCGTTGACCGACTTTGTAAGCCGGAAAGGGTGATAGCTAATTATAGGCCTCACATTGGAGTCTTGTGTCAAAACATAGCGGCATTTTCATTAAAAATTGACAGAAGTCAGTGATCGCCTTAGCTGGAAATATAGAAGGAAGGATAATTATTTCTTTTTGCGAGAATTTGATTGTAAAACAATGGTGGGGGGGGGATTTAGCTGGAAATATAGAGGGAAGGAATTTATCAAAATGGTATTTCTTTTTGCGAGAATTTGGGGTTGTAAGACAATGGGGGAGGGAGGGGGATATTGTTAGACCCTAATTCGAAAATAACTTGTTTCTCTACTTCTATACAGGTTGCATAGGGCTAGCTTAATTATTGCCTAAAATCGTTTTAATTTGACGGAGGAATAGTTCCGTTGACCGCGTTTGTAAGCCGGAAAGGGTGATAGCTAATTATAGGCCTCACATTGGAGTCTTGTGTCAAAACAGAGCGGCATTTTCATTAAAAATTGACAGAAGTCAGTGATCGCTTTAGCTGCAAATATAGAAGGAAGGATAATTATTTCTTTTTGCGAGAATTTGATTGTAAAACAATGGTGGGGGGGGGATTTAGCTGGAAATATAGAAGGAAGGAATTTATCAAAATGGTATTTCTTTTTGCGAGAATTTGATTGTAAAACAATGGTTTGGGGGGGGGGATATTGTTAGACCCTAATTCGAAAATAACTTGTTTCTCCACTTCTATACAGGTTGCATAGGCCTAGCTTAATTATTGCCTAAAATCGTTTTAATTTGACGGAAGAATAGTTCCGTTGACCGCGTTTGTAAGCCGGAAAGGGTGATAGCTAATTATAGGCCTCACATTGGAGTCTTGTGTCAAAACAGAGCGGCATTTTCATTAAAAATTGACAGAAGTCAGTGATCGCTTTAGCTGGAAATATAGAAGGAAGGATAATTATTTCTTTTTGCGAGAATTTGATTGTAAAACAATGGTGGGGGGGGGGATTTAGCTGGAAATATAGAAGGAAGGAATTTATCGAAATGGTATTTCTTTTTGCGAGAATTTGATTGTAAAACAATGGTTTGGGGGGGGGGGGGTAAAGGAATATATTTACGTTTTGCATTGAGTATACTGGAGGATGTCCATGGAAAATTCGTTTGAAAATAAAAAATGTACTTACATGGTAAATTGCAGTTGCCAAGGCCTCAAGCTCATCAATTATGTTAATTGTTCTATCCATTGTCAGGTTACTTTACTTTCTGATAATTGAATCACATTGCATGCCCGTTATATACGAAATCTCAAGGTCAAATTGTTATGTAAACAAGCCCTCTGATTGGCTGAGAAGGAAACACGTGATCTAACTGTTTCCGGGAAACTCATAACATTGAACAATTTTATCCACAACAACAAATACTATTTCTGGACACCATGACATTCACGATCGATTATGCAATCAAGTTCTCGGAAATTCACTTCCCCCTCGAGTCCTAGATCAATAACATTGTTCCCGTTAGAATTCAATGCGCATGTGCAACCTTCGTCCCGGAGTTATTACACCTAGAAACAACAAACAAATCGACCTTGAAAAAAAGAGGTCATTGACACACTTTGATTACGCAGTCAATTTCTCAGAAATCCATCTCCCCTAGGGACTCTATGCCCATATATGGGGTGCAAAAAAGTTGTAGGTGGCAGCAGGGGTGCCCCGTGGGACCTCCTGATAGGGTTCTACTCATATTAGGTTTTTATAGAAAGTGTTGTCGTAGAAACTTCAAAAAAAGTCCATTCGATTGGAAATTGAAAGGGCTAGTGCCCGTTTTAATATTGGAAAGTGATTGGAGAGAAACTCACCCTCATCTCACGCCTACCATTTCCCCAAACACATGCAATTAAAATTTTAAGTTAGGAATTTTGTTCAACGTAGATGAAAATTCTGAAAATTATGTCTTTGAGGATGGCAAACCCCCAGGTCAAGGGTTGTAAGTTATGCCCTAGGGGTATATAAGATTTTTATAGAAAGTGTTTTCGCAGAAACTCCAAAAAGGGCTCATTCGATTGGAAAATCAAAGGGCTAGTGGCTTTTTAATAGTCGAAAGTGATTGGAGGGCAACTAACCCCCGTCTCACGCCCACCGTTTTCACAAACACATCCAATCAAAATTTTAGAAAGACATTTTGTTCAACGTAGTTTAAATGTCTGGGAATTAGGTCTTTGAGGATGATACTCCCTTTACAGCCCTCAGGGCAAGGGCTTATAGTTATTCCCTGGGGGCATAAAAGGTTCTTATAGAAAGCATTATCAAGAAAACTTCAAAAAGGGCTCACTCGATTGGAAATTGAATAGGCTGGTACCCTTTTTAATATTTGAAAGTAATTGGAGGGTAACCAACCCCCCTCTCACGCCCACCATTTCCCCAAACACATGCAATCAAAGTTTTGGGATATCTTATTTGTTCAATGTATATTTTGAAATATCTATTTTCTTCAATGTATATAAAAGTTCTGAAAATTAGGTCTTTGAGGATGATAACCCCCTCAGAGCCCTCAGGGCAAGGGTTGTGAGTTATGCCCTGGGGCATATAAGGTTTTTATAGAAAGTTTTGTCTTAGAAACTTAAAACAGAGCTCATTTGATTTGAAATTTTTTTAGCTTTGATTGGAAGGTTGTTCTTATAGAAAATGTTGCCATAAAAACTTCAAAAAGGGCTTTCAATTGGAAAGTGCTTTCACTTCAATTGGAAATTGAAATGGCTACTGCTGTTTTTAATAGGCTAGTCGAAACTGATTGGAGAGCAACTAACCTCCCTCTCACGCTCGCCATTTTCCGTAACACATTCAATAAAAAATTTAAGAGCGCCATTTTTTTCAATATAGTTGAAATTTCTGGATATTATGTCTTTAAGGATGATAAACCCCAACGCCCCTCGGGGCAAGGGTTGTAAGTTATGCCCAGGGGGCATATAAGTTTTAAATACAGGGATTTGTCATAGAAACTTCGAAAAGGGCTTATTTTATAGGATATTGAAAGTGCTAGTGCCCTTTTTAATAGTCAAAAGCGATTGGGTTTTAGGAAAACTAACACCCCTCCCACACCCATCATTCCCCAAACACATCAAATAAAAATTTTGAGATAGCAATTTTTGTTCAATATAGTCGAAAAATCCAGAAAATATGTCTTTGAGGATGACAATCCCCCCACAGCCTTCAGCAAAAGGGTTTTAAGTTATGCCCTGGAGGCATATAAGGTTTTTATAGAAAGTCTTGTAGTACAAATTTCAAAAAGGGCTCATTCGATTGGAAATTGAAAGGGCTAGTGTACTTTTTAATACTCAAAAGTGATTGGAGGGCAACTAACCCCATTCTTACGCCCACCATTTCCCCAAACACATCCAATCAAATCTTTGAGCCAGCCATATATTTATGGCTATTTCAAAAGGTTTATAAAAACCTTTTTTCCATACCATCAGAGAGGTTAAGATCTTAGTACTTTCTTTTTTTTAGTGGTTTCTGTGGTTTCTTTTTCTCGTA
>CM051271.1:6478582-6741082 GCA_027921565.1 Artemia sinica | reverse complement strand
ACATTTTGACAGGGCCATTTTGTTCAACGTAGTTAAAAGATCTGGAAATTATGTATTTGAAGATGACGACCCTCCCCCGATAGCCCTTAGGACAAGGGTCGTAAGTTATACCCTTGGGGATTATAAGGTTTTTATAGAAATTTTTTGTCGTAGAAGCTTCAAAAAGGGCTCATTCGATTGAAAATTGAGAGGACTAGTGCCTTTTTAATTAGTCAAAAGTGATCAGAGGGCAAATGCCCCCCCCCCCCACTCTTGGCAGTTGGTCATCATGTGAGAATTGTACAATTATTGACGACTATAATGAAACGTGCAAATTATGCAATCCTTGTAAATTACATAGAGGATATGCAGTACAAATTAAATGATGTAATTCTTGTCTTGAAGAGATTTATGACTCTCACCCTAGAGGACATCTATGCTCCAATTGCCACTATGAAAAATGTGATCAGTGGGAGAATACTTATCCCGGTATGATTGTAAAGAACCCGAAACGTGATTTTAGTTTATTTCTACGAGATTGGTATCTTCCTGGATTTAAACTATTTTGGAAGGAAGAATCAGGTTTACGATTTAACTGTTGGGGTAACAAGAAAATTTGGTTTCTTCGTCATTGTTGTGACGACACTGACTATTATGACTATAAACCTAGTGATTTTTATTTGGCAGTTACCGAATGTGATTCACCATTTGAAAACACTGTATGTGATATTGCTTCAAATAGACAGATTGAAACACGTGAATTTCACAGTATGAATGCATATAGTATCATTGACTATACAAAGAGATATGACAAGAGTTAAGTTACCTTATACTGTAGAAAATGTGACCCTGACTTTGCAGCCAATCAAGATCAATATACAGTGAATTCAAACGATCTACCAGCATTAGTGCAAATGTATTTTCACTGCAATGAACTTCCCGTGGGCTAACATTGGACAGGGATCGATGTGGTCGCTGGTTGTATATTTGCATGATTTTATCTAAATCATGAATAAAAGCAACAGTATTTTTCAGCGTACAATATCTTGAAATTAATAGACGAATCGTTCTTATCAATCGTTCAGCCAATGCAACCTTTATCGGGCTGTGACTATGAGCGTTGTATTAGATTTCAATAGAACCTTTTGCACATGAGGATTAACTAATTCACTACCGCGATCCGATTGAATTTTTCTATTGCAATCCTGTTCAAGAATAGTTTCTAAAGTATGAGTAGCTTCAACACCTCTCTTTGATCGCAATGGAATGGCATAGGCACAGTGACTAAAGACACCGATTGCCACAAGAATATATTTGTAGGGTGTATTGTGAAGCCGTTGAATCTTGTCTAAAGTTAACAAATCAGTTTGTATTATATGCAGAGGGGAGGGAAAAAGGCTTTAGTTTGTCAATATTGTTTGCCAAGAAGCCTACGATTCTGATGCAGTGTGTAACTCGGTTCATTTTTTCGATACTCTTTTGCTTTTTTTTAATGTGCTACCATCTATGTCAGAGGCAACTTTAGAAAGCGTTTTGGGGGAACTTAGACTTTCCGCTTTACCAATATTTTCATATACATGTTTTAAAACTTCATCCATTTTGAACGCAAACACGTAGTGTAATGTTCACTGCCCTTTTGCACACTGGAGGGTGAATCAATACGTCTTCGCTTTTGTCTAGAAGCCCCTGGTGTTATAAAAGCATAGCTGCTGCTGCTGCTAGTATTTTCCAAGATTGAATCTTCTTCTTCTTCTTAAATAAATGGTGTTGGCGTTGTTAGAGGACTATATTTTCTTAGTTTCTTTAGAATCTGCTTATTGCCAATAAGACTTTTGGGGAGGTTTGATGCATTTAGAAGGTGTATAGATTATTGTTAAATGATAAAAGTCCTTTATGATTCATAACCTTATCACAAATTAAATCAACTAGATTATAACTTTTTCCCTGAATTATAATTCGGCATGATAAGCCATGCTAAATCTGTTGTTCTTCTTACTGAAAGAGAATCAGAATTTATTGGCTGAGCAATAGAATTTCTTTGATTTTTGTTTTTAGACGTAAGTAGGAAATAGTGGTTAAATGTGGCTGTTTCCCAAAGGCATATTTCTTGAAAAAATTCGGCTACCTTTTGTGAATCATATTCATCACTTGTTAGGTCAAAACTATTTGGTACTTCTATTTTACGCTGTTGCTGCTGCATGATAAATGCTTTAGCTCTTATTTTGTCAAAATTTGGTGATTTAGGATTAAGCTCTGACATGATGTTCATGATGATTTATTATTTTGGAAAGATTAATTGAAACAAAAGGCTTAATGATTTGGTGCAAAAAAATGAAACAAATGTATAATTGGGTAAATACGCTCTAAATATTTTCCTATGCACACTAAAACAGGTAGATAGGCTCACACTTACGTTTTTGAGCTTTCTTCTATTTCCGTCTTGCGTTGGCTTGAATTGTTTTTCTTTCTTCCGGAAGGATTTTGCACTTGACTTGCTTCTTAGCCTCTCTTCTTAATGCTGGAGGCGGTGATGTTCTGGACGGTTCTTTCTAAATCCACTCTCTTTAATCGCTTTTTTGGTGATGGTGACGTTTTCTGCTGGTTATAGGTCTTGTAAGGATCTTTTCTCTGGCTATGATGGCGTTTTACTTGTTTGCGTCTGATGAACTGGGTTTGAAATTCAAGTTGAAGTTTTTGTGAGACCAGTTTGTGATACAGGTTACACCAAACTTTTGAAACACTTCTGACACCAGATTGTGAGACACTTCTGACACCAGATTGTGACACTTGCTTTGGTTAGGGCTTAGTTCATCTAAAGGTGCTCACAATATAACCATTTTTTTGATAATGACACAAAGTCAGTAGTTGTACAAAATGTGGTTTATTTACAAAGTCCAGGAATATACAAGACACTGCTCAGTATAGATATGAAATTAGGCTCAATCTAATATCTAAAATATCTTGATATATATACGAAGTAGACTAGATCAGTAATACGCAATTGACCACGTGGTTTATTACAAGCTACGGGTCAATTGCTCTTACAATATATGAGAGAGAAAGGTGGTCATAAAAATATCTAGGTTTACGTCCCTTGAACCCAACAAACACGTGTTCCGCTGGCATCTGACTAACAAAGAATACACATTGATAATGAAGCTCACACTAGTAATACTATAGCTGTGAATGCAAATTCATCGTGACACAAAGCCTTCTTACGCCATCAATAGGCAAACACGTTACTGTTTCTTGGATATAGAAACCTCAATGATTGCCGATCCATAAGGTTAGTTAGCCTACACTATTGTGCTTATTATTTTCTTAGGCTATTTATAGCCACTGAATAATAGCTGAATCGCATGTTTTTTTTTCTTCTTTTTTTTCGTAATTCAATCTCATCCCCACTTTGCTTTCCTTTACTATGGATACCTATCACTCCAGACTATTTTTACTAAACTATCTTGACAGGAATAACATTAAGGTTGCATTCATAATCGTGTGTCAGAAAGTAGAGTAATTTGTAATCTATTTTGCAATTCTATTCTGGTTAGTCTCTAGTCCCTCCTAAGAAAACAATTTTTCAGAAAAAAATCATTTTTTGTACTGTTTTTATTGAGTTTTAAAACAAAAGCAATTTTTAGCTTATAATTAATATTTTGAAATAATGAAGAAATATTAAAAAATATTTTTAGTGCCTTATTGGTTATGGATTAGTCACAGTATATTAACAAAAGAGAAACAATCGTTTTTGACCCTTTTTATTATATATATAGACATGAACTATATAAATTTAAGATTAAATTAAAGGTTGAATACAATTTTTGGAAAGCTGATGTACCTTGATTGATGGTAACTCTGATACCAGGTTTCATCTTGTAGTATTATCATTACTTGTAAATAAAGTTATAACAAGGGTATCTATTGAAGGTGTTTAAACTAATTTTGGTATGATTTAAGTAAAAGGTTACGCTCCTAAAAATGTGTTTTATTTTCAGGGTTGCCACCCTGACCTTGAAGAACTTACTATATCGGAGAGAAAAAATTTACTAGATCACATCTGTTTTTACTAAATGCTCAAAAAAAATTTTGCACGTGTGGCTAGGTCGCACGCGCACCATCATGCATCGATTTTTACTATAGGAGGATAATCAATACGATTTTCACAATCATTTTTCCTTTTTTATTCTTTTTTTTTCTTTTTCTTTCGTTTTCATAGTATGATTGAAAATTCCGGAAACCTACAAGTTTAAAAATCCTTTTTTTGGATATATATATATATATATATATATATATATATATATATATATATATATATATATATATATATATATATATATATATATATATATATATATATATATATATATATATATATATATATATATATATAATATATATATATATATATATATATATATATATATATGTATATATATATGTATATATATATATATATATATATATATATATATATATATATATATATATATATATATATATATATATATATATATATATATATATGTATATATATATATATATATATATATATATATATATATATATATATATATATATACATATATATATATATATATATATATATATATATATATATATATATATATATATATATATATATATATATATATATATATATATATATATATACAATGTTACATTTCTACTTACTTTTAATTTCTCTCAGCAGGCTCCTTTCTATTCAATAAAAATTTTCAAACTGAGGAGATTCACCTAATCACCTTGGGTGGTTGGCTTTTTCTTTATTCCCGCTACTTTCAAATGTAAAATTCAGAATATGATTGAATGGGTTTAGTCGTCCCCTCCCTGAATGATTCACATTTGGAATACCACCCCAGGGAAATTTCTCCCCCCCCTCAAAGAACATTTTCTTTTCCTGCTGATAAATCCCCCGCGATAAATTCCACCCAGCAGAAGTTTCCCAGCCGTGGACTATGCTCCCCCAAACAAATTCCCCTCAGATAATTTCGGATACTCATAAAAATGGAAGCTGAAATTTCTAATCAATTTTTTTTAGGTCAGAAGCAATGCTATAGCGTTACCTAAGTAAAGAGCCATAAGGGTTCAATGAATTAATACTTATTTATTTTTCCCGGGGCACTTTATGTGAAAGAGGTGGTCGCATAAACTTTGTAACGGGGTTCATTGAATTACAAATCAAAATTTATAGTGCCCTTACACCAGGGGCAGATCCAGGATTTCTTAGGGGGGGGGGGGGAAATAGGTTGATTGGATAAAATTGCGTTAGGAGCAAGTTTAATTAACGCAAGATTGCGTTAATTAAGTAAATTACATTACTTTAGACTACGTTAAGAGGAGGCATCCCCTCGCCCCTCCCCTAGATTCGCCACTACCTTACACTCTCTGTTTCTTTCCTTGTTAGGGAGGAGAGCAGATGCCTAATAGATGTTTGTTAATACCAACACATTCTGACTCTAATTGGGCCTTCAGGTATAAACAGAATTAGTTCAAAGGGAGGAGTGGGAAAAAGGGCGTGGCTGGAGGGTATTTGCCCTTAGATCGATTTTGACTCGTAAGAGATGGACTAGAACTTCCAATCTCCAATCAAATGAGCCCTCTCTGAAGTTTATACGAGAATCCCTTCCTGCCCCCGGGCCCTGGGGGGTTTTGTCAACGCCAGAGTTTTGTTACTTAACCTTTCAAATATTTTTAACAAATTTTTTATCTGATGCATTTAGGGCGTGGAGGCGGGGGGGCTAGTTGCCCTCCAATCTCTTTTGACTCTTAAAAAGTGAACAAGAACTTTCAATTTCCAATCCCCAGGGTATAACTTAAAACCCTTGCCTTGAGCGTTGTGGGGGAGTTTCCTCCTCAAAAACATATTTTCTATCTGAAAATCAACTATACTGAGCAAAATGGCTATCTCAAAATTTCGATTGGATGTGTTTGGGGGAATGATGGGCGTGGGGGGGCTAGTTGCCCTCAAATCACTTTCGACTATTAAAAAGGGAACTAGCCCTTTGAATTTCCAATCGAATGAGCCTTTTTTGAAGTTTCTACGACAACGCCTTCTACAAAAACCTTATATGCCCCCAGGGCATAACTTAAAACCCTTGCCCTAAGGGTTGTGGGGGAGTGTCCTCTTCAAGAACATATTTTCTATCGGAAAATCAATTACGCTGAACAAAATGGCTATCTTAAAATTTTGATTGGATGTGTTTGGGGGAATGATGGGCGTGGGGGGGGGGCTAGTTGTTCAGCGTAGTTGATTTCCTGATAGAAAATATGTTTTTGAGGAGGACAATCCCCCACAACCCTCAGGGCAAGGGTTTTAAGTTATGCCCTGGGGGCATACAAGGTTTTCATAGAAGGCGTTGTCGTAGAAAAAAATTCAAGAAAGGCTCATTCGATTGGAAATTAAAGGGCTAGTGCCCTTTTTAATTTTCGAAAGTGAACGCGTTTAATTAACGCAAGATTGCGTTAATTAAACTTGCTCCTAACGCAATATTATCGGATCAACCTATTTTGCCCCCCCCCCTAAGAAATCCTGGATCTGCCCCTGGTGTAAGGGCACTATAAATTTTAATTTGTAATTCAATGAACCCCGTTCCCAAGTTTATGCGACCACATCTTCCACATAAAGTGCCCCGGGAAAAATAAATAAGTATTAATTCATTGAACCCTTATGGCTCTTTACTTAGATAACGCTTTAGCATTGCTTCTGACCTAAAAAAAATTGATTAGAAATTTCAGCTTCCATTTTTATGAGTATCCGAAATTATCTGAGGGGAATATGTTTGGGGGAGCATATTCCACGGCTGGGAAATTTCTGCTGGGTGGAATTTAACGCGGGGGAATTATCAGCAGGAAAAGAAAATGTTCTTTGAGGGGGGAGGAATTTCCCAGGGGTGGGTTTTCCAAATGTGAATCATTCAGGGAGGGGACGACTAAACCCATTCAATAATATTCTGAATTTTACATCTGAAAGTAGCGGGAATAAAGAATCAATGGAAATGACAGAGATAAACCTTCAGGTTCAGTTTTTATCTCAAGCCTTAAAAATGAACGCAATGCGATAAAAGTATAACTCAAAATAACATATATAGAATAATATATGCACATAACACGGAACAATTAATCAAAATTGCATATTATGAGTTGAGGTTCACCCAAATGATGGGCCAGGGGGCTCACCATTCCACAATCTATGAAATCAATCCTGCAATAATTGAAAATATAAAGTGCTTTTGAGTATTTTAACGTCTCCCACAACTCTAGCGTTTCAACATTCTACAGCCCAATGAGTCTGTCTGGTCTCCTAAATCGGGAACGGAGGAGATAAGTGAAGTCAAAGACCTAATTTCCAGAACTTAAAGGAGATAAGTGAAGTCAAAGACCTAATTTCCAGAACTTAAAACGACGTTTAATAAAATGGCTGTCTTAAAATTTTGATTGGATGTGTTTGGGGAAAAGGTGGGCGTGAGAGGGGGGTTAGTTGCCCTCAAATTACTTTCGACTATTACAAAGGGCACTAACCCTCGGAATTTCCAATCGAATGAGCCTGTTTTGAAGTTTCTACGACAACGCCTTCTATAAAAACCTTATATGCCCCCAGGGCATAACTTAAAGCCCATGCCCTGAGGGTTGTGGGGGAGTGTCCTCCTCAAAAATATATTTTCTATCTAGAAATCAACTACGCTGACCAAAATGGCAATCTCAAGATTTTGGGGAAATGAAGGGCGTGGGGGGGGGGAAATAATTGCCCTCCAATCACTTTCGACTTTTAAAAAGGGCACTAGCCCTTTAATTTCAAATCGAATGAGCCTGTTTTGAAGGTTCTACGACAATGCCTTCTATAAAAACCTTATATGCCCCCAGGGCATAACTTAAAACCCTTGCCCTGAGGGCTGTGGGGGAGTGTCCTCCTCAAAAACATATTTTCTTTCTAGAAATCAACTACGCTGAACAAAATGGCTATCTCAAAATTTTGATTGGATGTGTTTGGGGGAATGATGGGCGTGGGGGGGGCTAGTTGCCTTCAAATCACTTTCGACAGTTAAAAAGGGCACTACCCCTTTGAATTTCCAATTGAATGTGCCTGTTTTGAAGTTTCTACGACAACGCCTTCTCTAAAAACCTTATATGCCCCCAGGGCTTAACTTAAAACTCCTGCCCTGAGGGTTGTGGGGGAGATTCCTCCTCAAAAACATATTTTCTATCTGGATCAACTACACTGAACAAAATGGCTATCTCAAAAGTTTGATTCGATGTGTTTGGGGAAATGATGGGCGTGGGGGGGGGCTAGTTGCCCTCCAATCACTTTCGACTGTTAAAAAGGGCACTAGCCCTTTGAATTTCCAATTGAATTAGCCTGTTTTGAAGTTTCTACGACAACGCCTTCTATAAAAACCCTATATGCCCCCAGGGCATAACTTAAAACCCTTGCCCTGAGGGTTGTGGGGGAGTGTCCTCCTCAAAAATATATTTTCAATCTGGATATCACCTACGCTGAACAAAAATGGCTATCTCAAAATTTTGATTGGATGTGTTTGGGGGAATGATGGGCTAAGGGGGGGGGGGGGGCTAGTTGCCCTCCAATCACTTTTGACTATTAAAAAGGGCACTATCCCTTTGAATTTCCAATCGAATGAGCCTTTTTTGAAAATTCTAAGACAACGCCTTCTATCAAAACCTTATATGCCCACAGGGCATATCTTAAAACCCTTGCTCTGAATGTTCTGGGGGAGTGTCCTCCTCAAAACATATTTTCTATCTGGAAATCAACTACGCTGAACAAAATGGGTATCTCAAAATTTTAATGGATCCCTTTGGGGAAATGATGGGCCTGGGGGGGGGGCTAGTTGCACTCCAATCACTTTCGACTATTAAAAAGGGCACTAGCCCTTTAATTTCCAATCGAATGAGCCTTTTTTGAAGTTTCTACGACAACGCCTTCTATAAAAATCTTATATGCCTCCAGGGCATAACTTAAAACCCTTGCCCTGAGGGTTGTGGGGGAGTGTCCTCCTCAAAATATATTTTCTATCTGGAAATCAACTACGCTGAACAAAATGGCTATCTGAAAAATTTGATTGGATGTGTTTGGGGAAAGGATGGGCGTGGGGGGGGGGGGGAAGGGGGTTAGTTACACTCCAATCACTTTCGACTATTAAAAAGGGCACTAGCCCTTTAATTTCCAATCGAATGAGCATGTTTTGAAGTTTCTACGACAACACCTTCTATAAAAACCTTATATGCCCCAGGGCATAACTTAAAACCCTTGCCCTGAGGCTATCTGAAAATTTTGATTGGATGTGTTTGGGGAAAGGATGGGCGTTGGGGGGAGGGGGTTAGTTACACTCCAATCAATTTTGACTATTAAAAAGGGCACTAGCCCTTTAATTTCCAATCGAATGAGCATGTTTTGAAGTTTCTAAGACAACACCTTCTATAAAAACCTTATATGCCCCCAGGGCATAACTTACAACCCTTGCCCTTAGGGTTGTGGGGCTTGTATCCTCCTCAAAAATAAATTTTCTATTTGGAAATCAACTACGCTGAACAAAATGGCTATCTCAAAATTTTGATTGGATGTGTTAGGGGAAATGTTGGGTGTGGGGGGGGGGGGGGGTAGTTACACTCCAATCACTTCCGACTATTAAAAAGGGCATTAGTCCTTTAATTTCCAATCGATTGAGCCTGTTTTGAAGTTTCTACGACAACGCCTTCTATAAAAACCCTATATACCCCCAGGGCATAACTTAAAACCCTTGCCCTGAGGGTTTTGGGGGAATTTCCTCCTCAAAAATATATTTTCTATCTGGAAATCAACTACGCTGAACAAAATGGCTATCTCAAAATTTTGATTGGATGTATTTGGGGAAATGGTGGGCGTAGGGGGGGGTAGTTGCACTCCAATCACTTTCGACTATTAAAAAGGGCATTAGCCCTTTAATTTCCAATCGATTGAGTCTGTTTTGAAGTTTCTACGACAACGCCTTCTATAAAAACCCTATATGCCCCCAGGGCATAACTTAAAACCCTTGCCCTGAGGGTTTTGGGGGAGTTTCCTCCTCAAAAATATATTTTCTATCTGGAAATCAACTACGCTGATTAAAATGGTTATCTCAAAATTTTGATTGGATGTGTTTGGGGGAATAATAGGCGTGGGGGGGGCTAGTTGCCCTCCAATCACTTTCGACTATTAAAAAGGGCACTAGGTTTTGAATTTCCAATCGAATAAGCCTTTTTTGAAGTTTCTACGACAACGCATTCTATAAAAACCTTATATGCCCCCAGGGTATAACTTAAAACCCTTGCCCTGAGGGTTGTGGGGGAGTGCCCTCCTCAAGAATATATTTTCTATCTGGAAATCAACTACGCTGAACAAAATGGCTATCTCAAAATTTTTAATGGATGTGTTTGGGGAAATGATGGGCGTGGGGGGGGGCTAGTTGCACTTCAATCACTTTCGACTTTTAAAAAGGGCACTAGCCCTTTAATTTCAAATCAAATGAGCCTCTTTTGAAGTTTCTACGACAACGCCTTCTATAAAAACCTTATATGCCCCCAGGGCATAACTTAAAACCCTTGCCCTGAGGGTTGTGGGGGAGTGTCCTCCTCAAAAATATTTTTTCCATCTAGAAATCAACTACGCTGAACAAAATGGCTATCTGAAAATTTTGATTGGATGTGTTTGGGGAAAACAAAACTACGCTGAACAAAATGGCTATCTCAAAATTTTGATTGGATGTGTTAGGGGAAATAGTGGGCGTGGGGGGGGGGGGGTAGTTGCACTCCAATCACTTTCGACTTTTAAAAAAGGCATTAGCCCTTTAATATCCAATCGATTGAGCCTGTTTTGAAGTTTCTACGACAACGACTTCTATAAAAACTCTATATGCCCCCAGGGCATAACTTAAAACCGTTGCCCTGAGGGTTTTGGGGGAGTTTCCTCCTCAAAAATATATTTTCTATCTGGAAATCAACTACGCTGAACAAAATGGCTATCTCAAAATTTTGATTGGATGTGTTTGGGGAAATGGTTGGAGTGGGGGGGGGGGGGGGGTAGTTGCACTCCAATCACTTTCGACTATTAAAAAGGGCATTAGCCCTTTAATTTCCAATCGATTGAGCCTGTTTTGAAGTTTCTACGACAACGCCTTCTATAAAAACCTTATATACCCCATGGCATAACTAAAAACCCTTGCCCTGAGGGTTGAGGGGGAGTGTCCTCCTCAAAAATATATTTTCTATCTGGAAATCAACTACGCTGAACAAAATGGCTATCTGAAAATTTTGATTGGATGTGTTTGGGGAAATGATGGTTGTGGGGTTAGGGGGGGGGGGTAGTTGCACTCCAATCACTTTCGACTATTAAAAAGGGCATTAGCCCTTTAATTTCCAATCGATTGTTTCTGTTTTGAAGTTTCTACGACAACGCCTTCTATAAAAACCCTATATGCCCCCAGGGCATAACTTAAAACCCTTGCCCTGAGGATTTTGGGGGAGTTTCCTCCTCAAAAATATATTTTCTATCTGGAAATCAACTACGCTAAACAAAATGGCTATCTCAAAATTTTGATTGGATGTGTTTGGGGGAATAATAGGCGTGGGGGGGGCTAGTTGCCCTCCAATCACTTTCGACTATTAAAAAGGGCACTAGCTTTTTGATTTTCCAATCGAATAAGCCTTTTTTGAAGTTTCTACGACAACGCCTTCTATAAAAACCTTATATGTCCCCAGGGTATAACTTAAAACCCTTGCCCTGAGGGCTGTGGGGGAGTGTCCTCCTCAAAAATATATTTTCCGTCTAGAAATCAACTACACTGAACAAAATGGCTATCTGAAAATTTTTAATGGATGTGTTTGGGGAAATGATGGGCGTAGGGGGGGGGATAGTTGCACTCCAATCACTTTCGACTTTTAAAAGGGCACTAGCCCTTTAATTTCAAATCAAATGAGCCTGTTTTGAAGTTTCTACGACAACGCCTTCTATAAAAACCTTATATGCCCCTAGGGCATAACTTAAAACCCTTGCCCTGAGGGCTGTGGGGGAGTGTCCTCCTCAAAAATATATTTTCCGTCTAGAAATCAACTACACTGAACAAAATGGCTATCTGAAAATTTTGAGTGGATGTGTTTTGGGAAAGGATGGGCGTGGGGGGGGGGGGGAGGGGGTCAGTTACACTCCAATCACTTTCGACTATTAAAAAGGGCACTAGCCCTTTAATTTCCAATCGAATGAGCATGTTTTGAAGTTTCTATGACAACACCTTCTATAAAAACCTTATATGCCCTCAAGGCATAACTTAAAACCCTTGCCCTTAGGGTTGTGGGGGAGTATCATCCTCAAAAATATATTTTCTATCTGGAAATCAACTACGCTGAACAAAATGGCTATCTCAAAATTTTGATTGGATGTGTTTGGGGAAATGGTGGGTGTGGGGGGAGGGGGGTTAGTTGCACTCCAATCACTTTCGACTATTAAAAAGGGCATTAGCCCTTTAATTTCCAATCTATTGAGCCTGTTTTGAAGTTTCTACGACAACCTATTCTATAAAAACCTTATATGCCCCCAGGGTATAACTTAAAACCCTTGCTCCGAGGGTTGTGGGGGAGTGTCCTCCTCGAGAATATATTTTCTATCTGGAAATCAACTACGCTGAACAAAATGGCTATCACAAAATTTTGAATGGATGTTTCTGGGAAAATGATGGGCGTGGGGGGGGGCTAGTTGCACTCCAATCGCTTTCGACTTTTAAAAAGGGCACTAGCCCTTTAATTTTAAGTCAAATGAGCCTCTTTTGAAGTTTCTACGACAACGCCTTCTATAAAAACCTTATATGCCCCCAGGGCATAACTTAAATCCCTTGCCCTGAGGGTTGTGGGGGAGTGTCCTCCTCAAAAATATATTTTCCATCTGCAAATCAACTACGCTGAACAAAATGGCTATCTGAAAATTTTGATTGGATGTGTTTGGGGAAAAGATGGGCGTGGGGGGGGAGGGGGTTAGTTACACTCCAATCACTTTCGGATATTAAAAAGGGCACTAGCCCTTTAATTTCCAATCGAATGAGCCTGTTTTGAAGTTTCTACGACAACGCCTTCTATAAAAACCTTATATACCACATGGCATAACTAAAAACCCTTGCCCTGAGGGTTGAGGGGGAGTATCCTCCTCAAAAATATATTTTCTATCTGGAAATCAACTACGCTGAACAAAATGGCTATCTGAAAATTTTGATTGGATGTGTTTGGGGAAATGATGGGTGTGGGGTGAGGGGGGCTAGTTACACTCCAATCACTTTCGACTATTAAAAAGGGCACTAACTCTTCAATTTCCAATCGAATGAGCCTGTTTTGAAGTTTCTACGACAACGCCTTCTATAAAAACCTTATATGGCCCCAGGGCATAACTTAAAAACCTTGCCCTGAGGGTTTTGGGGGAATATCCTCCTCAAAAATACATTTTCTATCTGGAAATCAACTACGCTGAACAAAATGGCTATCTCAAAATTTTGATTGGATGTGTTTGGGGAAATGCTGGGCGTGTGGGGGGGGGGGGGGGGTATTTGCACTCCAATCACTTTCGACTATTAAAAAGGGCAGTAACTCTTCAATTTCCAATCGAATGAGCCTGTTTTGAAGTTTCTACGACAACGCCTTCTATAAAAATCTTATATGGCCCCAGGGCATAACTTAAAACCCTTGCCCTGAGGGTTTTGGGGGAATATCCTCCTCAAAAATACATTTTCTATCTGGAAATCGACTACGCTGAACAAAATGGCTGTCTCAAAATTTTGATTGGATGTGTTTGGGGAAATGCTGGGCGTGGGGGGGGGGGGTTATTTGCACTCCAATCACTTTCGACTATTAAAAAGGACATTAGCCCTTTAATTTCCAATCGAATGAGCATGTTTTGAAGTTTCTACGACAACACCTTCTATAAAAACCTTATATGCTCCCAGGGCATAACTTAAAACCCTTGCCCTTAGGGTTGTGGGGGAGTATCCTCCTCAAAAATATATTTTCTATCTGGAAATCAACTACACTGAACAAAATGGCTATCTCAAAATTTTGATTGGATGGGTTTAGGGGCAATGATGGGCGTGGGGGGGGGGGGGTAGTTGCACTCCAATCATTTTCGACTATTAAAAAGGGCACTAGCCCTTTAATTTCCAATCGAATGAGCCTGTTTTGAAGTTTCTACGACAACGCCTTCTATAAAAACCTTATATACCCCATGGCATAACTAAAAACCCTTACCCTGAGGGTTGAGGGGGAGTATCCTCCTCAAAAATATATTTTCTATCTGGAAATCAACTACGCTGAAACAAAATGGCTATCTGAAAATTTTGATTGGATGTGTTTGGGGAAATGATGGGCGTGGGGTGAGGGGGGCTAGTTACACTCCAATCACTTTCGACTATTAAAAAGGGCACTAACTCTTCAATTTCCAATCGAATGAGCCTGTTTTGAAGTTTCTACGACAACGCCTTCTATAAAAACCTTATATGGCCCCAGGGCATAACTTAAAACCCTTGCCCTGAGGGTTTTGGGGGAATATCCTCCTCAAAAATACATTTTCTATCTGGAAATCAACTACGCTGAACAAAATGGCTATCTCAAAATTTTGATTGGATGTGTTTGGGGAAATGCTGGGCGTTGTGGGGGGGGGGGGGGGTATTTGCACTCCAATCACTTTCGACTATTAAAAAGGACATTAGCCCTTTAATTTCCAATCGATTGAGCCTGTTTTGAAGTTTCTACGACAACGCCTTGTATAAAAACCTTATATGCCCCCAGGGTATAACTTAAAACCCTTGCCCTGAGGGTTGTGGGGAGTGTCCTCCTCAAGAATATATTTTCTATTTGAAATTCAACTACGCTGAACAAAATGGCTATCTCAAAATTTTTATTGGATGTGTTTTGGGGAAATGATGGGCGTGGGGGGAGGGGGGCTAGTTACACTCCAATCACTTTCGACTATTAAAAAGGGCACTAGCTTTTTGAATTTCCAATCGAATAAGCCTTTTTTGAAGTTTCTACGACAACACCATCTATAAAAACCTTATATGCCCCCAGGGTATAACTTAAAACCCTTGCCCTGAGGGTTGTGGGGGAGTGTCCTCCTCAAGAATATATTTTCTATTTGGAAATCAACTACGCTGAACAAAATGGCTATCTCAAAATTTTGATTGGATGTGTTTGGGGAAATGATGGGCGTGGGGGGAGGGGGGCTAGTTAAACTCCAATTACTTTCGACTATTAAAAAGGGCACTAGCCCTTTCATTTCCAATCGACTGAGCCTGTTTTGAAGTTTCTACGACAACGCCTTCTTTAAAAACGTTATATGCCCCCAAGGCATAACTTAAAACCCTTGCCCGGAGGGTTTTGGGGGAGTGTCCTCCTCAAAAATATATTTTCTATCTGGAAATCAACTACGCTGAACAAAATGGCTATCTCAAAATTTTGATTGGATATGTTTGGGGGAATGATGGGCTGGGGGGGGGGCTAGTTGCCCTCCAATCATTTTCGACTATTAAAAAGGGCACTAGAACTCTCGATTTCCAATCGAATGAGCCCCCTTTGAAGTTTCTACGATGACCCTTCCGTATGAAGTGCATCTGGGGAAAAAAACAAATAATAATAATAAAACATTGGAGCCGTATGGCCTTTACTATAGGCAACGCTACAGCGTTGCCTCTGATAATAAGTTATTCAGGAAATCAATAACTTTATCTAAACAGTCTATGCTAGCCAGCTAATTTCTGAGATTTTTCCCCTCTTTGCTGTCATCAATGTGGGCTCTAGGAATACTCCCTCCAGATTCTGGCCCACTGAATGGGATTCACAAATAGTGGTTGTTAAGTGTAGTAACAAATACAGGGTTGAATAAAATCAGTTGAATCCTTACTGTGTCAAACAGAGCAGTTTATTTTTTCACAGAAACCATCTGAGACGGTTATAAGCCATCTTTTCGAACATTTTACCAAAACTGGGAGCAGCATCATGGGTGGTTTGATGATGGGTCGGGTTTGGGTTTTCTGTTTTTTATTAGAGGTTACTAGGATTGATTGTTGCCTCAAAATATTTATTCAGCCAGCAAGTGCTACATACAGTTAAGGGGGGGATCTTTAAACTCATCTGGATGGAATGTGATACACAATTGGGTGAATTTTTCCGTAGCCAGGAATACTTCTAGGGTCTTATCAATAATCCCGAGGAGTAACTGTATTACAAGGAAAGGGTCTTGCAAGCTATTTCTTCCAAGGAGTTAGGAAGTTTGGGCTAAACTTTGATTCTGTGGAATAATTTTAAAGTCTTAGCACGCATTATCGTTTTAAGATTTCTTGTTGCATTTATTTGAGCCTCTATAATTGATTCTGTTCTTTGATCGTTTAAGATGGAGCATCTCTGCTAATATCAGACAGAAGTCCTCACCGAGCCATTTTTTTGTTTGGGATATAAGCCGTTTGAACTTTACGTCTTTACGCTGCATTTTATTGTCCGAGGCGTAGGTTTTTTTTTCTAAAGGATTTAATAACAGGTTTGGTTTTATTTAAGGTGTTAAAGCAGTCTTGAGTCCATTCGGGATTTGAGAAGATGTTTGTTTATCTTTTCCAGGAATTATTTGGTTTGGAATTGGAGATAAGCTGCACCAAGGATTACTTAATTCAATTTACTTGCAAGATTCATGGGGAAGGGGGGGGGGGGGGGTCAGCTATTACTTTGTCATAGTTAATCATCAAACGGTTCATTGGAAGTTTGGCCTTCTAACCTTGGAGTTGTTGCATCGCTACAGAAGATATTCGAGAGTTGAAATGTCTCTCTTTCTGGAAATATCTCTAAAGTCATCACTAACGAGCCTTTCCTGTTTTTCACAGATAGGTTAAACATCAGTTTAGCACGAATTGTTGAAAAATTTTCAGCACGCTGATCAATTTTATTTTATTCGGTTTTGTCTGTGACTATATATATTTGATGACTGCTGATATTTTTGGGTTTGTGTTATTTTGTGTGCTTATTCTACAGCTGAAGGTGGTTTGTAACACAAAATAATGCCAGTTCGAATAAAGATTAAGAAAATAGGTTATAACAATTATTTTACTGCATATTTGCCAATTATTGCAGATCATGTTTAGTATCAACTGAATATGATCTGAAACTGAGAAAAGAGCAGATGCCGCACGCCTAATAATAGCATCGTTTATTCTGATAATGTCCACCTTTATTGCTGATAGAACTTTGTAGTGAAACTAAAATGTTTTTTCAATATATATTTAAATTTTTATTCTCAAGATATTCGTTTAATTTTCTTATATTTTACTTTTCTTTCGGAACTAAAATGTGTGACTTGAAGTTACTAAATGGGTGACTTGGCTACTTGCTAGTCAAAGTTGTCGAGGCTTCCTCAAAACATCAGAATGATCTGCCCTGAGAATTGAAGTTGCAACATTTTCTAGGCAACCAACTATTTGGTTGGAGTCTTAAGTCAATTAACTCTGCATTGGCCTAGTTTTCCTGACGCGCTAGATTTTCCGGTTTTAATTTCATGTCCCACCTCTTCGGATACAATCTCCATAACTTTCGTTAATAAATATCTGTTCTTGTGTTACTTTTTTCGTCTTGGAATAAATTATTGAATATTTTCTGAAAGATTTTATTAATTTTTAGTGTGCATTTTTTACATAATTGTTTTGATGAGATCTGATCGTAGACCTAAAGTCAGCAGATTCTGTGATTTTCAACGCGCTGTTTTATTTATCTTTTTTCAAGATTTATCTACTAGAAACATTGACTTTATGAAAAAAACGCACGCAAATAGCCAGAAAGTAGCTGGCGAAATACAAAAAAACTGTAAATAACTTTCATTACAGAAGAGTTGCCTCAGTTATTCGGTACTATTCAACATCTAGTATTACTACACGGAAGAAAAGGAAAGAAAATTAACAGATTATAACATATAAACGATAACGCACGCAAATAGCCAGAAAGTAGCTGGCGAAATACAAAAAAAACTGTAAATAACTTTCATTACAGAAGAGTTGCCTCAGTTATTCGGTACTATTCAACATCTAGTATTACTACACGGAAGAAAAGGAAAGAAAATTAACAGATTATAACATATAAACGATAAACAATTAGATTTTAATTTGATTCACATGTTTCTATCACATCAGAATACCACCAATTTTTAAATTTTGCGTGGGATAAAAAAGAATGAATGCCATTTATCCTTCTTCTAAAAACCGAATTAAATTTATCAAAAATCCTGATATCCAAAACAATCCGAAATAGATTTGGCTCATTGTCGAATCCTTTTCCGACACATTTTCTTTCTGATTCGGCAAACCTCGATCAAAAGAGCTAATGATTTAAAAATACAGATTTAGGCAAGACCAGGCTTGTACTAAATGACATCTGAAAGTGAGGTAGGGTATAGAAGCCTAGCTTTATAACTATGCTTTGGCCATTTAGTGTCAAATGCTTCAATAGCCTGCCGAAAAACCTCATCTGTTAGTAAAGTTCTACAAAATCTTATTATTGAGTTAGGAATAAAGTGAATACACCATTGGATGGCTTTTTTTTTATGCTGATTACGAGGTAAAATTCTACTTTAGCTACTTTTGACTATCTTGGAAAGGGGTTAGGTTAAGAAAATGAAACTTTCAGCGATGGGTCTACAGGCTAAAGTATCTCCTGGGAAGATATTTTGAAGTATCCACCTCCACTCCTTCTCCCTCTAGAGGGTCCTGACCTTTGATGACCTTTAAAAATATGTGAGTTATAGAAGTGAAACCTTGCAAAATAGATCTTCTGCTTAAATGAAGTACAACAAAATTGTTTTCAGCTTCACAACTTTGCTCAATCCCAATTTATAAGGTTTAAAGATATGCAAATACATTTCCTAAATTTTGGAAATAAACTATTTATATGTCTTAAAATTCTGCTCAAATAACTGAAATTGCATTTTCAGAGCTAAAGCCAGAGAAAAAGAAACTGATAACTGAAAATTAAGGTAAAATGTTGTTTTGTCAAAATTTCAATGGGTATAGACCTGTCATGTAGGCAAATTTCATGACCCTCTAGAGGGAGAAGGAGTAGAGGTAGGTACTTCAAACTACCGTCCCGGGACATACTTTAGCCTGTAGACCCAACCCTGAAAGTCTCATTTTCCTAACCTATCCCCTTCCCAAGATAGCCAAAAGTAGCTAAAGTAGAATTTTACCATCATTTCTATTGGAATGAATTTCAGCCCCCCCCCCCCTATATATACCTAACCTAACCCTGAATTGGCATATATAGGGGGGGGGGGCTGAAATTCATTTTCAATAGAAATGATTATTATATTTGTAATCAGCATAAAAAAGACATTGAATGGTGTATTCACTTTATTCCTAACTCAATAATATGATTTCATAGAACTTTACCCATCTGTTAACCCCTTTTAAATAAAAACATGAGTAGGCTGACGTTGATAAAACAGAAAAACTAGTTAATTTTTGTTTAATTGCTTCTTTTTACTTTGTTCATTTCAGTATCTGTGACCTTATTTATTTTTCTTGACCAATTATTAATTTCTGATTTTTGTCGTTAGTTTTGCCAGTTTTTTTTCCCATAGTCTACTTTAGCTTCTTTCTAATTTTTAAGAGAATATCACAAGCGAGGCGTTGGAAGAACGATATATATTGCAGCCTTCACAGATTTTTCTTATTCAGTTTCTTGGACTCCGATAAAAGTTCAGAAGAACTGGCTCTGATAAAACTTGCTCAGTAAGACAACATAATTCTTGAAACATGTGAATATCAAAAGAAATTATGTTAAATATTGTTCTTCCATGAGTAGGCTGTTATTTTTCTAAACATTTGAAACAGTAGGACTATTCTCACTTGACATTAATTGTGATAAACTAATTCAATTCTATCAGATTTCCTGGGCAACAAAACCCATAGACAATTTCTACCCTAGGGTATTTAAAACTAATTTTTTAATGAACCTGCCAATCAAATCATCATAGGCCATATCACTCTTACAATCTCAGTTAGGCTACGTAGTAATATACATTATTCTGCTATGAATTTCCAACAATAAGACCTACAAAAAGCATGGCACTGACTAGTAGAGGACTTACTGAAGAGTTTTCCACCTCTATAGGCATTCTCAAAGGATGCCTTCTCTCACCTGCTTTTCTGCTGAGTCCTAAACAGTGTGCTTGCACTTGTCCTGGTAAAATTCTACTTAAGCTACTTTTGGCTATCTTGGAATAGGGTTAGGTTAGGAAAAATGAAACTGTCAGGAGTGGGTCTATAGGCTAAGTATGCCATGGGAGGGTGTTTTGAAGCACCTACCTCCACTCCTTTTCCCTCTAGAGCAGGTATGGCCAACCTGCTGGCTGCATGCAGCCCACTGTAAATATTTTTGCAGCCTGCAAGATTCATCACACTTTTATATTCTGCACCCTCATGATGTGCACACATCTTGGGAACATCACAGATTTGATATTTCACTCTTAATAATGTTGTTTATTGATGTATATAGCCCAAGTATTATATTATTAAGTTGTATGGCTCAAGTATTATCAATGTATCATGTTATGCAAGTAGGCCTAGCTATAAAAACAGTGAATTGCATTCTATCAGCACCTGTGAATGAACAATTTAAGGATTTTATGAAAGAATTTTCATTTTCCATCATAATTATGAAGAATTTGCCCTGATCCTGGCTGCAATGGAGATATAACAGTTTGTCCCTCACCTCTTATAAATAGCCCTGATTTCTTGCAGTTATCCTCTTTGCTTTGTAGAACTTCAAGTGTTAATACTAGTGTATCAACTGAAAATGAACTTAATGAATTTTTCTTTTCAAGTTCAAGTTCAAGTTCATTTAATTTCTCAATAAATCACTACAAGACAAAATAACACTTTTACAATATGAATCAATGGAAAACACAATATTTACAGAGGGTGCCTACACAGTGAGTTATACTCGAAAACAGGCACCCTAAAAAATAAAAGAAATAATAATAATAATAATAACAAATGATGAAAAGAAATGATAGTACACTAGATATACTGGGAAGAAAATGAGACACCACACTGAACCCACAGCCCACACCTCAAATCAATAAATTAATAAATGAATAGTTATCTATAATTACTTATTAGATATAGTTTGAATTTAGCTTTAGAAACTGGAATAGAAAAACGCAAATCTATATTACTTTCATAAATATTCCAGAACTTTATTATTGAATTTTTAGGAGAAAATCTGGATCTTTCAGTTCGGATTCTAGGGCAAGGTAATTTGACTTCTTAAACAATAATTATTCTGGACCAAAGAAATTAAAGAGAAGTTACTAGAATTTAAAGCCAATGGTAATAATTCTTTTATTGGTTTTAGTCTGAAAAGGACACAATTTGCAGTAAGGACTAGATCAACTGGCAATATTCTTAAAAATGTATAAAGGCTCTTAGTAGGGGATTTATTGGGGAGGGAAGATGGGGAAGGAAGGAGTGCTTTTAACATATGAAGAGCATTATTTTGAAGACGTTGAAGGGGCTTAATAAGAGATTTGAAAGTATTTAAATAAGCAATTGGACAGTAATTAAAATAAGAATAGATTAGAGAATAATAAACTGACTTAAGAGCAGGGAAAGGGAGGTGGAATTTTAGATACCGCAGTAACCCCACATTCCTTCCTAGCTGCATCCTTAGCCTATCAAGATGAAGTTTCCAAGATAAATTTTCATCAACCGTTAGTCCTAGATACTTACAAGACTCCTTCCTGGCAATGGTAACTAGTTCTCCATTAAAACGGACAGATATTTGGGAAATTGACGGTATGGCATGAGAAATTTGAGAGAAGATGATAAAATGGGTTTTGAAGAGTTTAACACCATGAGGTTGTCAGCAAACCACTGCAATAGCTTCTTTAGACCAAAACAGAGGTTTTCTCTGACGGATGATTCATCTGAACCTGTGACAGAATTAGCCGTGTCATCTGCAAATAGTACAGCAAGTCCATCATTGGTGATAGTGTTCAGAAGGTCATTGGCGTATATTAAAAATAGTAGTGGTCCAAGAATTGAACCTTGTGGTACTCCTACCTTTTCAGAACATGGCGTTTTTACCGATCTTACTGCACCTCCATCCACAAATTGATTCCAACCACTGAGGTAAGACTGGATGAGTAAGAGAGCATTACCTCTTATTCCACAGTTGTCAAGCTTATCCAGAAGAATCAGATGAAAAATCATGTCAAATGCTTTTTTTACATCCATAAATATTGTAGCTGGTATTGCATCATTCAAAAATTGTAGCAAAACCATTATAGAATGTTCAGTTGAGTGCCCAGGCCTAAATCCAAACTGATACTTGTTGAAGAAGTTAGACCTAGTCAGATAATTCATCAGTCTGTTGTAGATGCAACGCTCCATAATTTTTGAAAAAGCAGAGAGAATAGAGATAGGGCGGTAGTTTGAAGGCAGCTTGGGGTCGCTACCTTTGTGGAGGGGTATAACCTTCGCCGACTTGAAGACAGTAGGAAAGATGCCATCTTTAAATGAAGAATTGATGATGTGTGCTATAACGCCAACATAGCAATCAATGGTCTTCTTTATGAGGTAATTTGACAACCCATCTGGACCTTCAGAGTGACCGTTTTTCATGGCTTGAACAATCATCAGCAGTTCGTCTTCAGTGACTGGCGACAGAAACATAGAGGAGCAAGATGGTGAAGGTAGGTATTTTTTGTAATTATCTGTGACGACAGTTGAAAGGCCATAAGCTTCCTCTACGGTTGCTTCTCCAATGCATGCAAAAAATTCATTTAACGTGGTTGGCTACTTCTTGTTGGGATATTGAAGATGTTCCATCAGGCTTGGTTATGGTCTCAGGAAATGTATTAGTTTTTTGTTTATTCAGGCATTCATTTATCAGTGTCCATGTCTTCTTTGGCGATCCTTCTGCTTTTTGAAACTGCTTATGGTAGTAAGCCTGTTTAGCTTTCCTGAGCAGGGTTGTCAGAGTGTTTTTATAATTCTTGAAGTCTGTACCATGTACATCAGGATTATCAATATATTGCCTGAATAGCATATTTTTGTGTTCAATACTGGTTAGTAAGCCTTGGGTGATCCAAGGTTTTTTCGGGGTCGCATACCTGGAGCGCTTTTTCGAAAAAGGGGCAGGCAGAGTCAAGGGCAGAAGAGAATTTCTCAATAAATAGGGTAGCCATTGCATCTGGGTTGGTTTCTTCATAAACTGAAGTCCAGTCGCTACAAGTCAATTTAGCTCTCAAATTTTGTAATGATTTATCATCAATAGTCCTTCTTACTTTTATATTCGGGTTAGATTTCAGTCTATTTATCAAAAATTCACCAAGTAACATAGAGTGATCCGATTCATCAGTTAATACGACATAACTCGAATGTAGATTGAAATTCGTAAAAATGTTGTCAATAACTGATGCCGACTGTTCACTAATACGTGTTGGTATTCTTGCTGTTGGAACCAATCCGGCAGAAAAGCAAGTAGTTAGTAAATCTACAGGTAGAGATCTTAATTCTTGGGTCTCCGAACTCACCAGTCCCAAATCTATATTAAAATCACCCATAAAAACCACTTTATGGTTCTTAAAATTCATCCGTTGTGTTAGATCATTCAACTTACCAATAAAATTTGACGCACTTGATTCCGGTGGTCGATAAAATAAGCATAGGAGTAGCTTCTCCTTACCAGACTCGATCTCAACCATTAAAAATTCAAACTCCATCTCTTGATACAAATCATTAAAATCCGTAATTTTACGGATAGGGAGATTCTGGTCAATAAACACGGCAAGTCCACCTTTCGAACGGGTAGACCTGTTTCTAGTTACTATCCTGTACCCAGATACACCAACCAAAGAACTATTACCATCACTAAGAAAAGTCTCACATAGTCCCAGAATACCAATACGATTACTATAAAGAAATGTGGATAGAAAATCTAAACTACTAAGCACTCCTCTACAATTCCAAAACGCGATACGGGAGGATTCTAACTGATTAAATGGAGGGATTTTGTCATTATTTATATATTTACTACGAGGAAAAGACTGGATAAAAAGATCAGAAGATTCATCACCAGTTGATCCTACCAATTTAAATAATTCATTTAGGTCAAGTTGTTTTTTCTCAAAATCATGGAGCCGGTCCGATGTTCTCTCATTTAACAATTTATATCATAATAATATCATACACATAAAACTTACCAAAATCAATATGAAATGATAGGCTAATGAGTAAAAGGTGGTACCTCGGATAATTCCCAGCATGCGAGGAGTGAAAAAACGAGCAGAACGAGAACTTTTTTTGCACAACTAGAGCTAGACAGAAAAGAAGGAAAACATGAAAATAATCACACATAATGACAAGGCACAAAAAACACACTATGACGAGATCAATTCCAATCTCTTTTTTCACTCGCGGAATATAATAATAAATCAAAATCGATGTCACAACTAATTCATTAACTAATTTTGACACTAGACCACAAAGACGAAGCAGATCCTTTAATTTCCAGCCATATGTCTATGCCTTTTTGACGAACCCGAGAAGACGTTATTTCGCCTTTCATTTTCATCTCACGTGCTTTGGCCAATAGTTCACTTCTTCGGATATTCAGTTCAGGCGGCAAGTCTGTGCAAATAACGATACCACTGGCCTTAAGTTTACCGACGTTTGACATTATAGCTTGAATCTCATTTTCGGACCCTAACAATACAAGCAAAGGCTTCACTTGCTTTTGCTTACTTTTGCGTTGGCGGGAGTCAGTAATATTTGCCGAACGAGAATTAATGCGATAGCACTTCGTTATCATTACTGGCTCATCGATTCCTAGCTTATTCGCAAAAAGGTTTTTCACATTAGCTTCAGGCGTTTCATTAGATTTTTCTTCCGGTAATCCGTGAACCAACAAGTTAAGCTTTCGGTCTTTTACTTCAAAAGCAAGCAATCGTTTCTCTAGAGCTTCAGATTTAAGCTTCTGCTCCTCTAGTGTAGATTCTAGTTCAAGTATTCGTGAATCACGGGTTGTTGCATCACTTTTTAACGACACAACTTCCGCCGAAATTGAGTCTAGTTTGCTGGAAAACTCCACCTGAGACGCAATTATTTTGTCCAGTTTTTCTCCAAATAAATTAACAAATTTGTCGAATGACGACTGACTGACGTATGACATCTTTAAATACTACAAAATCCGCGAAGTGAAATCTTTAGTTCATTCCATGACAAATGGTACTCTGATTACCTTAATTGGCATTTCACTTGGCAAATATCCACAAACAGGTAACACAGATGCAATTAGACAAGCGTTGAAATGTAATTTAAATCCAGTCAACTTTTATTCTTTAGTTTCTTTCATAAATAGCTATAATCCACTTTCGATGTTCACTCAGAGAACAGAATGGCTAATAATAATCCTAATGATGAATAATAATCTTTATAATTGCCAAACTGGCATACCTCACTTGGATATCTTATGAAATTAACTCAATTTAAGAAAGCCAAAAGTTCAATTAATGCATTGGTCAGAAACTCCAGTCAATTCAATTTATCCAGTGATAGTTTGAGTAAATTGACCTTTGCCAGTGCCATCTCTGAATTAACATCTACCCTGCCTTTGTCAAACACAGTTGCAGCTATGGGACCTCTGCCTCTGGATGACCAATCACAAAAGCCTCAAAATAATAATACCCCAGGTGTCATCTCTAGCAATGTTGATTCTCTTATAAACAAGCTTCTAAATATCCAAGTGCTCTTAAAACACAAAGAAGCAGATATCACTTGGTTAGTGGAGATTCTGCCAAAATTTACTACAATGCCTGTTACCAAAAGTTTGTTGTAGATATCTGGTTTTCAGTGCTTCACTAATCTGTGGCAACCTAACTGCAGAAGAGGAGTTGGTATTTATGTCAGGGAAGGTTTCCAGGTTAGTCATATTAACCATTTAATTTTCAATGTACCCTGAGTGGAAAGTTTATGGCTTGATATAACTCTTCAAGAAAATAAAAAAATCTGTATTGGGTGTGTATATAGAAGCCCTAGGGCACCCAGTCTTAATGAATATGAAATACTTCTCAAAACTATCATTGATGAAATGGCATCTACAGTATCATCTGATTTAATAAGTATTGGTGATTTCAACTTCCCACTAATTGAGTGGGTTGATGGCCTTGGTCATGTAGTATCTAATAATGGAGATTCACCATTTGTGTCTTGCTTATATGATAACTTCCTTCACCAAATGGTTGACCAGGCATCATGGCAACCAGAATCCTTCCTTGTTGGATCTCATAATTTTGAGCAATCCAGATTCCCTTATCAGAAATGAATGTTCTTCCTCCAGTTGGCAACAGCAACCACTCAGTTATCCTCTCTGTTTTATCCTTGAACATATGTCTGCAACCTAATGTTTGTCCTCAAACTTTTATTGACTACCAAGCAATACAGAAGAAACTAGCCTCAATAAATTGGTCAAAACTAATTGTTTCTGATATGGATATATCATGGATAAATTTTAAAGAAGCCCTCCTATCAACTGAAAAAAAAGCACTCCTATGTCATCTACCAAAAACACTTCCATTCCTCACAAAGGATGCAAAGAGAACAACCAACAGGAAAGCCAGAGCCTTGAAAAGGTACAACAAGGAGAAATCTCAGGAAAATTGGATAAGGTATGCAAAGGCTTGGAATCTTGCCTCTAATGTAGTTAAAAAATTGAATTCTAGCATGAGGAAACGCTTGCCACAGATATCAAGGCAAATCCCAAATCTTTCTGGATATTTGTTTAATTTTCTTATATTTTACTTTTCTTTTGGAACTAAAATGTGTGACTTGAAGTTACTAAATGGGTGACTTGGCTACTTGCTAGTCACCCACTTGCACTTGCAAAGTTGTCAAGGCTTCCTCAAAACATCATAATGATCGCCCTGAGAATTGAAGTTGCAAAATTTTCTAGGCAACCAACTATTTGGTTGGAGTCTTAAGTCAATTAACTCTGCATAAGCCTAGATTTTCCTGATGCGCTAGATTTTTCAGTTTTAATTTCATGTCCCACCTTGTCAGATACAATCTCCATAGCTTTTGTTAATAAATGTCTGTTCTTGTGTTATTTTTTTGTCTTGGAATAAATTATTGAACATTTTCTGAAAGATTCTATTAATTTTTAGTGTGCATTTTTTACATAATTGTTTTGATGAGATCTGATTGTAGACCTAAAGGTCTACAGCCCAAGTATTGATGTATATAGCCCAAGTATTATATTGTTAAATTGTATGGCTCAAGTATTATCAATGTATCATGTTATGCAAGTAGGCCTAGCTATAAAAACAGTGAATTGCATTCTATCAGCACCTGTGAATGAACAATTTAAGGATTTTATGAAAGAATTTTCATTTTCATATTTATGAAGAATTTGCTCTGATCCTGGCTGCAATGTAGATATAACAGTTTGTCCCTCACCTCTTGTAAATAGCCCTGATTCTTTGCAGTTATCCTCTTTGCTTTGTAGAACTACAAGTGTTAATACTAGTGTATCAACTGAAAATGAACTTAGTGAATTTTTCTTTTCATGTGATAGTTTGAGCAAATTGACCTTCATCAGTGCCATCTCTGAATTAACATCTACCCCGCCTTTGTCAAACACAGTTGCAGCTATGGGACCTCTGCCTCTGGATGACCAATCACAAAAGCCTCAAAATGATAATAATACCCTGTGTGTCATCTCTAGCAATGTTGATTCTCTTATTAACAAGAGAGGTGTGTATATAGAAGCCCTAGGGCACCCAGTCTTAATGATTATGAAATACATCTCAAAACTATCATTGATGAAATGGCATCTACAGTATCATCTGATTTAATAATTATTGGTGATTTCAACTTCCCATTAATTGAGTGGGTTGATGGTCTTGGTCATGTAGTATCTAATAATGGAGATTCACCATTTGTGTCTTGCTTATCTGATAACTTCCTTCACCAAATGGTTGACAAGGCAACAAGGCATCATGACAACCAGAATCCTTCCTTGTTGGATCTCGTAATTTTGAGCAATCCAGATTAACTTATCAGAAATGAATTTCTTCCTCCAGTTGGCAACAGCAACGACTCAGTTATCCTCTCTGTGTTATCCTTGAACATATGTCTGCAACCTAATGTTTGTCTTCAAACTTTTATTGACTACCAAGCAATACAGAAGAAACTAGCCTTAATAAATTGGTCAAAACTAATTATTTCTGATATTAATATATCATAGACAAATTTTAAAGAAGCACTCCTATCAACTGAAAAAAAGCACTCCCATGTCATCTACCAAAAACACTTCCATTCCTCACAAAGGATGCAAAGAGAACTATCAACAGGAAAGCCAGAGCCTGGAAAAGGTACAACAAGGAGAAATCTCAGGAAAATTGGATAAGGTATGCAAAGGCTTGGAATCTTGCCTCTAATGTAGTTAAGAAATTGAAGTCTCAGCATGAGGAAACGCTTGCCACAGATATCAAGGCAAATCCCAAATCTTTCTGGATATTCGTTTAATTTTCTTATATTTTACTTTTCTTTTGGAACAAAAATGTGTGACTTGAAGTTACTAAATGGGTGACATGTTTCTGCCAAAAATCCTAACCATCACACCATTCCTGACCTCAGACATAATGACGTAACCCACTCATTGCCAGTAGATAAGGCCAATGTATTAAATACCCAGTTTGCCTCTACCTTTTCCATCCAACCTTGTTCAACTGCAGCACCATCAAACTTAATATGTCATCTAATGCCAAAATTATCAATTACCAAAGATATGGTCTTGAATAGCCTGGAAAAACTTGATGTTAATTAATCCAAAGGATCAGATGGAATTCACCCAAGGCTTCTCAAGGAATGCTGAATTGTTCTCAGTTCTCCCTTGTGTAGACTCTTCCAGCTGTCCCTACAAAATGGAGAACTACTGTCAGATTGGAAAAAGTCCTGTATAACACCAATCCACAAAAAAAGGCCCCAAAGATCATGCAGAAAATTACTGTCCTATTAGCATCACTTCTGCAGTTGTAAAGGTGCTTGAGAGATTTATCAATAGAGCTCTAATTCAGCACTTGGAAATTAATAACATCCTCACTTCCAACCAACATGGCTTCAGATCTTTCAGATCAGTTTACACTAATCTCATATTAATTAATTAATTAATTGTATATACGCATACAAGTATGTTACTTCATTATTGGATAATGATTTACCTGTTGACATGGTGTTCCTGGACCTTTCAAAATCATTTGACAGGGTTTGCCATGAATTCCTCATCACCAAACTAAAAGCAGCAGCTGTTAATGATGTTATTGTCCAGTGGATACAGAGTTTTCTTTCAGAAAGAATACAAATTGTAAGATTTCACAACTCTCAAGGTGTTTCTCATTGCTCCTTGTCTACAACTGTTTTAAGAAGCATTCCCCAAGGGACCATTCTTGGGCCAAGTCTCTTCAACTTATACGAGGCATGTTTTTTAAGTAAGTACCATTTTGGAATTAAAAAAAGACGTGCAAAGATATTGCAATAATTCTATTTTTACATGAAAGCCTGTACCTTAATCTACTTGTCTAATTAATTTATGTGAATATTGAGGCACTTGTCATAACGTGGCACCAGTTTTTCAATACCCTCCTTATTAAATTCTGCCGCCTGATTTGTATCACAACTGTTTTAAGTTCGTTATCGTCTTGAAGACGCTGACCACCCAGATGTTTCTTCAAGTGCAGGAAAAAATGGTAGTCACTGGGCGCCAGATCAGGGCTGTATGGTGGATGATCTAGAGTTTCCCATTGAAAAGATTTGATGAGATCTTTGGTCCGATTAGCCACATGTGGACGGGCATTGTCATGCAGCAAAACAATACCCTTACTCAACTTGCCACGTCTTTTGTTCTGGATTGCCTGACGCAGATTGTTCAATGTCTCACAATAAGACGCTGCATTGATTGTCTTATTACGAGGCAGAAACTCCACTAGCAATACTCCTTTTTTGTCCCAAAAAACTGTGCACATGATTTTCCGGGCAGAAATTGTTTGCTTAAACTTCACTTTTTTGGGTGATGATGAATGTCGCCATTCCATGGATTGTTGTTTTGATTCTGGTGTGACGAAGGCCACCCATGTCACTCATAATGTTTTGTCCGTAAACTTCACAGATCTCACGATGAATATCGATCGGTTTTACGCCTTTAGCACTAAGAAATCGTATAACAGCCCGTACTTCACAATCGGCGGGACTCACGATTGTCGGAGGCATCTTAAACACTCAGTAAACAACGTATACAATTAAGAATCAGACTGTAATGGCGTCAGTGCGTAGACAAGAGATGTAGGTAACTAGCGCGCATGCGCAGAACGCCGACCGTAGCGCTGCGGCGGCGGAATCACACAACGGTACTTACTTAAAAAACATGCCTTGTATATAAATGATGCACCCAATCTTCTCTCAACCTCCTCACTCTTTATGGTGATGATTCAAAACTTATTGGTAAAGCAGCCACACACCTCTGACTGGCAATCTATTCAAAAGGACCTTAATATTCTTGGGACTTGGGCTGATACATGGCTCCTCTTGTTCAATATTGACAAATGCCATGTAATCCACTTTGTCAATCATAGCACACATCAGTAATACCATCTCCAAGGTAACCCCCTTTTTGCAGTCTCTGAAGAAAGAGATCTTGGAGTCATTGTTGATTGTCAACCAAAGTTCAGCACCCATGCAAAATCTGTATCGTTGTCTGCCCTCCAATCTCTCAGAATGATCAAAAGAGCTATCTCTAGCAGACGCCCAAGTGTGTTTATGAAGCTCTACAAGGCACTAGTTTGCCTGCGCCTAGAGGTTGGAATGTCCCTGGCATCACCCTATTTCCAGAAGGACAAAGAAATTCTAGAAAGAGTTCCACAAAGAGCAACCAAAATGGTCAAAGGCCTCAAACAAATGCCATACAAAGGGCGTTTATGTCACTTGAAGCTGCCTACTCTTGCATACAGGAGGAAACGTGGTGAAATGATAATGACCCACAAAATTATTTCCAAAAATGTTCTCCCTCGTCTCCTTATCCCCCCTCCCCCCAGAACATTCTGCGACTAGGGGTCATTCCAAAAAGATCTTCAAGCAATGCTCCTTAGTCCAAGAAAGAAACCATTTTTTCAGCCAATGAGTAACAAACTTGTGGAATTTACTTTCTGAAAATACAGTGGCTGCTGATTCAACAGGCGCATTCAAGAAAAATCTAGATAAAGAATGGCTACAGCACAAGTTCCAGTACAACTGGGAAGCTGCTGAGTCCTCAACCAAAATTTACAAACAACCCATAGAAGTCATAACAGATCATTACAAGGATGAAAATCCTTAATTTTGCTCCAAGCTGCAATTTAAGGTAATTGGATTCTGAATACAGTGATGTCGTGTACTTCAGTTGATTTAGATGGTTAAGTTGTGGAAGATGTTTTCAGTGATTTTATCAGTTATAAGAAGAAATTGATTTGTTTATAAATGACAAATTACAAAAAATGAATGACAAAAAGGATATTTGACAGAATTAAGAAATGATTAGTGATTGTTGGATTTATGCTTTTTAGTGGATATTGTCAACAAACTCAATGAATTAAATATATCATTGCAAGGAAAAGATAACCTTATAGTCAATACATTTAATCATATCAGAGTATTTCAGAAAAAAATGTTGTTATTTGAATTGCGATTGGAAATTAATAATGCTCACCACTTTCCATTGTTGAAAGAATTCAAGAAATCAAAATGTAACAATTATATCAAATATGCAAAAGAAATAAGAAAACTTGCAGATGTTTTTGAAAGCCAATTCAATAATTTAGAGGCGATAAAAATACACCAAAATTTTTGAAATATATTCACTCCTTTTCTTGTTGAAATTGAGTCTGTCCCAGAATATTGCCAAATGGATCTGATTGACATACAGCACAATAATGAATTAAAATGCATTTTTGAAAATTCAGAATCAAAAATATATCTTTTTTAACATTTACGTCACATTTATGTCCAACTTAAGAAATTTAGCACAAGAAGTTGTTCGCTTTTGGTTAAACTTACACCTGCAAATTGTTTTTTTTTTTTTGAAAATGAAATTGACCAAACACAAAACATGCTCAAACATAATGAACGCTAAGCTGCAATACCAATTACGATGTGCAAATACCCAAATTGAGATCAACTTGCTAAAGCTGAGTGAAAAAGGAGAGAAATAAATATTTTTTTATGATTTTGTTTCTGTTTTTTATTGTTCCTATTGTATGTTTTTTTACACTATGCATTTAGTATCATTATTATTATTATATTATGTATGTTTATATGTAAAAATAATAGTAAAGATAATTAATAATAATTCATTTTTTTTCAATTTGTCCCTCCAAAAAATATCTATAATAGGTCTAAATCTACTTACCTTGCTTCACTTACCTTGGTAGTATTATTAGTAGAGATAGTGGGAGCAGTGAAGATGTTAAAAATAGAATAGCCAAGGCTCAGGGTGTTTTTTCACAGTTAAAAAAAGTCTGGAAGAATAGGAAGATAAGTCTGCAAACCAAGATTAGAATATTAGAAGCTACAGTGATGATAGTGGTCAAATATGGCTCTGAAGCATGGACGCTCCGAAAAGCAGATGAAGATTTGCTAGATGTTTTCCAGAGAAATTGCTTAAGGATTGTTCTGGGTACCCGGCTGACTGACTGTATTTCAAACAGTAGGCTGTACGAAAAATGTGGTTCAATACTGCTCTCTTGGGCTATAATGAAAGAAAGGTTGAGGTGGTTAGGACACGTTGTGCAGATGAAGGATGACAGATTGCCAAAGATTGTTCTTTTCGGCCAACCATCTAGGGCTAAACGAAAAGCAGGTCGTCCCCGTCTGGGTGGGAGGACATCATAAAGAAAGATTTAAAGGAAATGGGAACTTCGTGGGCGGGTGTAAAAAGGGAGGCTTTGAATAGATTGGGGTGGAGGAGGAGCGTGCGTAGCTGTGTTGGCCTCAGGCGGCTTGGTGCTGTGGTGAGTTGTTAGTAGTAGTAGTAGTAGTAGTAGTAATTTTATATGCGGCCCTGGAGTAATGATGTATTTCCAAAGTGGCCTGCAGAATAATTTGGTTTGGCCACCCCTACTCTAGGGGGTACTGAAATTTGCCTACATCACAGGTGTATACCTAGGGTATCAAACCAGTTACCAACCCCCAACAAATGAACCAACATCCCCCCCCCCCCAAAATTAAGAGAACAACTTCTACATCACTGATTATCCTAAGGAATGGCAACTTTTCATCTTTTTCTTCCTCATGCTTGATGCACAACAGCATTTCTAGCTCAGTTTAATGCATCTATTGACACAAAGCAGAGCCTAACTTTTGCCAGTCTAGGAATTTTGCATGGATTTTGAATTCATCCTTTCAAAAATCTGACAGGATACAGTGTTGCTTTACTGGTCACTGCAAACCTATTGCCCAATATGGTCATTTTTTCTAACCTAAACAGAAAATTGGTGAGAAACTGAATGGATGGCCATGTTGCAAAATTGGTTCGGAGTCTTTTCTCTTGAATTGTTGGTATACAGTTTGTAATATATTGCCATACAGTTTGTAACAAGAAACATTATTAAATCTAGTTTTATTCAGGATATTGATAATGTTAGGGTTCTGCCTCAAATTTTACCATTTTCTCCTTTCCAGCCTTTTTTAAGGTTTCAGTAATCTTTCACATTAAAAAAGAATTACATTTGCAAAAATCCTTTGCCATTTTTCTAGGATTTGATTAAATTATTTCTAACTTGAATACTTCATTTAGAAAAACCCAATTGATTAAATGAAAATTATCATTTTCAGTTATTAAGTGCACCCTCTGCTTTATTTTAGTAAATATGAAATTTCAAAAATTAGAAAATGATTATAACTGTTAGATTATTAATTTGTAATTTTGCATCCCTAAAATTTCTGTGCCTAGGGCAAGTGCTCCCTCTTTTGCTCCCCTAAGCCGCCTGTGAAAAAAAATACTCCCATCCAATCAACATATACTATATTCTTAAACTGCAAGCCTATTCTAATCATAAGAGGACTATAAGAAGAACTGGTAAAAGTCTTGGAGAGTTGCTATTCTGAAGGAAACACTATAATAAAAAAAAAGAGTGGTTTAGCTTTGCCTTTGATTTGCCAATTCACACTCTTTCCAAATATAACATTTGCTACTCTGACAATGCACCCTGCCCCCTTGATGGGTCTTAAATATAGGTTTCGATATAGGTTGATGATGATGATGAAGATGGGTCTTGATATAGGCTCTTTGATGATGGTTCTTGATATAGGCTTAAATAAAGTATTTTTTCTGTTTTTTTATTGCTTAATGCATCGTGCTTCTTTGTTACCAAGGTATTTGTATTCTTAACTTGCCAATTGTTTCAGCAATTTGTATTGTCATTTTTATTGTTGACTTGACAAATCAACATTGTAAAAGAATTCCAATCAGTTAGATAAATATATTCTTCAAAAATATAGATAATAATAAATGGAAATATAAACATCCAGTTAATAGAAACATTCTGCATATTATAAAGCAAGAATTTTATTAGAAACTTTTTTTTTCAGTTTTCTGTATAGTATTGGGCTGTATCTGGGGCCATCAAGGGGGGGGGGGGGTGCATAGTTTTAGTAGTAAAAATTATACACAGAAAGTGCAGTAGTTAGGAAACAGAACAAAAACACCTGACATTTTATATTGATGTTGGGATTTATTATAAAAGAATTGTACAAGAAAGATGAATTTCTCAGGTTGGATTTAGAGGAATTAATTAAGAAAAACCATTTTATTTAAGAAAAACATTTGAAGATCGGTAAGTATGGTAAATTACTGTCATTGGTAATTGATCCATTGACATCACTTTGGTACTGTAAATGGTAAATTACTGTCAATCAGTAAATTGGCCTTGGGTAAATTAGTAATGGGTAAAGTGAACGGGAAGAATTCAAGGGTAAATTATCCTCCCTGTTAAAATGGGTTTTACTAGATGACTAATTGGTTGCAGAGTCACAAATTACAGTAAAACAACATAAGAAATAATTTTTCTCTAGGTTACGTTATGTAACCTGAAGAAAACTGAAACTTACATTAACAGAAGACAGTACAGAAGAGATGTCCATTATGTTAATTATTGAAATAAAAGTAGTTAGTGAAATTTATTGCTCATTTCTGAAGTTTGTGGCTAGTAAGGTCCCTGTTCTCTTACAATGCCATAACAATTAATCCATAACTTGAGTTTAAAATCCTTGCCAAACAATTTAGTTCACATTTTGATCTTCAGAACAAAACTAATGAGTTTTTAATGGTCTAAATCTTCAAACATCAGATATTGAGAATTCACAGGAATGGCACTCATAAATTGCAAGTAAGGATGTGGCCACTGGTTGTTTTAAATAGATGCAGACATGGTCTTAACATAAAGTAGATAATATGAAAATTTTAGCTACCTGAAAACATGGAAATTTTTAGACTAAAAATGAAAGTATAGAGAAATTAAGACATTTCATTATAACAATTCAAGAACAAGAATATGTTGCATTCTCCAATCTTTCACTTTTAGTATCACGAAATTTAGCTTGAAGCATCAGAAAAAGAAAACTGTGTCATTTTTAGTGTTTTTATTTTCCTACCATATAGATATTTTCAGCTTCTGTATTTTTTAATTTAGCACATTTTATATTTAGAGTTTTATTATCTTAGTGACTTCTTTCTTGTCCTATTGAATATTCAAATATCCCGTTTTTCAGGATAGTGAAGAAGACTGCTCAAATGGTAAAAAATATTCATATGCAACATTGAGGAATTCCCCTCTTTCTGCTAATGAAGTAACCTCATCTCTATCAACATCTTTGACTTTGTTCTCATTGAGCTGTATTGGTGGCGATAATGTCTTCAAGTTACCTTCAGAATCAAAATCCTCACCTTGTAAGAGTAAAAGAAAAGTACTAGATAACAAGTTGAAAAGGAACCAGTCTTTCCAAGTTCAGTACACTGAGAGGAAAGATGCTGCTAATGCACAATATAGGTGAAGTTTTTTTTTATATTTAATTGATATTCATATGTTGTTACATTTATATTTTAATACAAACTAAGTATTTTAAATATATTAATTAAATGTCTATTTTAATTAATATTTTATATTTTAGTTAATATTTTCAGTTTATAATATAATAAATATTTTATATTTAATTTAATATTTTATTCCATTTAGATAGGGGAGAAGGTCTGGTTAGGATGCATGTTTATTTGTTGTTGTTTTTTCCAGGGGTGATTGTATCAACCCAGTGGTCCTAGAATATCGCGGGAGGGCTCATTCGAACGGAAATTAAAAGTTCTAGTGCCCTTTTTAAGTGACCAAAAAAATGGAGGGCAACTAGGCCCCCTCCCACGCTAAATTTTTTCCCAAAGTCACCCGATCGAAATTTTGAGATAACCATTTTGTTCAGTATGGTCGAAAACCATAATAACTATGTCTTTGAGGATGATTAATCCCCCATAGTCCCCAGGGGAAGGGCTGCAAGTTATGAACTTTGCCCAATGTGTACATATAGTATTGGTTATTGGGAAGTATACAAACGTTTTCACTGGGGATTTTTTTTGGTAGTGGGGGGTGGGTACGTGGGAGGATCTTTCCATGGGGAAGGGACATTGCTATGAAGGGGGTGCCGGATTTCCCAGCATTATTTAAAAAAAACAAAAATTAAATTAAAAAAAAACAAGTTTTTCAACTGAAAGTAAGGAGCAATATCAAAACTGAAACGAACAGAAATTATTACGTATATGATTCGGTTCGCCCCCTAGTCAATACCTCGCTCTTTACGCTAAATTTTTTTTTATTACTTTCACAAGAGCTATTTATTCCAATTAACGACCTTTGTGATTAAATTGTCATTCTTAAAGAATTGAAACACAATTTGAACTTAAGCGTAAAGAGCGAGGTATGGACTAGGGGGCGAACCCCCTAATATATGTAATAAAAATATGCGAATATAGAAGTTCGTTTCGTAAGTTAATTTGTAAGTTACGTATATTTATTACTAATAAAAACATTCGTAAATAAAATTAATAAACTTTCGAGAAAGCCATTTAACCGAAAAAAGTAAATATGCAAATTTTGTTTTAATTATCATGTGGGGTGAGCCAAGATCAAAACCTGCATTAATTCAAAAACGTTCAGAATTTAAATTAAAAAAAAAGAAGTTTTTTTTAACTGAAAGTAAGGAGCGACATTAAAACTTAAAAACGAACAGAAATTATTCCGTATATGAAAGGGGCTATCCCCTCCTCAATGCCTCGCTCTTTACGCTAAAGTTTGACTCTGTCACACAACTTTATTTTTTAAAACAATAAAAAATTTAGCGTAAAGAGTGAGGCATGGAGGAGGGGACAGCCCCTTTCATATACGGAATAATTTCTGTTCGTTTTAAGTTTTAATTTAATTTTTTTCAGTAAAAAAAAACTTGTTTTTTGATTTAATCCTGTACAGGAGGGCTGCTGCTTCCTCGATACTTGCTCTTTATGCTAAAGTTTTAAAGCTTTAAACCCCAAGTTTATGACTTTAGCTCTTGGTAAGCTTTCTCGTAGTCTAGCTTACTCACCGTAAGAATGTCCTTAAGCTGCCCTTTTCCAATGATGAATATCTTCTGAAACCTGTTTTCTTTATGTCTTTATGATACTGAAGGACTTGCATAAACACGGGATCTGGATTGCTTGATCCAGGCAAGCGCAAGGGCTTTATGACGAGTTCAACCGTGGGTGGGGAATCGCTGGATAATACAGCGCTCAGACAGTGAAACAAAGAACGGTTTCTATCATTATCTTCTGAACAGGCAGCCAAAAAAATGTCAGTTGCTCTTAAAAGTACCCAAAAAATTGAAAAGTAAGTTGTTGATTTCCTGTTCTTTGGCACCATAAAACGCTTATAAAGTAATTTGACAGAGGGTGAGTTAAAAAGACTCGAAAGGCTGTGTAGTCATGTGCAGAACATCACCAGCATACTATCCTTCTAAAAGTTCACTATCTGCTAGCTTAGCGTCCCTGATTAAGCTTGGTTTCAAACTATTCTGTATTGAAGAATTTCTTTTTGCCGAGAGGGTGTTATTGATGCCATTGAGTTGACCACAAAGCAACCAAGCATACGTATAATGTAGTATACTACAAGTATACTTATAGGCCATGTTGACTTATAGGTAAGTCACCAAATAATAATTTGAAGCGTTGAATAATTCTAATAATAAACGTATTAGGGCATAGCTTACTTTTAGCTATTCGATGATACATAGAATTCTTATTTTTATTTGTTTAATAAAAATTTTTATTTGTTAATAAAATAAAAAAATTTTATTTGTTTAATAAAAATAAAAATTTCCAATTTTTATTTGTTAACAAGATGTTAGGATTAGCCTATATTTTACCCATAAGATTTAGCATGTCAGAGTTCCCTACCGTAGAGATTTCAAGCTTATATCTACAACAATTTGGAATATGTATTTTTTGCCAGAAGAAAGATCACTCTAATGCGAATTTATTCGTTTGTGTTTTGTTGTTGTTTTTTTCCCAAGAGTGGTCGTATTGTCCTTTAGGATCGGGAGAGGGGTCATTTGAACGGAATTAAAAGTTCTGTATAAAGTGATCATAATTTTGTCATGAATTTATCACCAAAATTCATAATGATAATAGCAATAGTTTTACTAGCACATGGCAAATCCAAAAATGTGGACTCATCAGAAAACGAATTGTATTCCATATTTGGGCATGCCCAAACTTGACTTGGCGTCGAGCAATAGTAACATCAAACTTGTGTTTTAGTTATAAACATTTACAAAGGATTATTTTTTGTAGCAGCCTATATAAGGCAACGTTTTTGAAGCGTTTATAAAAACGTTAATACAACTTTATAATACTTTTATAAAGTTTTTTCAGTTTGAAGCGTCTTATTTATGTGTTTGCCCCATATCAGGTATTGTTTCTGTATCCTTTTTGGAAGATTTGTATACAGTGATGCTACTGCTAACAATTCATTGCAGCACCAAGCTGCCTGAGACAAACACAGCGTTGCACCTCCTCCCCCAGTCTGTTCAAAGTTTCATACTTCATCCCTCCTATGAAGCTCCTAGTTCATTTAAATCTTTTTATGACCTCTTACCACCCTAATTGTGGATGACCAGTTTCCCTTTGACCCTGTCTTATGGCCAAATGTCCTTATCTTTGCAATGTATAGTCCTTCCAGTTTAAGATGTGGTCTAGCCATCTTTATCTTTCTTTTATAATAACTTCAGGAATTAGAATTGAGTAGAATTTTCTGTACAGCTTATTGTTTAATGCAAGGTCAGTCAAATGAGTTCTTAAAGCCATCCTTAGATTAGTTCTCTGGAAAACATCTAAATATCTTCCTCAACCTTTCGAGGTGCTGAGGAGACATACTTGACTACTGTCATTATCTGGCTTCCAATATAGGCTATTAATTTTTCCTCGGACACTTCATAGAATATAAGACTTATATCAAAGAATACTCTTCCAAACCCTTTCTAACAAGAAATCCCTTGCTTCCATGGAGTAAGCTATTCTATTTTTACAAAGTTATTTATTCCACTTCCTGTATCCTTACTGCATCCACCATCTTCACTAATAATGCTTAAAAGGAAAGTAAAGCTTTCCACTTGGTTTATTTGCTCGTTATACAGCATCACCTCTTCAACCTCATTTATTCCTGGTCTAATCGACTTGGCCTTCTTAGTTCTAAGTTTCACACTTACACTTAACCTTGGACTCTCAGTGTTTAGAAAGTAAAGAGGGGTGAAGGATACGGCACTAGACCCTTAAAGTCCAAACCGGCGGTTCTGATCTTTGTCTTAAGGTCCTTCACCCAGGAAGTGCAATGGGGGGGGGGTAATGGGGGCCCATTTAGAGCTTGAAATATTTTTTTAATTTGCAACATTTTCTGGGAGTTCCAACTTAATAATTTTAGCCGTTCCTGATATATTGCAGCTACCCTTATTGGCATCCAGACTGTACATAGTGTCTTTAAGTTCAGTGTCCCCATCAATATTCTCTGAATTTTTTATCTAATATCTTTCCCTAAATGTTTTTAAAATATTGAAGATATGCCGCTTTGACGACCTAGATTTGCATAATGTCTTCTGATTTTGTTACACGTTCCCCTTAGCATTCTTTGAAAGGTCCAACTTAAACCTCGTAGCTGTTCCTGAGAATAATATAGATACGCCCTTCTAGCAGCTTAGATTCACTTAGGTTTTTTTTTGCAGACAAGCGTTTTTGACAACGCGGAGCATCATTCCATTTGACAAGCAGGATGTACTTGAATAGTTCTAGTTGTAGTATCTCTAGTGTTTGCAGTCAAAATTCCAATAGCAGTATTAGGAACTGTAGTCGCAGTCGCAAGCAGTACCAGTTGCTTTCAGAAGTTGTCGTCGTATTTTCATTCGCAAGTAGTCGCAGTTGTAAGTAGTCGAAGTGATTGCGATGTAGATGGTCGTAGTCGCAATCACAGTCGCAAGTAGTCGTAGTTGGAGTCGCAAGTAGTCACAGCTGCAAGACGTCGCACTAGCAAATAGTCACAGTCGCAAGTAGTTGCAGTTGCAATTGCAGCAATAGTAAAAGTAGTAGTAGTTGTCCTAAAAGTATCAAGTTAATACCTTTAGCCGTTCCTAAGATATTGCAGGTATGCCTTTTTGATAATCTTGATACACATAATGTCTTTTGGTTTAGTTTAGCATTCCCCCCAACATTCCCTGAAGTTTCAACTTAATGTCCTTAGCCTTTTTAGAAACACCTAGAATGAAACATTCACTCTTTCCCAATGATAAATCCTGTGTGTAAACAGTGGGCACATTGCATAATTTAAAACCCTTGATTCGGGGCCTTTGGAGGGTAAGGCATCCATGGCGGCATAGTTATTTGCCTTCACAAAATTATCTTATTAGGCATTTTGACTATATTCCGAACAAAATTTCTTTTTCAAGAGTTCGATCTGTATTGATGAGGGGGCTTCTAAAAAGGGAAAACGAGAGGGGGGTTCTTATAGCCTTCCGATCCCTCTTCAATATCCCCCTCAACTTGCCTTGAATGTTTCAACTTAATACCCTTCAGACATTGCTTAGGTATTGCTAATCCACCCTTTTGACAACGCACAAGCACATATTGTGTTTTGAGTTTGTTAGACATCCCCCTGAACATTTCTTGAAAGTTTCACCTTAATATGCCAAGCCTTTTTCGGGGCCCAGGATCAAACATGCCCCTTTTCCCAACAAAAATCTTGAAGTGAACAATGGACAATTTGCATAACTTAAAGCCCTTGCCCCAGGGGCTCTAGGAGATATGTAATTCCCGGACGCATAGTTATTTGACCTGCAGAATATTTTGAACGAAATGGTTGTCTTACAATATTGATTGGATATCTTTGGCGAGAGGGCAGCTAAAAAAAAGAGGGGGGGGGGCAAACTGATTTCTCTCCAATCACTTTTCAGTATACCCCTCAACATGCCGTGAAAGTTTCTACTTAATACCATCAGCTGCTCTTAAGATATTGCAGATAGGTTTTTTTGATAACCTGGTTGTACATAGTGTCTTTTGATTTAGTTCAACATGTCTCTCAAAATTCCCCGAAGTTTTGTTTTAATACCCTTAACCTTTTCGGACACACCCAGGATCAAGCCTTTCGCCTTTTTCCAATAATAAATCCTGCATTTAAACAACGGGTAACTTGTATAATTTTCAATTCTTGCCCCGGGGGCTGCGGGGGCATGGCTTCCCTAGAGGCATAGCTATTATTATTTGGAACAAAATGACTTCATAATGTTGGGGGGGGGGGTATAAAAAGTTAAGGGAGAGAGAGGGTGGTTGCCCACCGCAATACCCTCAACATACCATGAAGTTTCAACTCAATACCCTCAGCCGTACCTTAGATATTGCTGATATACCATTTTGACAACTAGCATCCGCATATTGTGTTGTTATTTTGTTCGACATCCCTCTCAATGTTTCTTAAAAGTTTTACATTAATATCCCAACCCTTTTTGGAGACCCTTTGTCAAACAGCTCCCCTTTTCCCAATAAATAAAACCCTATATGAGTAGTATCCATGTATAAGGTCTGAGATACACAAGGAATTACACAAGAATATACAGTGCATTTTCAACGATACATGCCTTACCAGGGTCATTCATCTATTACTAGAAAAGGTTTTTTTTCTAGGTTCAATAGCCAAAACTCGACTTCGTTGTATCACATATTCAAAGATGGTCTCTTTGTAAAAATACTGGTTTTCACCCGGAGGGCATATAATCATGTTTTTTCACTATAAATAAACATGGAATTGCTCTTTCTGGTTTAGTTGAACAAAGGACATGAAATAGCCCTTTTATAGTTAAATTTATTCATTTTCCAATGGAGAATTCTAAAAGAATCTTGATGGTAAGTAAATATGCGTTATCCTTGAATTATCATAAAAAACAGACCCTTTTCTTATAGTTACATATTAATATTCTGAATAAATATCAAACGCTCATAATACTCAAAATTGTATGTTTTTTTTCTGTATGTATCGTATTTAAAATATGTATTATGATACCCATTCAGATATAGGCTATATGGTTTAAAATGATTTTTAAGTACTTCACAGAAATATCACATTTTTAAGACTAAATTCTCTGCCGTCTGGCTTTCAGCGAACTTAGCGATTATCAATGGCAAATTCAAGCGCTATTTGCCAGCTGTTCGGGTATTTTGACTAAAAAGGGTTCTTAACTAGCTTACGAAACATCTCATACATTCGTAATTGCAAAAAGACATACATTTTTCCATGCTGCCATTAAGTCATCATTGTCTTATATTAGACTTATATGTAAATATGCTTGTATCAGATACAAGAATAGTAACGATTAACTATCACTTATTTTAATTCTTCTTTGAGTAGCTACCACTGTGAAAGGTTTAGGCCTTTTTTAGGTTTGCGGGTGTAAACCTTTTTCCAGCTATAATGCTTTTAGTCGATTTATTAATGGTGAAGAAATTGTCTGATAGATTAAAAAAAATTGTTAAAACACACAGGGAGAGTTTTGAAAGTGCTGACAGCTTTAGCGTAAGGTGCTTGGTATTGTGGAGTGACGGGAGTGGGGGGGGGGGGCTCCCCGTTAATATTCTGAATAAATAATAGACGAACTAAATAATCAAAGTTGTGTTATTTTTTTATGCATCGTATTTAAAAATATATCTGGTTTAGGCTCCATCAAGGACTGTCGTTCTTTTTTCTATGTGTTTTAAGATGATTGAAATTTAGGCCTATAAGGTTATAAGTTACCTATTGAAAAAACTGAAATTAATTTTTATTCTAGGACACTGATGATCAAACTCCCGACCAAAAGCGAGCGAAGTTAGATGTGGCTCCTGACAACACTGACAAGCACCTAATACAATCTTTGAACTCGATGAGGCCAGTTGTAGTCTGTTACGCATCCCGTTCAGATTGACAAGGGGCTTCTAATGACCTACCTGCAATTTCTAACGCGTCTATTTATCAAATAACCCCATATTTTAAATTAGGTTTATAACACACTCCCAATTTTGCAAATTCCTTTTTTTAAACAAGTTGCGCATTATTTAACTTTCAAGCCTTGATTAACCATAGATGGCCTCCATGTGGCATAGTTAAAAAATAATACTAGAAACCAGATTAGCGCGTGCGTGCCTCTTGGCCTGATCAAATGTAGAAAGGCTTCAAGGTGTAAGAAACTTAGCATATGAAAAACCCGCCTTTGATTCGTATATTTATCAAAGGAATAATGCACTTCTCATGAAATTTTGTCCACATTTCATTTAGAGTCTTAATTAAGCAAACTTAACGTCAGCTACTTGTATGCGCGCGTGTGTATTTACTCAAGGGGCTAATTATTGAAGAAAAAAGAGTCTTGGGAGTGAAAAAAAACAGGTTATCGCTTCCTAGTGAGGTGTTGGCAACTCCGTGAGAGATTTTTTTATCGTGCTTCCTTTTATTTTATTGGCATTAGCCAAACCTGTACGTTGTGTATCCCTACCGACTAGTTAATATGTATAGGGCTTTTTTCTGCTCAATTATTTTCAGTGAAATTAATATCATAAAATGGCCGAATATAAAATTGATTAAGCTCTCTTTGGCTACTTTATATAATTGAACTAGGCATGTATTTAGCCGATATAATGCTAGGAGGGAAATTAAGTTTTGACGGGGTAAAAAATTGGCATAGTTTTTGACTTTATAAAATAGTGGATATTTCACATGGGAAATAAACCCTGTTTTTTATAGATTAAGATCAGTGAATTACCACCACCACCATAAGCTCGAGAAGCACTTATTTGCAGTGAACCTGCGGCAAGCATTACACCGCCAATGGAGTTTAGATATGCTGATATACTTTAGTTGCTGTGGATAATATGAAGTGGCATAGGGGTTTTCTAAATGATTGTTTTGGGGATATGAGTAGCCTAGACGACTTAATTTGTGATATTGATATGGCGGAGGACCCGGAATGTACAAATAGGTTTATGAATGAGTATTTAGGTGATAGCATGGGCGCCCATATGGTGGGGGGGGGGGCAGGGGGGGGGGGCTTGGGCCCCCCCCCCCTGGCTGAATGATGCTGCCTTATTTTTATATTTTTGTTCTGAGATTTCTATTATATAGCATTAAAAGTGCCAATTAGATGAGGTTTGCCCCCCTGGAATTCAGCTTATGGGCGCCCATGGGTTGTAGTAGCACAAGTGCCCCTAAACCGGGTTCTCATAAAGAAATTCTGTCAAGACAATACAGGCTGTCTTGATCAACTATCCCCAAATACAGTGGAAGCAATACTAAGTGATTTGGGCGATTTTACACCACGTTCAACTAATGCAATTGAACAGACTTGGGGTGGGGCTATTGACGATTCTATGCCATCCCCCACCATTGAGGTTAACGATAGTACTAGTAGTGAAACAATACCCCTACCAGCCTTTACACTTCGGGATTTTTCCTTTCTAACTCTGCCTTGCACCATACCAATGTCTACTGCGCAATATTCGGTGACCCCTTTAACTCTTGAATGTCAGGGGATATAATAACACACCCCCTGGATATTACTCATTTATATGTTAACAAGATTCGAGCCCTTCTTGAACAACAGATGGGGGTGTGGGGAGGGATGGACAGTTTAAAAGCATCAATAGCACTAAAATATTTTTTTTAAATATCATCCAGATTTAGAGGGTTGGCAGGGAATACAATGAATCTTTTTCGATGCGAGACTACAGTGTTTCAAGTATGCATTTTTAATTGCCGCCTTTATACTTCTGCGAAATGTTGCTACTAAGAAAAGTTTGGACGAATTAGCAGTTAATGGGGATGGGTCAAAGTTTCCCAAAGTAGATTTTAATTGTTTAAATGGTTAATTTTCCGTAACATTAAGAGAGATAGATATTTTTGAGTGGGCTAATGCACATTTAAAGATTGGTGTTACGGTGTTGCAGTATGAAACAGAATTTTAGGAGGGTCAGCGTTCTGATAAAAAGGGGGTATTATTTCCAGTGAGGGCTCCGTCCATTGAGTCAGTGAAGCATCGGGTCTGGCTGCTATACACGCCACCCACAGAGCCTGATTCAATAGGACATTTTAATCCAATTACGGATATTATTAGGATTTGGGGAGGGTAAAAATGGGTGTATGCTATTACTGTCCAACATGCCTCTCAAGATTTTGGAGGAATTTAAAGTTAAAGCATGAAATGAGACACTGTAAACGTCATATATAACAGGCTGTGAAAACGGTAAGCGGAGATAGAGCGATCTTACGTTTTAAGAACTTCCAGAACACGCTCCTACAGAGTAATAAGATCGCTTTAGATTGCGAAGCGAGACTCACAGACGTGTACGATTCGTCAAACCCAAATCGTGTTAAAATACACGAAGCTATATGGGTCTCTTACGCTCACGCACAACGAGATTCCAGTAATACCATGCAAGTGTTGGATGTAGTTGAGTTGTTGGAGGGCGAAGAATGCATGCGCTCGGCATTGATCAGTCTAATTAAATCAGTGAATGGGGCAATTTCTTGCGTTCGTTACACAAACTATCCTATGCTCCTATCACCAGGTGGCATATTGGCCATTAAAAATAATAAAATATGTTGAGTTTGCAAGGGGGAATTTGATCATGGTGTTGGGAATGGGGTAAAGAGGAAAGTGATCGACCACGATCATCTCTGGCAGGAAATTACATCGGGAGGGAGTAACTTTAGAGGGGTTGCACATCAATCGTGCAATTTAAATGTTAGACAGCATTATTTCGTACCGGTTTTTATACACAATTCCAGTTACGACTTAAAGTTTATTTTACCGTTGTTGGCCCGCATTGCCAAGGGAGGAGTTGTAGATAACGCATGGATAGATGTTTTTTCATATAATATCATACCCAAATCATCGGAGAAGCTACTGCTGCTAGAATTCATGTGGAAAACAGTTGACAATGGTAACACGAGCCTGAATAAAATCCGTTTTTTAGACTCTTTCAGCTTCTTCCCCAAGTCATTAAGTCAATTGATTCAGGTACAGAAAAGCGACAATTTTGATAGCTTTCCCTCCTTAAACAGCACTTCCCTGGTGATGAAATGTGTGATTTATTAACGTGTAAGGGCATATATGCAAATGATTACAACAATTCTGCCTCGAGGCTAGATGAGGTGTCATTACCGCCCATTGAAGCTTTTTACAATTCTCTTACTGAGAGTCAGTGCACCACTAGCGACTATGAATTTGCTAAGAGGGGTTGGGCAAAGGGTGAGTGTAAAAATGGGTGGGATTACTGTAAACTATACTTGGCCAGTGATGTACTGACTCTTCTGGACATTGTGTGCAAAAATACGAGTAAAATCTATGGGGAATTTGGGTTGGATTTAGGGTATTATTTTTCCACTCCTCATCTGGTGATGGACTTGATACTTAAAATCAGTAAAGAAGTAATAGGTCTGATCGCCGACGTGGATCAGCATATGTTTGTAGAGAGATCAATGAGGGGTGGGTATGTTTTTCATCGGGATCGTATCATGAAAACTGATCCGACCAGACAGCACACCGATGAAAAGTCAGACGCAGTTTTTTTGGATATGAATTCCCTTTATCCGTCGGCAATGTCTCACTACTGTTTGCCGTGTGGGAATTATAAATGGCTTAACAATCCATGTGCTTCGAATTTCCCCAACATTGCTACCGTTGAAGAGAACGGGGCACAGGGATGGTTTTTTGAAATTGACGGTGAAATACCCATGGAAATCCATGACTCGGTAAAATACTTTGTTTTTTTCCGTGGATAAATTGGCCGGTGGGTAGGGAGTCTCTGAGCCCCTACAATTTATCTTTAGTAGAGGATGGGAGTATGCATTGGGTGCCTTCAAAGCAAAAACTTATTGCGGAACTCAACCAGAAACAGAATATCGTTGTACATCACGTGCTATTGAAATGGATGGTGTCGAATGGTTTCAAAGTCACAAAGATTCATAGAGCCCTCCAATTTGATCAAAAGCCTTACATGAAAACGTTTATTGACACCTTTGTCAGTAAACGTTCACAAGCGAAAACGAAAGTTGAGAAGGAAATCTATAACCTCTTTTTAAACTCGTGCTAAAGCGTACGAAACAGAAGTCGATGTGACATTGTAACAATCTCAAAGATTGTGCTCGAATTATTGCGGATGTAAACTTCACGTTGTTCACTGTCATAGACTCTGATATGGTGCTCCTACATCGTAAGAAAAGAAACATGGTTTTAAATAAAAATATTGCAGGCGAGAATGCAATAACGGAAATATCTAAAAAAATCTTGTTGTCATTTTGTTATAATGTATGCAAGGTACAATGGCCGATTGAAGGACAAGTCCAAGTGTATTACGGGGACACTGATTCACTCCTGTTAAAAATTTAAAACTGAAAATTTATTGAATGATTTGGAAAATGGCGAGTACATTAGCTCAATGGACTGCACTAACTGGAATGAATCCCTCTATCCGGAGCTAGTGAAACGCCAGGCCCCAAATCAATTGTTAATATTAAAATCTGAAACGGGAAGCGATCTGATATCCAGTGGTGTGTTTCCTGGGCCGAAGGTATACTGTGTGGAAATGCACAACAAGGATATCAAACAAGTTTGTAAGGGGTGCCTACACACTTCGTAAAAAATAATTTCGATATGAGTGTCTATAGAAACTGTGTGGAACGTAGTTTTGTCCCAGTCATGACGATTCGCTCTTTACAATTTAAAAGCTACACAGTTACAGTTGAGAAAAACGCCAGGTCGGCCATATCAGACAAAGTCTATGTACTTGAGGATAGTGTGAAGGTACTACCACACGGTCATTATTTAATCTCAGGCCGAGTTGAATGTGTAGAGTATAGAAAGCAACTCGGTTTGAAAAAATTAACTCAAATTCATTCGTAGTACAAGGTGGGTGGTGGTGGGTGTTTAAATTCTGTTTTCTTTTTTATTAATAAATTTTCAATATTTGTGTGCGCAAGGCAGAGCAGTTACTTCTTCTTCATAATTTCACTAAACATAGTTATTTAATGCCCCCTCCGGCCCCGGCCCGGCCTGCTGCGCTTGCTGGCCGCCACAGTGGCCGCCTCGGCCTTCGGCCGCCGCAGCGGCCGCCCCCCGGGGGTCTGGGGTGACCCCATTTCAAATTAAAAATGTGATACTATTTTAAGTGTATTGTTTAATAAATGTTGTAATTTTTACTGTAAATAAATAAAAAAGTGTATTTATTAAATATAAAGTGTTTTTTTTCTTAGTGCTTATCTAAAATAAATGTTGTTTATGTTTTTGTTATAAATAAGTTTTTTTTTAAAGTGTATTTAATAAATATAAAGTGCTTTTTCCCTAGTGCTTATTTAAAATAAAGGTTGTTTATGTTTTTTTATAAATAAATAAATTGAAAAAGATGTATTTTTCTTGCTTAATGGGCCTTTTCGGTAATGTATTATTTCTAAAGTGTTGCTGCTTTTATGTTAATAATAAAAGAAAATATGATTCTTTATTGATTTTGTTCTTCTTCTCATTATTCTTGAACAGAGTCGTAATAGTGAAATTATTTAGTCATTAGACATCTATAGTGTACAGTTAGTTGTAGGTGAACTGTTGAAGGGAACAACAATATGTTTCAATTTAGAACACCATTCAGATCGTTTCTGTCTGGTCCATTAATGTCAGGCAAAACGACACTCTTACACTAATAATTAAAAATTGTGATAAAATGCTTATGGAAAAGCTGAAAACGATCTACTATTGTTACAGTATTTGACAGGAGTCATACGATAAAATAAAAGCAATTGCTATATCAGGCGTGCAGATACAATTCATACAGGGGCTTGATGTTTTCAACATTATTGAACCAAACTCTTGGCTGATTATTGACGGTTTAGCTGAATCGATTGAACAATGGTCCCAGGAAATGCTACAATTGTTTACCGTTCGCTCTCATCATGAACAGATTTCCGTTACTCTAGTTTTACACAATCTCTTTCATCAGAGCAAATGTATGCGAACACTTGCTTTGAACTGCACCTACTATATCATCTACAGAGTTGTTCGTGATTCTAGCTCGCTAATAACTCAATAAACAAATATACCCCGTTGCCCCCAAATTTCTACTTTCAGCGTACAATCAGGCAACTAATAAACCTTACGGCTACATCCTATTGGGTCTTAATCAAAATACACCCGAGGATTTACGTGGAGTCACAGATATTTTTGACAATGAAATTACAGTATATCTCCCCGTGAACAGTAAAAAAGGTATTAGTTGCCATTATGACACTGAAGAAACTACATGAAAATAGACATTTATTTTCCGTTCTAAGCACTTCAAAAGCCCCACTTAGGAAAGCCATACTCAAACATGGTATTGACAATGATTTCATTAATCTAATATCTGAACTTCGTTTAAATTTAACCGAGGGTACCGTTCAACTGCCAGAAGTAGTTAAGCAACAGGCAAAGCAACATCGTTCCATTGTATGTACATTGGCCTTTAAAAAGAAAGGACAGAATTTTAAAAGGAAACGTCTGCTTCAAGCGGGCGGTAGCTTTTTTACACTTTTACTACCAATAATTGCAGGACTTGTAAACAGTTTTCTCTAGATGGCTAAACCCTATAAATTTACTCCAATAGAACTCGCTCTTTCACCAGTGGAACACTTTGAGAACAATCTGAATAAATTAATTTACAACGAGAATATTGAGGACGATAAAAAACTACTTTTACTTCAAGATGCACTTCGCCGAGTGGACAAACATAAGCCCTATCGTGCGAGAGCCAGTGTCATTGATCACGAAAAAGAACCATCTGCACAGGATTCTTCTCCTATCGCTGGAACACAATTAAAAAAGGAGGAATTGGATTCATTAGTGTCAAGCACTGGAAATCTAATGCCGCTCATATTGTGAACAAAGTAAACGACTCATAACATATCTCATGGAAAGTGGTCAAGATCATATTCAAGTTGATAGCAACGGGAAAGGGATTATAATTCAGGGCAAGAGCTATAATCTACTTGATTTAATCTATGATATGGTTACAAATCGTAAAGGACTTTTATCATTTGACAGTCATCTATACGACTTTCTAAATACATTAAACTTCCCCAAAAGCCTTATTAGCAATAGGCAAATTCTAAAAAAATTAGATGGAACATACTCCTTCCTCAACATTATTGAAACATGAACAAGAAGAAGAAGAAGATTTTAAATCAATCTTGGAAAATACTAGCACACCTAGAGGAAACATTGATTTGACAATGAGGAGGATGAGCACACCGCTGATAGCTAGAAAAAGTGACGACGTATCAAGTCAACGTCACCATCACCATTACCCACTAGTATACAAAAGGGTAGTGGACGTTACACTACGTGTTTACGTTAAAAAGGGTTGAAGTTCTGAAACGTGTTTATGAAAATATTGGTGAAGTGGGAAGTTTAAGTTCCCCCACCACTCTTTCCAAAGTCACTGGTGTTCACGCTAAAAGTGTACAAGACTATCTACAAAACGAATCAAGTTACACTCTGCATAGAAATCAAAGGCTTCGCGCTAATCATTATTGAAAAACTAAAGCCTTTTCCCCCTACATATAATGCAAGCAGATCTCTTAACTCTAGACGAGATCCAAAGGCGTTACAATACACCGTACAAGTACATACTACTTGCAATCAGTGTTTTTATTCACTATGCATATGCCATTCTATTGCGGTCAAAGAGAGGTGTTGAAGTTGCTCAGGCTATAGAAAGTATTCTCGAACAAGATTCTTATAATAAAATTCAAAGGGATCGCGGCAGTGAATTTGTTAATCCCCATGTTGAAAAAGTACTCATGGAATATAATACACTGCTCTATCATGGTCATAGTCCTATAAAGGCTGCATTAGCCGAACGATTGACATGAACTATTCGACATTTAATTTCAAGATATTGTACATTGAAAAATACACCTGCTTTTATTCATGATTTAGATAAAATCATGTTGGTTTATAATCAACGAGCCCATCGATCATTGTCCTACTCAACCCCCACGGAAGTTCATCATTCTGATCATGATACATTTGATACCTTTCTTAAACAATATTCCAATGAAACGATCGTGAAGAAAAAATTCAATGTTTGTGATACTGTTCGAATTAATAAAACGACTAATGTTTTTGAAAAGGGTAATTACCTTTGGTCCACTGAACTTTTTAAAGTGGCAAAAATGCTAGACACCAAACCCATAACTTATCGTCTGATAGATACCAAAAATGATGAGATTCTTGGCGGCTTTTATGACTATGAACTACAAAAAGTTGAAAATAATAGTGAAATCTATCAAATTAAAAAGATATTAAACACTCGTACTCGTAGGGGTAAGAAACAGTTACTTGTTCGGTGGCTAGGATACAACTCTGATTTTGATTCTTGGATCAGTGTTGAAGATATTGCCAATGCCCAATGATTTCTATGTAACATTTATGTCCAACGTCTCCGATCGTCTCTACAATGACTTGAATAAGACAAAAGATTTTTGGACGAAACTTTCCCCAGCCATCAAATTCGACGGTGCGTATGAAGTGGCTCTTGTCGACTGCATTCTGAAAAATACCTATGATATCCTGAGAAAGGATCGTAAATATGATATAACAATTAGACCGTATGATTGGCCGCCACCCCCAGGTGATCAAGAACAAATTCAAAAGATCAATTGGCTGGATTATCCGTATGTTGAATTACCATACGAGGAACTCAGTTGTATGAATGATTTATGTCGTTCTATCAATAAGAGTTTCCGCTCGTAAAAAAGGAGCCTCTCATTTCAACTATTCAAAGGAAGAGGGGAAGATCTACATTAGTTCACCCATTGCCAATGAAAGGGTCATTCTCAATGATAATCTAAAAGATGTTCTTGGCTTTAAACTCAATATAATCAATGGTAAAAGTGCCGGAAACAGTAATGTTATTTTTGCTGAGTATCCACCAGCCTCCTCCTCGGACACTTGTATATTTCTCTATGCCTCATTTGTTGAATCGTCGAGAGTTGGTAATTCAAATGTCCCCCTCCTACGTGTTCTTGAACGAAAAACCAATCAAGATCATGTATATCATTACCATATAAAGCATCTTCAGTATGTCCCCGTAAACACTTTATATCTGGAACTCTGTCACTTAACACTAAGAACTGAATTAGGTGATCCTCTAGCAATATCAGAAGGTTTAGCTGTGATTACATGTCATTTTCGACCCATCACTGCCTAAGATGAACAATAGAAGAATTCAATTTGTTTGTCCTGATATCAACTGCTATGTTAGTGCTCTGAGTCCACGTCAAATAGGTCATGGATTGGACTATTACAAGGGGCGTACTACAATGTCTGGCTATGGTCTTGGTAGTTGGTTTGCTAGGCTATTTCGTTCTGCACTACCCATTGCCAGAAAATGTCTTGTACCTGGTGCATCAAATTTTGCTGCCTCAACACTACAGAACTGGGGATCGGGTAAAAATTTCAACGAGAGCGTTAAAGAAAATATTAGAACGTCAGCAAGAGCCGTATGTGAGCAATTAAAATCTCAGCAAAATGGGAAGGGATTAAAAAGGATGCGTGGGCATCATTCACTCATCAGTCTCTACCCAGGCGGGAAGCGAAGGACATCAACAACGACTTTGAGGAATAAAACAAAGAAGACCAGTAAGAAGAAGAAGAAAAAGATTGTAGGATCAAAGAAGGATTTCTTCTCTTAAGATGACCTATCTCCCCCACAAGGAGTCGCATCCATCAATCCGCTCCTCATTGAATCTATTCAAAGCTGAAAATGTTGATGTCAGTTTCAAGTATGGCTACTATGAACAATTTCATCCTCAACAACCCCTCTCGGATAATATACACTTTCAGATATTTTCCAATGAAGACTATTTCATTGATTTATCGTCAATATTTATTGATTTAAATGTTGCGGCGAAGAAAAGTCAGACAATACAACCTCCACTGCTACCGATGGTCTGTCCTATGAAAACTGTATCCTACACGACCTGTTCAAACAAATCAATGTATATATTAATGGAACATTGGTGAGTACTAGCAATTATTTATCCAACTATGCAAGCTACATACAATTTATCGTGATGACACCAAAGGCTTATAAGGAGTTGAGAGGACAGTCACTGGGTTATGAATATAGATCGGGTGTTGATACTGATGGTGAGTTAACTACTGCAGTGACCCAGGAGTATCATCTAGTTGGAAAATTAAATCCTGAGATATTCAATATATCACAATGGTTACCCCCCAATGTCAAGATTGACATAAAGTTGCAACTAGCCCCATCGAATTTCATTTTGAGAAAAACACTTGCTACATCACCTGATGCAAATGTCATTATCACCTCAGCAATTCTTCATGTTCGAAAACAACAGGTTATGAGCTCTGTTGCATTGGCAAGTGGAAAAGCTAAGAGCCAATGGTAACAACACTAAACTTCTTGTCCCCCATACGATCACCAATCAACGTCACATTGCCACTGGCTCTCGTAGTTATACTGATTCATCATTTATCAATGGAGAAACCCCATTAAAACTCGCTTTGGCCTTTGTGAAGAGTGCCAGTGCCGTTGGATTCTGGACTGCATCCCCCCTTGATTTTAATTTTTTGGTCTATCTAGCCTTGTGTGCAAAGTGAATGGTATTCCACTGTACACTCTATCATTCGATAAAAAAAATCCTATAGAACTCTGAATGAGTTGACCATGCAATCCCTAGATCAAGATTCATAACTATTTGAAAATGGAATAAGCGATTCAATGTTTTCAAAAAATCATGGTGTAATTGTTTTGGACCTGTCTGGCACCCAGGATATGAGCATAGTACGAACGGGGAATGTACGTTTAGAGTGCACATTTGCCAATGCCTTGACTGAGAGTATTCCGTTAATATCATTGAGTCAATTTGAAACCTGTTGGGAAATCACACCCGACGGCAGTGTTCTACTAGACCTAGCACCATGAACACAAACCAAATAATAAGCATATTTAATATGGATTTATACATGTCCCAGTACAAGTCCTATTGCATACCATCGGACTTCATTGAAAAAATTCCAAGTGCTAACAATACCCTAATCATTGTTAGTAGCAGTTCATCGAGTTTGAAGACAGGCCATTGGCTAGGCATCTTTCAAACAGCGAAGAATATTGAATTTTTTATCCTCTTGGCCTATCATATAAATTTTACACTCCACACATCAGCAAGTTTATTAAGAGCAGTGGGAAAACTATTATTCAAAATCAAAGGAGAGTACAGGATTTAACGACTAAGACATGTGGCTTTCATGCACTACTCTTTTTCATGTTCAGGTGTCGTGGCTATACCTACAAGCAGTTTCTTAGTATTTACGTTGACTTTCCTCGCTTGAACGACTTCCTAGGGGAAAACATACTTTCAAGCGTGTTTAATATTGATTTTAGTGCTCTACGAATAAAATGTTCTAAAAATGTATTTATAATTGTTTATTAATAAAAATAATGTATATACATGATAAAAAACGACTTTTCTACTGTTTAGATTTCATCTTCTGCTACGTATAGGTATTTGGCGAGAACGACTAATGCAGGTAGATTATCTGAATTCACAGTATACTGATCCTGATGTGCTACAATGTCAGGGTCACATTTTCTACAGTACAGTGTAAATTCACTCTTATCATATCTCTTTGTATAGTCAATGATACTATTCTCATTCATTTTATAAATTTCGCATGTTTCAATTTGCTTATTTGAAGCAATGTCACATACAGCGTCCTCAAGTGGTGAATCACATTCCGTAATAGCCAACTAAAAATCAGTAGGTTTATAATCATAGTAGCCATTGTCTTCACAACGATGACGTAGAAACCAGATTCTTTTGTTGTTCCAACAGTTGAATCGTAGACCTGGCTCCTCCTCCCAGAACAATCTAAAGCCACGACGATACCAATCTCTTAGCAATAAACTAAAATCACGTTTAGGATTCTTTCCAATCATACCAGGATATGCATTCTCCCACTGATTACATTTATTATAGTGGGAATTAGAGCATAGGTATCCTCTAAGATGAGAGTCACAAACCCCTTCAAGACAGGAATTACAACCTTTAATTTGTACAGCATATCCTCTATGCAATTTACATGGGTTTCATAATCTGCACTTTTCATTATACTCATCAGTCATTTACAATTCTCACATGGTGACCAGCTGCCCAGTGTATACATGCATAGTGGACATGTATGGAACATTTTTTCATGTGTTGACACTCTCACCACCAAAATTAAACTGAGCTAAGATCAACAAATTGAGTGGGAGAGCGAGAGAGAGAGAGGAGCAAACACCCTTGAACAACATCTCTCATGAAAAAAGTCCTAAATTTCCTAGCTAGTGTGTGTGTTTAAAAGCAAATCTACAATATCATTTTGTCTTGTCGTGATTAATATGTCAATAAACTGCGTAAATGGCTTGGGACCACGACGTAAGAGCTTCATGCATTAGTCTAATGATGGAGGATCAGTTTTTATTATATGAATAAGCATTCCTTGAGGAAATATCTTCCTTTGAATGGATAACTCCAGAAAATCAGCATCTAGAATCAAACGTTTTTCCATAAACACAAGATTCCCCATGATTTTCTCCTTCTCAAATCTATCCAAATCTATACATATCTCCTTCTCAAATCTATCAAATCTATCCAGAGTCCTAACACTGTCACAACCAACTTCAGACTAACCAGGATTCTTTTTCTACTCTAAAAAATATACGCTAACCTACTATAGAAAGAGAAATATCTTCGATTTAAAAACAATTTTATTGAATATAATTACAACAATAATAATCACTGATCCAATTTATTTTCCTCAATATATTTCACTAGTGTATCTAATGCAGCTTGAAGTCTATTTATATGCACAATGTTCAGTTTCGCAGCAAAGCATAATTGCTCCTCCAATTTAAATTTGCTCAAAGATATCACATATCTAGCATACATATCGTCCCATTTAAGGCTTAGTCTACATCCTCGTGTTATTTCCACAGCCACGTTTGGTACCCTCGCCCTTGTATCATTGCTGCTACCTGCTCCACCATCAAGCTCCAATAGTGTAAATGTACCACTCATTTTCTTTACTAATATCGTCTCAAATAAACTATTCTTTCTGAATTCATTTCTCTTACTAATATGAACTACAATAAAAATCACTCCTTATATTTGAATCAAATTACTAATCAACTTACCGTATATTGAGTAGCCTCCGCTCTCTATGATTGGCCCCCTAGAAAATGGGTGTTGCCTCAGAAACCTGTCTGCTAAGGTATATACCGGTCGTGGTAATAGCCCGTGGTACGGCAAGTATCGTTGGTAGTAATAGATGACTGACCCTGGTAAGGCATGTATCGTTGAAACTGCACTGTATATTCTTGTGTAATTACTTGTGTATCTCGGACCTTATACATGGATACTACTTATATGTAAGCAGTGAACAACTTACATAACATACAACCCTTACCCCGGTGGCTTTGAGGGGATAAGCCAACCCCGAAGGCATGGTTATTTGACCTTTGGACTATTTTAAACAAAATGGCTATATAAGAATGTCTTCGGGGGACAGCAGTTAAACAGGGCGAGGAAGGGGGACTTCGATCACTTCAAAAAATACACTGAAGCCTTTTGGCTCAAATGTATTTTGACTCCATGTATGACTCTTTACTATAGGCAACGCTAGAGCGCTGCCTGTGGTATATATTTCCCATAATTCCGTAGCATCTCTGCCCTTAAGCCTTTACCCTTGTCTGAAAACTTACCCAAGGTGGTATTGTAAAAAGAAAACAGTTTTTTTCTTCATATTTCCCTTTTTCTTTTGTTGAAACAATAATTTTTGATTTGCTAATGGAACAGACCCTTGAAGCAGTATAGGCTTTTTCAAACCTAAGAACAGGCGTGATGCTTAAAATCAAGGAATAGAAGGAGTATACGAATCTTAGAAAATCGCATCGACGGTTTAATTTCTGAATAGTAAACCCTTGCATTTTATTAGAAAAGTAATAAACAAAAGTTAAACTACTTAAAACAGAAGAGTTGTTTAACGAGACTAGAATGGGTCAATTTTGTCCGTGTGTTTCCTGTGGCTGATAATGAGCACCTTAATTAAATATACCTTTAAAATGGGGAATAAACGTTTCTACTAAAGTATAAACCGTACTGTCATAACTTTTACCCAAGCCACTTTCGCTGCAGCCATGATAAATATTTTACACGTGTTGAGAAATTCCCTATCAAAATTAACTTGTTAGAGTTTATTGGCTTACTGATTACAAACTCGAGCATAAGGTTGAAATATAGACACAGGTCAAGTTAAGATTAGGCAAGTGCATGTTTAATGAATAGTGATTGTTTCACACCTTTCTGAATATAATAACCAAATTTGATAAGTAATTTCCATAATTTGTGATACTTGCTCCTGGGACTGCGTGGCCATTGTCCAGATATATAATAATGTCAAACCGAAAAATACTCCTCTATTAACAGTTACTGCAGTACAGTGACTACAGACCCTCCTCCTGAGAAGGAAGATCGAAGTTCGAGCAACTCTGTAGTAATGGATTTGGTGATTTCTGACTTTCATTTATAGCTTTGATTTCGAGTCTTCCTGATTAGTTTCGTCATCCGAGGTATACTTTAAGTAATTAAGATCTTGAACGATATTTTAGTGGATAACTTTTAACTTTTATGAATTTTGTGTTAAATAACAGTTCAATAGGGACAAATCCTTGTTTTTGACAGTGAAACAACGAAAAAATCTCTAGATTTTTCGGTCACATATACATCAGTGGCTGTCATCAGCAGATAAACTCTGAAAATACCAAAGAATTTTATGTATCTTGAACCAGAATAAAAAAAAAAAAAACTTTCTATGCATTAATTGTTTTCCTTTGTAGAGTTTTATATACAATAAATTTCAAACTCTTGATTTGACGGCGTCCTTTATACATAACGCGCATCGTTTTTTTTTTTTTTGCTGGATATAGTATAGAACGAACCCATTTGCAACTGGCGTCGTCTTATTGTTTTACAGTAACGTCATTTATGGTTGTAACCTACGATTGTTACGCCACTTATCAACTTTGATGCGAAGATCCTGTCGAAACACTGATTTTATTTTCAATATTTTGTTTCGTTAATGGCAAAATGTACGTGGATGTAGCAATTTCCTTAAAAATGAGCCCTTAAACAACTTTCTATCAGGTTTCGCCTTAACGCACGCCTGCTACCACGACGCACAGAACAGAATCAACAAAGCCCGCGCTATCGTCTCTCAACTCTGCTGCCATTTTTGGAACCGACAGGGGATCAGTATGAAGACAAAAATATTTGTCTATAAAGTGGCTGTTCTCTCATTTGAACGCATTTTTATTTTTGGCTACTATTATCTGTGGTATTATTTTTGGCTACTATTATCTGTGGTTTGTCCATTACTAGGTTGTAACCACCGCTGCAACCATGATTTTGTAGATAAGCAAGATATGAAAACAATATCTTGTAAGTGTTCTCGGTACTACTACAAGTGCTTTCCTTTGTGCCATTGCTATATTGTGCCACGCCTGCCATATTGTTTCTAAATATGGTGTTTCAAGTCACTGCTCCACTGTACCATCTTTTGTTAGAAACTGCCATATTGTTGCTAAATATGCTGGTTTCAAGCCTTTGGATGCAGTTGAGGAGACCATTCTAACCTATGAAAAAAAAAATGGGTTTTTGTTCCGCGAGTGGGCCCACGTTCTTAGGTAGATTTTTGTGTGCAGCTTTCAGTGTTGGTAGTTATTGTATTTGCTTTTTTTTTCATGTGTGCGTTATCCTTTTCTGTCGATTATATGACGGTCTATTAATACAATTCATACATTCATTCATTGATTGTTCCCCGGGGGTACACCCGAGGAATAAATAGTAGTTTTCCCGTTCCTTTGTCTTATCTAGAAAAAGGGTACGGACGCTTTGACTCCTGACTATTCATCTTATTTATAATAAATATAGCCTAAAATAAATATACATCATGATTTCGAAAATCAGTCATCACCTGCAACTATATGTGTATAAATTTATGGGTTAAAGTGTTTAAATGCAATAAATAAAGAAAACCATAAATTATTACGTAATTAGAAATTAATACCTCGCTCTTTACGATAGAGTTTTTTTAATATTTGAAAAAAGCTTCTTATTGTTCTAATTAAACGGTCGTTGTGATTCAGGAGCCGTTATTAAAGAATTTGGGCATTATTCAAACTTTATCGTAAAGAGTGAGGGGCTGAGGAAGGGGCATCCCCCTTCATATACGTAATAATTTCTATTTGTTTTAAATATTAACATTGCTCCTTACTTTCAGTTGAAAAGTTTTTTTTTATTTAATTTCTGATCGTTCTTTAAACAATGTCAGGATAAATGGCTCCACCTTCACGGAAAAATCCCCCTTCCTTACGGAAATATCCTCTAGAGAATTCAATCTCGGTGAAAATTTACCCCGGACAATTACCCTTAACATATCCATGGCGTAAAATTGAGTCGAGAAAGAGAGAACAAGACATATAAAAAGAATTTCGTATATGAATTCTGGCAAATTCCCCAAGGGTAAAATTTCCCCTGAAAATTCTTCCCCTGGAAACTTCCCTCCCCATGGAAAAAAAAACCATCAGCATAAATTTTGCCCCCCCCCCCACCCGAAAAATGTGTGCATACTTCCCAATAACAAATACTATACGTACAAAACGGGCAAATTTTATAGCTTAAAGACCTTTCCAAAGGGGCTGTAGGGGTCATGCTATCTGCAAAGGTATAATTCTTCGGCCTTTCAACTATGCTGAACAAAATGGCTATCTCAAAATATTGATCGGACAATTTTGGAAAAAAGGGTGTGAGAGAGGGCCTAGTTACCCTCCAACCTTTTTGGTAACTTAAAAAGGCCTCTAGAACTTTAAATTTCCGTTCGAATGAGCCCTCTCTCGATGTTTTAGGGCCACGGGGTCGATATGATCATCTTTGGAAAAAAAAATAACCATGCACCCGTGATCTTTCTTTTGGCAAAAAGTACAAAATTCCCCGTATGCACTTAGGTTCTCTAGTATGCTGAATCTGATGGTATGATTTTCATTAAGACTATTTGACTTTTAGGGGGGAGGGGTTCTCCTTTTTTGAAAATCAGACAAAGTTTCTGAGGCTCGTAGCCTTTGACGAGTAACATTAAACTTAATGAAACTTATATACTTGGGATCAGCATAACAAACTGATTCATTTGATATATCTATTGGCATCAAAATTCCGTTTTTTAGAGTTCCAGTTACTATTGACCCGCGTCGCTCCTTACTTACATTTTGTTACCACGAACTTTTTGACAATCTTGTTTAAATTATTGTTGCTTAAAAGCTGCAGTAAAGGACTTAAGTGGCCATAAGGTTTTTTGTATAGTTTCTCAGTGTGGCAACGATTGATCATGTGTCATGCTTATGATATTTCTTTTTAGCTCTCGGAGTCTTCCAGCATCTGCAAGAACTTTCAAGTTTTCATGCATGGACTCACGAACGTCTGATATTGACAGTCCAATTAACAGCGAACTGGGTGATGATTCTCCTTTCACTAAAAGTGAGCTCTTTTTTTGCTTGATTTTAAATATAGTCAAACTTCTGCTTGATTTTTGAATGCATTGATAGTATTGAATTTAGTATTTTCCCCTTACTTGCACACACACGCGGAGGGGGGTGTAATAGCTGAGATTGCTTTGAAGGATATTAGCTTGGAAGACTTTAGTTTTAGATCCACTTTTTTGTACCACCCTCCCTGAAAAAATCCTCTTTCTCCTTGTCTTTTTATCACCCCCATTATGTAGGGTGCACAGAGGAATGACTACCCCATTCCCATAGCTCAAAGCAATAACGAAAATATTACTTGGAAAACAAATTTTATTTAAGACGTTATTATTTACGTTGCTGGGTTGCTGCAGTTTTTGTCTGCCAAAAGGTCCATCTCTTTTTTAAAGTCTAAACTTGTGTGTATGTCATTGCAATGAAAATAAGAAAAAAATTGTGACAAAAGATTTCTGTTTAGACTTAGTTTTACTCTTGCGAGTCTGAAAAAGCGTTAAGAAGGAAAGAAAAGTGCCCATGATTTTAAGACTGGCTCAAAGAAAAGATGATTTAAAGGGTATGTAGGGGCAGGGGGGCTTGGGCTGGGTCTTCGTGTTTTGGGATATCTACGTGTGTCATGATGTCGTCGGCAATGTGATAGAGAGGGCTTGTAAGGCTGTCTCCCGTGTCATTTACGTAGAGAATGAAAGTGTAGGTTCCAGGCTACTACCCTGGAGTATGCCTGGCTTTATTGGATGTCCACAGGAAGTGAACCCGTCAAGAACAACCCGCGGTGAAGGATCAGAAAGAAAGCTGTTGATCATTTTCAACACGTCCGCGGGCATCTTACGCGTCACGTTTCTTTAAAAGACTACGGGGCCATACACTGTCGAAAGCTTTAGCGATTTCGAATGAAAATAGCCTGATATCTGAGAATTTCAAGCTCGGTGACAAGATTCTGGCCCTTTCTAGGCTTTTATTGCGGTACAGAGTTGCTGAAAGCGATACTTTACTGGGTAGGATTCTTTTTTTGTCATCCAGAAAGGCCACCAGTACTTTCAAGTACATTTCCAATGAACCCTCCCCTGATATTGCGGTCTCTGCTTCGACAGGCTGTCCGTTAAACAGTAAAAAAAAAAAAAAAAAAAAAAAAAAAACACACATCCCTGACTATGCATATCAGGAAAGATACGACATTTTGTATTTATATGGACATGAGCTTGACACGTCTGCTCCAAAGCTCTTAGTCATTTTGAGTTTCATTGTTTAATCAAGGTTGCACCCTTTTTGGGTATTGTGTCAACCCTTTTAACAAATTTAAGTACTTGTCTTGCTCTATGGTAAGCCTACAGCCAATTCAAGGTTTGGCCTCAAACAAATTGCAACAGTTTGAATTTTGTAACATTTGAACCGGAAAAAATTTGTGTACAAGATATAAAAAATCGGCCAAAATCGGACGAGGTGAAATTGAAATTGAAAATTTTTCGTCTTTTTAAAAACAACTTAGTTTACACGTATAGAAAGTCAGTAATAGGTAAATCTGGTACGTAGATCACGAATATGCACTTTTTTTTGTTTTGAGTGCTCATGTACAGTTCCTCCCCTCCTTCTCCAAGCTTCAATATAGGTCTGAGAGTAACATTACGCGAAGTTGAATTCATACAGAAAGAAATTAGACTGCTAATGTAGAAAAGAAGTCTTGTCCATGTCAATTTACCATCCCTCCCCCGACTCTCCATTCTAAACATGACCACCCCAAATTCTTATTATCAAATAAGGAACTTCTCGCAACTAGCTAAATCATTGTTATTAGTTTTAACAAAAAATCGTAGATAATTTGAAATTGCAAAAGGATTGGATACTCATCACATTTATTTAATTAATCACATGTCTTCTTCATATTCGATTTGGACCTGAGCATTAGAGCAACTAGTTACTTCGCAGGATTTGAAAGCAATGTCGTGTTCGATACCATTTTGATGACCGCTGCACTGGTCACTATCGCAGGGTCCCAACCACATTTCACGATGGTGAGAATTTTTTGGGTGCCGCTGGAAGATCCATGAGGATAGGGTATAGTATGCTTTTTGGGTGTCTCCGTTCCTAATTCTCCAGATCAAGGGCAGGACTCTGAAGCCAAATACAAATCTTGTATTTGAAGATAGGTTCAGAAACAGTGAAATTTCGCTACTTGTGAAGTAGAAGGTATATCTTGGGGATGGACGAAAGTTGTAGACGTTGCTACTTTCTGCTGAAAGACTCGGTGTCGGTAACTGTTAAGATTGTCATGAGGTTTTCCACCGTACAGTACCGAAAGCCTCTCCCGCTGCTTTGATCTCCTTGTTCGAAGCATAAAATCGAGAAAATGTTGAAGCATTTTCTTAAACTGTTTGATGTCCCTCAGCCGCTTAAATGCAATCCCTTTGCCAAGTCCAAGTAGACAGAAAGTTCTGTCGCAGCCATGAATTGCGTAAACAAAACGAAGTAGTTTGCAGGTTTCTGTCCGAATCTTGTTAACAATGGCTTCGATGTTCCAAGTTGCACCTGAAGTGGTTGCCTTAGGCTCACTGTGCACGTAGACCGTGTGGTTCTCAGGAATATAATGACCAACAAGTACAGTACAATGTAAAACAAGTACAAGGAGTAACAACACCAACAAGTCGATATTGTCACCGATAACTACAGTCTCCCGAGCCTGAACAATCATCCGCTGTAAGCACAATAAGCAAATAAGCATCAGCTTTTGCTTGGACGGTTTTCAGGCCTTTGCCTCGTAAATAGTCAGAAAGCACATTGACGAAACGACCTTTATTCTTTTTTGCACGAAAGAAATTCCTCTTTTTTGGTGGTCAATCTCATTTCTAAGCTAAACAGTACTTCCCGTACAGTGACACGGTTTCGCTTAAGATGAGCCATATCTTTTGTCGAAGCAGCAACATCGTAGCCATCAAAAACAATAATGGCGTCTGGATATTTGGCCGAAACGTTGTTCCAGTATCGGTCTTAAATCTCTTAATATGTTTCTTTTTTTCGCCCAGGGAATCCTGTGAAGCAAAGCGCCCCGGTCTAAAACGTAGGTGCAGGTCAGACTAAGATTTTCCTCTATAGTATCAATTGCTGAAAGTCGCTTGATAGCTTTTAGTAGCTATGGTTTATTTGGATATCAAAAAGTGATGCAGGATAGGAGCAAATTTCATATTCAAATGTAGATTCTTCGTCCATACTCAGTCGTTTGGATATAGTTAGAAGACGCAGAAACAGCAATGAAGGGTCTAAACGGTGGATTTATCCCCCATTTTTTTTTGCTTCGCCGTTATAAAGACTGCCTGATCCTTCCGTTTGAACGAATGCTCCTTGAGAGATGTCCCTACCATTAGGTCAAGAATCTTCTTTCCGACTCACTCTGTTTTGTTGACGTTCACGTTTTTTCCAGCTGTTGTGCCAGTTGCAAGGTTTCAAAGCGATAGCAGATCACCCTCGAAAGGAGATGACTGCTCGACAAAGTCAATAACTATTTGTGTGTCTTTGCAGTCCCTCTGCTGCCTTGAAATACCAGACTCTTTTTTTTGGTTGCTTGAGGGATATGAAAGATCCTTCAGTTCTTGCATCAGAAGACTAGCGTTAGCACAGGCTGGACGACCCTTTACACACTGAAGTCTCTGTGCTTCCGTCATTCCTCTACCTCTAGTCAATTTGGTTGCCGTTTTTAGACTTATCACCAGTTCTAGTTCTGTGACCAAATATCTTGATAAAGCGGCCCAAAAACTATCCGATCTCACAACATGCAAGCCTTTTTCAAAGACTAGAACAGTTTTGGGCTTGTATGTTCAAGTCTCTTAACCTCACCGACTTCGTGTAGTTGATGTGACCGGCTGCTGCGAGGTACGGGTGCGTGTCGGAAACTGTTTGCAAATGAAGTTTCTATTGACCTGTACGTTCATCTCTGAGCAAATCTTGAAGAATGTCAACCATATCCATATACTGCATTCATAGTTTTCCTGTTCGAGTCTCGCTCTGATTCAAGAGCCGTCAGAGAAGCTGTGACTTTCATTAGACTTGAAGACTAGGAGTCATGTTCAAGAGAAGCTCGTCTATCCGTTACTTTGTCATATAGTTCTTTGATATTGCTAAGCTCAACCGTGTTCAATGCAAGTTTTGTATTCAATTAAAGTTCTGCATCTGAATGCTCGTCTACAAGTTCCTTTATCAGAATTGAGTTAAGTGCTGCGTCTACAATGGTATGGGCTCGCAGTGCTCGAGAAATAGCTTTATCACTGAGAAGATGAGGAACTGTATCGGAAGCGTACATCAATTCAACGATTTCTTTCAGTCCAGATCCATCCATCAAAGATCCAATGGCACCGACAAAACTCATGTGGGTGTATAATCCTCCTAGTCTAACCACTAATTTTACAACGCTACCTCTAGATCCTTCTGCAGCAATAATCTTCATGGACTTCCACCACAATGGCTCGTCAAAGATTACGGTAAATTTCAAAAAAAAAACAAATCTTTTTCGCATCCTGACCAAAGGTCTGCGCTGCACAGGTACCGATCTCCTGATTCAATGCCTTCAACCGGGAGTACAATGCGTGGCTGGGGGCAAATCATCTGACGCTGCCCATATTTTCCCCCCAGATTTCTCCAGGTACCCATTTAGAGTTGGGTCGACTCTGGCTGAGCTTACAGGGTCACACCATTGACCCCCGTTCCAAACCAAATAACCAGCGACACTAGGACTCGAGACCCTGAACTCAGGATTTCAAGTCAAAAGTGCCAGAAAAAAAATGACTTACCTAAAGCAGTTTTTTGCTGTTTAACTTTTGAAAGGATCAATCAATCAAACTGGGAATTTTGCTTGAGACATGAAGGTTAGATGTTACTCTTATTGATTTTTGTAGAATGTTTCATCAAGTGGTGCCTGTAACTAAAAAGTTACCTTGAAGCCAACGTTGATCAGTAAGCATACTGCTTACACTTCTTTCAAACTCGAATGTCGGCAAAAACCGTCAGCCTGCTGTTGTGCATTACCGCATCTATTAAATAATTTCTCACCAAGAGCGTTGAAGAACATTGCAGATGCCGGACGATTTTGAGATGTGTGCAAAACCATTTACTGGATCGGGTGTGCGTCGGATGGGGGGACAAAATATGCAAGATACTAGAACATTACTTTTCCTAGCATTTCGGTATAGAAAGTGTAAATTTTATCCGCGTGGATCCGACTTCGTGCAATATCCAACGTACATTAACGCACGCAATATATCGCGCGTGTCAGTGCGGTCGGGGGGGGGGAGGGCAAACGATTCAGGGATGACCCAGAACTGAGCCCGTATTCGTGATACATGTGCCAAATTATCCTATCACGGATTTTTTAAAAGTGCAAGTTATTAATATTTTTTTAAGTCGTCATTTTAGAAGGAAATACAAAGAACGTCAATTTCGCCCTCTTGGCTGATTTTATATATTTCGTAGAGAATTTTTTTTTCCAGTTCGAATGATACCAAAATCGAGACTGTTGCAATTTGTTTGAGGTAAACCTTAAAAGTAATTTAGAATGACTGAACTACCAGTAACTTTTGATGAGATTAATTCAAAATTAGTTAATTCATCCCATCTGAAATCTGTATAAAAAGTACATTTTTTTAATTTATGTTATTTCATGAAAATTTTGTTTTTGAATTCTTGGTTTCGATTGCCCAGGGTTATTCTTTGCATACTGTCCATTACCACGAACGGTCTGATTGGTTTATTATCGTAGAATATCTGCTCTAAAGAGGCTCCGTAGGCCTCTAGTAACTATGTTCATATGCTTTCTTTGTGTTTTCTAAGTTTGTTCCAACAAATAAGCGGGTGTTCCATCACTGAGTTGGTTATTATTGGAAAGTGAAGCAACTAATCAAATATATAATATGCATATATAAAATAAATTATATGTATATATAAAGTTCAGGTGAACTGTAGACTGCAGCTTTATCATATTTGACTGAAGTCAGAATCAGTCCCGGAAGACGGCTTCGATAATCCAGGTGTTAACGAGATTTAATCAAATTTGTAGTTATAGTCTATCTTAGTTAACGGAATAACATCGATCAGATTTCTTTTTTTTGCATCTTGTTTGGCTCTTGCGATGATTAGCAGTTCTTTTTTTCATTTTTTTTTTTTTTTCAAAAAAGGTCTATATTATCTGTGGAAAACGCAATTATGCGACAAGTCTACAAGTCTGTAACTTGTACTGAAAGGATTAGATACTTATATAATTGGATTTTTTAGTTTCCTATATATCTATTCATTAAGCCAGAATTATGATGCTATTTATATCCTTTCTCAGAGAATGATTTAAACTTGCTTAGAAGTATGATTTAAACTTGCTTAGAAAATTTTCCTATTTTTGCCTGCCTCTGACGTATTTCCAATCTATAAATAAAAAACAAAGGAAACTTCAGAAATACGATTTGGCCGATAAATAAACTGAATCACAGTTGTCTTATAATAACAAAATTGTCCTTCTTTGAAACATTAAAATATAGGGAAAATAGCATACAAAAAGTTGCAGAGATTTTACAAACTTTAAGCTTGCGAAAAGATTTAGGGTCTTCTCCAGGGTTGCCGCCCGGTGAGAAAAAATAACACTAGATTTTATCTATTTTCTTGTTGATTTAGTGATTTTTTTTTCAATAATCCAGTGATTTATGTGCAAATTTAGTGATTTTTATCATTGTTTATTTTAGCGATTAAACTATTTGAATTTAGTGATCACTAGGGGGTGGCAACCCTGGTCTTGTCCTGCAAACAAGGCTTGACGGATTGTTCTTAGGTTTTTTTTTGTGGAAAAAGTGCACAAACTACGTACTTTTTTTCTTTTTTAAGAGGGGCTCGTTTTTAGAAACCACCCCTCCCCCCCCCCCCCAATGGTACGGTCTGGATGCTAGTTATAAGGCATGAATTTTTTTTCACAAAACCAGGACTCCAATCTTAAACGAATCCCATCCCCTGTCAGAATTGAAAAACACCTATTTACTACGCCTCAAAATCCAGTGGAACTTGATGCTAAGCTTGAAAAGAAAAGGAGAATAGACCTTTCCACCATTCTCGAGAACCTTCGAAAAATATTTGAGAAGAATCATTATTCATTGTGTTCTAAAATTTGAAAATAAAACTAGGTGACTTATCATACATTCTAATTCAATAATTATTAAATGATTATTAAGTAATAATAATTATTGAGTACTTTTTAGAAAATGACTAAATTTATTTATATAACATTAAAATCTAATGTCAGTTGATGTTTTTAAAGTATTTTCTAACTCAATTTCACAGTGATTTATAATTCTTCTTGAAAACAAAAGCCTAATTGAGAATCCATCAATCACGGGCGTGTTTCCACCTGCGCAATTTTTCTAAATCTTCCTACTTATATAACTTTCAATACGCAGCAATAATTCACAGTTGCGCATTTCATTAATTGTCCAATAACTTATGATGTGAAAATTTCAAGTTGACTTAGCTGTTAAGATCACTTTTGTACAACAAGATAGCATTACTACTTGGCCTTTCATTTCAAAGTTTCGCAAGGTCCCAGTATTGTTATTCCTTAAATAAATAAAAAAGAAAAAAATCAGCTAGTAAGGAGCAACATTAAAACAAAACGAACAAAAATTATTCCGCATATGAAGGGGGGCTACTCCTCTCTCAATCCTCGCTCTTTACGCTAATGTCTTAAAGTTCTTTAGAACTTTAACACTTTTTTATGGGTCCTGGGAAATTTCACATATCCCTCTATCTAGAATCGTGGGAGTATCCACCGCTGTATGTCTCCATATCGCAAATTGTATGACTTTTAAGACATCGTGGTCTTACGCGTAGGTTAAGTTTTTAAGAAGTCGAGAAGACCTTGTACATGGAGCTTGAAGCTCCAAACAGGACTTTGACCCAAATGTCCCAACATCCGTGTTTTTTAAAGTTTACGATTTCCACATTGTTGATTCTTAGTATTCTGCCCCGTTCTCAAATTTAGGTGATACAGCGACGTCACCGGCGGAATTAAAAACACTGGGAGTGAAACCATGTGCTGCTTCGCCAGGCAATAATCATTCACGAAGAATGTTCGGCAGTAAATCGTGTTAGCGTAAAAAATTACCATAAAGCTTACTTTGAATAGATTATAGCTGTTGCAAATTTTTTAAATGCCAGGGAAATTAACTTTCTCTTGTATTTTCCTTGAAAAAGTATAACTTCCTAAAAAAGCAGTAAAACTCGCAAGCCTGTCGCTGAATGCTGGCGCTCTGTTAAACCATACTGAACATCAGATTTGTCTAAGGTGGCGGGACTAAGCCTTTGAACACTTTCCCCTATTACTGAAATATTTTAACTTCAGATCTGTTTCGTGCCCTTCATGCAAACTTACCATAAGTTTATTTTAGGCTGGTTAAACTGTCTGCTAACGAAAGCTCATCCCCTCTTCTGAAAGAAAACTTCAGAAAATTGCTATAAGCGTAGGTCAACGTGTCCAAAATATTAGGTGAGGATTGCAGGATTTTTTTGGGGGTGATTAAGACTGGAAAAATGGATTTTAAGCTAGATTTAGAGGAGTGTCATAGACCAGAATACATGTTAAGGGCAGAATATTATATGGTACTTACGTATTATATCGACCCCACTTGGACAATGTCACTTGAAGTATGGCCATAAAACTCATATATTTCGCAATGTATAGTGACAGTGGAAAGGTTTGGATAGGTTAAATTAGTGCACTAGGTCACTTTGTCCACATTTACGCTAAAGGAACAGATCTAGGAGAGGAACAGGAACAGAAATGGAACAGATCAAAGAAGAACTCAGTGTCTGGCTAGGGCCCATTCAGACTGAGATTTTACTACTACCGAGATTTAGCTTTCTACTACCACTATACAACGCAAAAAATGAGTTTTATGGCTATATTCCATGTGACGTTGTCCAAGTGTGGTCGATATAATACGTAAGTTCCTATTATATTTTACCTAAAATAAAATTCAATTTCCGGGAAAGGTACTTAATTCTTAAATAAGCTTACCTTTCTGGAAAGATTCACGCAAATGTTCATCGTCCGAATATTTGGTTTTGTCTGAAAATTCGAACAGTTTTTTTCTTACAAATTTATTCTGGACGTCCCTCGAACGGTGTTTACAGGAGAAAAATCATCCTGTGGGGTTAGTAGGCTCCCCCTGTGGAGATAACCTAGTAAATATTACCTAGTAACCTAGTAAAGACCGAACTTCAGCCCATTGTAGTCGAAAGTTAAAAAACGCAGTTTAAAATAAATTTCCGAACCTAGAAGAATCACCATTTGACGCTGATTCAGGAATAATAGAAATAATATCCATGTTAATCTTAGGAGTAAAAGGTAATTACTAATATAAATTTATAGAAATTTAGGAAAAGAGCTTCGAAAACCATAAACCTCAAGTTTTCAGCCCCCCCCCCCTTGAAAACCCTAAAAAATCATAGTTTAGCCTGTCTATCATTGATGTGTCCCGTTATATTTTTATGTCCCATTACTATCAAGGCGCTGCTTTGAAAGCAGATGGTGATACCTGTATACTTTTTATAAATTTTTCTCGATCCAAAGGGAAATACTTTTTTTTGAAAAATCTGAATTTTTTGCATTTATTGCCTCTATTAACCCTTAAAGATGACAGTGTATCGAAACGAAAATGCACCATTGGAATCACCATGATCATAAGCCCTTAGCCTACCCAAGGGCTTTCAGCCGCTCTGTTTTGAAAACTCGACAAAACCGTACTTCAGCTGTGTAACGGGTATAGTATTAAACGGGTTTAAGAAATTTTTTCACTGTGTATCACTGATTTATCTACGTTTCTCCTTTTTTTATGGTACTGCTAGTATAGGCCATAATTTCTAATAAATGGTTAGGTCTTCCCTAGATTTCAATTACAAATTAACATATTAATAATGAACAGGGCGCACAATTCTAAAAACAGGGCAATAATTTATTCAGGTAGTAAGGATTGAGTTGAAATACAGTTTTTATACCGGAATCCATCTACACAGAGCTGCAATCAACGACCCTGTATCACTAGACCCCAATGATTGGCAAAATTAAATTGAGGAACTTATGATGGCTTATATTTCCCTTGAGCAGTTGCAATTGGATTTCGGCCCTAACAGCCAATGAAAATCATTCTATTTGAAATATAATAGTTTTCATTGGCTGTTGGGGACGAAAACCAATTGCAATTGATATTCGTCACTAACAGCCAATAAAAATAATTCTATTCGAAATATTTTAGTTTTCATAGGCTATCACTGATGAAAACCAATTGTAATTGATTTTATTGAGCTATATTGAACCTGAGGATGACTGGCTATACACCTATACAGGTATTCAAAGAGTATTGACAATAATTTGTATAAATGTAAAGGTTGAATAAAACAGGCGCAGTCTGCTCATTAAGAAAAAGTATATTGGGGTTTGATCCAGGTTTTTTTCGGGGGGGGGGGGTGGCTAGTTTTGCTATGACGTTTAGTCTTCCTCGACCAACGCGCTGGTTAAAATTTAATTAATGTGGGTGATGAATTAAGCTAGTAATATAAAGGAGTGGTGAGATCAGGGCAGTATCCAGGATTTTTTTCCGGGGGGGGGGATTAAAAAGTAATTTTCTCGGGTGGGGTGGGGGTTACAAAAGGATTTTTTTCGGGGGAGTTTACAAAAAAAAGGTTTTAAAAACACATAAAAAAATTATATTCATTTTTGTTACATTTTTACAAGATGGACAAAAATTTCGGGGGGGGGGTCAAACCCCCTAATTCCCCTGGATAAGGCCTTGGATTAGATGCATTTATGCGGTCGGTGGACTGGGAAACACTTTGAGAATTTGTGGTAAGTTTTCTCTTATAAAACAAAGACGAATATATCCAGCAGGCTTTTACAGCTAGCGAAAGGATAGCATTACGTAATTTTTAAGGTAAGTAATCAAGCACTAGTACTAGCCGTGTTTCTATTTTAAGGTGGGTCCAAATTGGGCTCTCCCTGAAAGACCAGACAAATGATTTAGTTACCAAGAGTAGGAAGCTATCAGGAGGTACCACGAGAACACCGTGCTGCCATCTACAATTGAGTCTAACGCCAAGCCTACATAATTTATTCAAGGATTATTGATCGAGTCTAATGAGGTCAAGGTCGATTTATTTGTTGTTGTTCGTCTAGGTGTAATGACTCCAGGGCGAAGTTTGCACATGCGCATTAACGGGAGGAGATGTATTGATCTAGGACAAGAAGGGGAAGTGAATTTCTGAGAAATTGAATGCGTAATCGACTAGGACAAGAGGAGAACTGGATTTCTGAGAACTTGATTGCGTAATCGAAGGGGAACTAGATTTCTGAGAAATTGATTGCGTAATCGACTAGGACAAGAACAGGACCACGTGTCTCCTTCTAAGCCAATCAGGGAGTCGGAAATATTAGTGGGAGAGGATTGCAGAGAATATAAGGAAGGATTTTTGCTATAGTTGTTATTAGTGTGTGAATAGAATTCAAAGGAGCGAGAACAGTTTAACTTTACTCATTTGAATATATTTGTGCTGATGATGAGTGGAATGTTTACCCTATTAGAAGTTGATAGTGGGGTTGGTGGCAATAATACAAGAGCACCAAACATTGCGGTGGAAATAACGAGAGGATCACGGCTTTGTCTGGAATGGTAAGAAGTATATGCAAGATATGTGATATCCTTGAGCAAATTTAAAATGGAGGATCAATTATGCTTCGCTGCAAAAGTTGATATAGCGCATGTGAATAGACTTCAATGTGCTTTAAGTGCATTAGTGAAGCATATCGAAGACAATAAACTGTATCGCTAATTGTACATGTCTAGTATTATTGTTGTAATTATACAATAAAACTGTTTCGAAATCGGAAATGTTCCCTTTCTTTTTGTTAGAATGTTAGGCTAACGATTCATGGTCAGTCTAGAGTCAGCTGTGAGAGTGATAGGATTGAAAAATGAATAAATTCGAGAAAGAGAGAATTAAATCGAATCTTGTGTTTATGGAAAAACATTTGATTTTGGATGATAATTTTCTCGAGTTATCTCTTCAACGAAAGATATTCTCACGGGAAACACTTGACAATATAATGAAAACTGATTCTCCCCCATTGGACTATTGTATGAAACTTTTTCAATGTGACTCAAATGCTTATACTCAATTTATTGATATATTAATTGGAACAAAGCCGAATAATATCGTGGATATACTTTTGAAAACATTGCCATAGATTCAATGTAGATGGCTCCCCCACCATTCGAAAGAGGTGACGTCACAGAGTTACTCCTCTCACCTTACCTCCACCCTGAATTTATCGAACTAGGATGATCAGTTTCGTTTTAGCTGTGAGAGAGTTGACATCGGAAACAAAAAAAATGTTCTATACATGTCCACTATGCATGTACACTCTTGGCAGTTGGACACAATGTGAGAATTGTACAATTATTGATGACTATAATGAAAAGTGTAAATTATGTAATCCTTGTAAATTGCATAGAGGCTATGCAGTACAAATTAAAGGATGTAATTCATGCCTTGAAGAGATTTGTGACTCTCACCCCAAAGGACATCTGTGCTCCAATTGTCACTATGAAAAATGTAATCAGTGGGAGAATACTTACCCCGCTATGATTGGAAAGAATCCCAAACGTGATTTTAGTTCATTTCTACAAGATTGGTATCGTCGTGGATTTAAATTATTCTGGGAGGAAGAATCAGGTCTACGATTCAACTGTTTGGGTAACAAGACAATTTGGTTTCTACGTCATCGTTGTGACGACACTGCCTATTATGACTATAAACCAAGTGATTTTTATTTGGCAGTTACTGAATGTGATTCATCATTTGAAAACACTGTATGTGATATTGCTTCAAATAGACAGATTGAAACTCGTGAATTTCATAATATGAATGCGAATAATATCATTGACAATACAAAGAGATATGACAAGAGTGAAGTTACATTATACTGTAGAAAATGTAACCCTGACTTTGCAGCCAATCAAGATCAATATACTGTGAATCCAAATGATTTACCAGCACTAGTGGTTCACGGCAGTTGCCTATACACCGAAAAAGAAGAAATCTAAAGTGAAGAATAAAGACATTGTTGTATATACATTTTTTTCATTTATTAATAAACAAATTCACATACATTTTTTAAGCACTTTACTCTTAGGGCACCGAAATCAATATTATATAGGTCTGAGAGGATATTTTCCACTAGAAAGTCGTTCAGACGTGGATTGTCTACATAAATGTTGAGAAACTGCTTCTAAGTATAGCCGCGACATCGGAACACAAAATATAGTAGTGCATGGAAGCCACAGCTTTTAGTCGTCAGATCCTGCACTGTCTTCTGATTTTGAATAATAGTTTTCCCACTGCTCTCAATATAATTGCTGATGTGGGGAGTGTAGAATGTATAGGGTAGGCCAAGAGGATCAAAAAATTCAATCGTCTTCATTGTTTGAAAGATGCACAGCCAATGACCCGTCAACACAGTCGACGGACTGCTTTTAACAATAATCAGGGTATTGTTGGCACTTTGAATTTTTCCAAGAAAGAACGAGGGCAGACAATAGGATTTGTACTGGGACATGTGGGGATCCATATTAAATACATTGATTATTTTACTGGTGTTCATGGTGCCAAGTCTAGTAGAACACTGCCTTCGGGAGTGATTTTAGGTTTCATATTGATTTAGTGAGATTAGTGCAATACTCTTAGCTAACGGGTCGGCAAATGTACACTCTAAACGCACACTCCCCGTACGTACTATACTCATATCCTGCGTGCCAGACAAATCCAATACAATGATACCATGTGTTTTAGCAAACATTTCTTCAGTTATACCATTTTCAAATAGTTAGGAATCATGATCTAGGGTTTGCATGGTCAACTCATACAATGTTCTATAGGATTTATCAAAAGATAGATTGTAGAGTGGGATGCTGTTTACTTTGCAGACATGAGATGAAAGCCCAAACATCTCAAATTTATGTGGACATCCAGTCTAAGATCCTATTGGACTAGCGCTTTTTGCAAATGCCAAAGCGAGTTTTGACGGAATTTCAGAAATTGATAAAGGATGAGTCGGTGAAGGTGCGTGACCCCACGGCAATATGACGTTGATTGGTGATTGTATGAGGAACAAGTAATTCAATATTATTTCCACTGGCTCTCAGTTTTTCCACTGCCAAAGCAACAGCACTCATGACCGGTTGTTTGCGTACATGTAGTATTGCCGAGGTGAGGGAGAGAGTCACATCAGGAGTGGCAGCAAGTTCTTTTCTCAGTATGAAATTGGATGGTGCAAGCGTCAATTTTATATCCACTTTAACATTGGGTGGTAGCCATTGGGGTATATTAAATATTTCATGATATATTTTTCCAACTAGATGTAATTCACTAGTTGCAGCATTTTTAAGTGCATCTGTACTATCAGTATTAGTAATATATTCATATCCATTGGAGGTGCCTCTCAATTCCTTCTATGACTTGGGTGTCATCAGCATGAATTGCATATAGCTTGTATAATTTGAGAGATTGTTGCTTGTGCTCACGAGCGTGCCATTGATGTAGACACTGATTTGACGAAATAAATTATGTAATATACAATTCTCATAGGATATTCCATCGGCAAGAATTGGCAATGTATTATCGGATTTCCGGACTTTCATTTGTAAATCTATAAATGTCGAAGACATGTCCATAAAGTAGTCTTCATTGGAATAAATTTGAAAGTGGATATTATCGGAGAGGGGTTGTTGTGGATAAAATTGTTCATAGTATCCGTGTTTTACACTCACATCAACATTTTCTGCATTGAATAGATTCAATGAGGAGGTGATTGAAGGTTGAGAATCCTTATGCGGTAGATAGGACATCTTAGGAAAAGAAATCTAGTTTTGATCTAACAATTCTCTTCCTTGGGATTCTTCTTCTACTGTTTACTGCGCGTGTCGGCTTTTTCCTTTTTTTCTTTGACAGGGGTGATGTCTTTCGCTTCTGACCTGAGTAGAGACTGATGAGTGATGCATTGTTTCTCGACCCTTTTAAACCTTTTCCATTTTGTTTTAATCTCTCACCAGGGTTTCGCGCACTGGACCTAAGATTTTCCGAAGCACTTTTTTTTAAATCCTTGCCAGAGCCCCAATCGTATAGTGTAGAGAATGCAAAATCTGTCGCAGCCGGTACAATATATTTTCTAGCCAGAGGTAGTGCAGAGCGAAACATCTTAGCAAACCAACTGCCAAGACCGTAGCCAGACATTGACGAGCGACCTTTGTAATAGTCCATTCCATTGCCCTGTTGTCTTAGGCCAAGAGTATTAACATAGCAGTCAATATCAGGACAAATGAATACCACTTTTCTATTAGACATCTTGTTGTTGTTGAATGGGTCAAAAATGGCATGTAATCACAGCCAAACCTTTTGATATTGCTAGAGGATCACCTAATTCAGTTCTTAGTGTTAACTGACAGAGTTCCAAATAGGAAGTGTTTACGGGAATATACTGAAAATGCTTTATATTATAGTGGTGAATATGTTCTTGATTGGTTTTTCGTTCAAGAACTTGTAGGAGGGGAACATTGCTATTGCCAACCCGAGATGTTTCCACAAATGAGGCGTAGAGAAATATACAAGTGTCCGTGGAGAAGGCAGGCGGGTAGTCAGCAAAAATGAAATTAGGGTTTCCTGCACTTTTACCGTTGATTATATTGAGCTTAAAGCCAAGAACATCTTTTAGATTATCATTGAGAATAACCTTTTCATCGGCAATAGGTGAACTAATGTAGATTTTGCCCTCCTTCTTTGAATAGTTGAAATGAAAAGCTCGTTTTTTACGAGCGGAAATTCTTTTATTAATAGAACGACATAAATCATTCATACAGGTGAGTTCTTCATAGGGTAATTCAATATATGGATAACCCATCCAATTGATCTTTTGAATTTGTTCTTGATCACCTGAGGGTGGTGGCGGCCAATCATAGGGTCTAATTTTTATATCATATTTACAATCTTTTCTCAGGATATCATATGTATTTTTGAGAATACAATCGACAAGAGCCACTTCATACTTTCTGTCATCGAATTTGATAGTGGGAGAGAGTTTCGTCCAAAAATCACTTGTTCCATTCAAGTCATTGTAGAGAGGATCAGAAACATTGGACATGAAAGTCACATAGAAATCATTGGGCATTGTTAATATCTTCAACACTGACTCAAGAATCAAAATCAGAGTTGTATCCTACCCAGCGAACAAGCAACTGTATTTTGCCCCTACGAGTACGACTCTTTAGTATCTTTTCAATTTGATAAATTTCACTAGTGTTTCTAACTTTTTGCAGTTCATATTCATAAAAACCGCCGAGAATCACATCATCTTTAGTGTCTCGTAGTCGATATGTCGTGGGTTCGGTGTCTAGGATTTTGAACACTTTAAAAAGTTCAGTGCTCCATAAATAATTCCCATTTTCAAAAATTTTGGTGGTTCTATTAATTCGAACAGTATCACTAACATTGAATTTCTTCTTCACATTTTTTTTTTCTTTTTCACTGGAATATTGCTTTAGAAAAGCATCAAATGTATTTTCACTGCAATGAACTTCCCGAGGGCTTGAGTTGGACAATGATCGATGGGGTCGTTGGTTGTATATTCCCATGATTTTATCTAAATCATGAATAAAAGCAGGTGTATTTTTCAGTGTCCAATATCTTGAAATTAATAGACGAATTGTTCTTCAGCCAATGCAGCCTTTATCGGGCTGTGACTATGATAAAGTGTTGTATTATATTTCAATAGAACCTTTTGCACATGAGGATTAACAAATTCGCTACCGCGATCTGATTGAATTTTTCTATAGCAATCCTGTTCAAGAATACTTTCTAAAGCATGAGCAACTTCAACATCTCTCTTTGATTGCAGTGGAATGGCATAGGCATAGCGACTAAAGACATTGATTGCCACTAGAATATATTTGTAGGGTGCATTGTGACGCCGTTGAATCGCGTCTAGAGTTAAAGGATCAGTTTGCATTATATGCAGAGGGGAAAAGGCTTTAGTTTGTCGATATTGTTTGCCACGAAGCCTGCGATTCCGATGCAGTGTGTAACTCGGTTCATTTTGTAGATACTCCTTTGCTTTTTTTAATGTGCTGCCGCCGTCTATGTCAGAGGCAACTTTAGAAAGCGTTTTGGGGGAACTTACCCTTCCAGCTTCACCAATATTTTCATAGACATGCTTCAGAACATCAACCATTTTGAACGCAAACACGTAATGTAATGTCCACTCCCCTTTTGCACACTGGAGGGTGAATCAATCCGTCTTTGCTTTTGACTAGCCATCGTTGGTGTTAGAAAATCATTGCTGCTGCTGCTGCTGCTAGCATTTTCCAATATTGTATCTTCTTCTTTATTAAATGGTGGTGTTTGTGTTGTTGGAGGACTATATTCTCTTAGTTTCTTTAGAATTTATTTATTGCCAATAAGGCTTTTGGGGAAGTTTGATGCATTTAGAAAGGTGTATAGATTATTATCAAAAAATAAAAGTCCTTTACGATTCGTCACCATATCACAAATTAAATCAACTAGATTATAACTTTTCCCTGAATTATAATTCGTTTCCCTGCGCTATCGACTTGAACTTGATCACCACCAGTTTCCAACATGAGATATGTTAATACTCTTTTACTCTGTTCTCGATAGGTCACTGGCAATAGGTTTCCAATTGTTGACACTATGGAATTCAATTCCTTCTCCTTTGATTGCACTGTTGCTGCAGAATCTTGAGGAGATGTTTCTCGTTTAGAGGGATCTGTGACAGCGGTGGATCGCTCACGATAAGGTCTATGTTTGTCCACACGTCACAATGCATCTTGAAGTAAAACTAGCTTTTTGTCATCGGCAATATTCTCATCGTTAATGAATTTGCTTAGATTGTCTTCAAAATGTTCCACGGGCGAGAGGACAAGTTCAAATGGCGTCAATTTGTAGGGTTTAGCCATTCTCTAGAGAAAACTGTTTACAAGTCCTGCAATTATTGGCAGTAAAAGTATAAAAAAGCTACCGCCCGCTTGAAGGAGACGTTTTCTTTTAAAATTTTTCCCCTTGTTTTTGCAAGCCAAAGCGCTTACAGTAGAACGATGTTGCTTTGTCTGTTGTCTAACATCTTCTGGCAAGTGTACATTGCCCTCAGTTAAATTTAAACAAAGTTCAGATATTAGATTAATGAAATCATTGTCAACACCATGTTTGAGTATGGCCTTCCAGAATGGAGGCTTTGAAGTGCCTAAAACGGTAAATAAATGCCGTTCGTGTCGTTTCTTAAGTTTCATAATGGCAACTAATAGCTTTTTCTACTGTTCACCGGAAGATATACAGTAATTTCTTTGTCGAAAATGTTGGTGACTACACGTAGATCCTCGGGTGTGCTCTGATTAAGATTTAGCAAAATGTAGCCGTAGAGCTTATTTGTCGCCTGAGTGTACGCTGACAGCAGAAATTTGGGGGCGCCGGGGTATATTTGCTTATTGAGAGTTATTAGCGAGCTAGAATCACGAACAACTCGATAGATAATATAGATGGTGCAATTCAAAGCAAGGGTTCTCATACATTTGCTCTGATGAAAGAGGTTGTGTAGAACTAGGGTTATGGAAATGTTTTCATGATGAGAGCGAACGGTAAACAGCTGTAGCATTTCCTATGAGAACTGTTCAATGGATTCAGCCAAATCATCAATAATCAGCCACGAGTTAGTCAATACTATTGAAAACATCAAGTCCCCGTATGAATTGTATTGGTATAGATGTGGCAATAGCTTTTATTTGATCATAGGATTCCTGCCAAATACTATGGCAACAATAAATTTTCTTTGGTTTTTCCAAAAACATTTTATTACAATTTTGAATTATTTTAGCTAAAAGTTTCGTTTTCCCTGACATTGATGGACCACACAGGAACGATCTGAATGGTGTTTTAAATTGATACATATTGCTACTGATGTTGACAACAGTCGGACTACAGCTAATCGTAAACCATACTTGTCCAATGAATAAGTCGTAATTTTTTCTTAGATCTATCTAGTACAAGAACAACAAAAACAATATTTCATTCATTTATTCGACATAAAAACACTTGTTCAACAAGAACAAAAACTGTATTTGTTCAAACAAGAACAACATTTACTAACATAAAAAACACTTGTTCAACTCTATTAAAACAACATTTATTAAGATAAAAAAACACTTCTGTTCAACAAGAACAATAAACCCACTATATGTACAACAATAACACTTATTGTCATAAAAAAGCACTTTTTGTCCAGCAAGATCACTATTGGTGCACACACATTTTTGTCCAGCAACAACACACTATTTGTACAACATCACTATTTGTACAACAACACTTAGAAAAACATGAACACGAACATGAACATGAACTTAAAATGGTACAGTTGAACACTATGAAATTAATATCCCCTCCGGGCCAAAAACCGGCCGCGGGCGGGACCCCCCACCCTCCGGGAGCTGCGGGGCCGAAAGCCGGCCGCGGGCGGAACCCCCCACCCCCGGGATCTCTGTGGAAAAAATGTATACAATAGTCGCCGTCACTGCTACAGGTTGGGTTAGGTTGGGTTAGTTAATTTATGAAAGGTTTAGGTTTGGGTTAGGTTGGGTTAGTTAATTTATAAAAGGTTAGTTGGGTTAAGTTTAGGTTAATTTATCCAGACCAAGTTGATTGCGATAGTCTATGCATTCAACCCGGTCTGAAATACGGTAGTGGCCATGTGGGAGTACATTTACACCATTCTCGAGCACAAAGACTTTGTCGGATATATATAACATTGCATTCTTTTCCACTCTTACAGCATAATTTTTATACTGTAGAGAGCGAATTGCAAGCACTTGTGCTCTCGGCACTAGGCTACTCTCTACACAGTCTCTGTACACACTCATGTTGAAATTGTTCTTTACAAAATATGTAGGCACCCCTTTACACGCTTGTTTTACATTCCTGATATGAGTTTCAACGCAATAAACTTTAGGACCCGGGAACAACCCCTTTGATATCAAATCACTCCCCGTCTCTGATTTTAACATAAGTAGTTGGTTGGGGGCCTGACGTTTCACCAACTCGGGGTAGAGGGATGGATTCCAGTTAGTGAAGTCCATCCGTGAGCTGATGTGTTCCCCATTTTCTAAATCCCCCAATAAATCCCCGGTTTTTACTTTTAACAGCAGAGAGTCTGTATCCCCATAGTAAACTTGAACCTCCCCTCCCTTGGCCATTGTACCTTGCACACATTGTAAAAAAACGACAACATGAGCTTTTTGGAAATTTCAAGTACTGAACTACCTCCTGCTATATTCTTGTTCAGTACCACATTTCTCTTTTTCCTGTGTAGAAGAACCATGCTTGTCTCTATGCTCGTGAACGTTGTAAAATTGGGGTCAGCAGTAATTCGTGCACACTCTTGAGGGTCAGTCACAACGTCGCAACGAGATCTGTTCCGTACGCTTTCACACATTTTGCCAAACGCTGAATTTAGAATGAGTTTGTACATTTCCTTTTCTACTTTAGTGTTTGCTCGAGAGCGTTTATCAACAAAGGTGTCGATAAACGTCTTTAAATAGTGTTTTTGACTGAATTGCAGGACCCTATGTATTCTGGTGATCTTGAAACCATTGTTCACCATCCAGTGCAAAAGCACATGATGAACAACGATATTCTCTTTAGGGTCCAGATCTGCAATCAGTTTTTGCTTAGAGGGGGTCCAGTGCACCCCCATATCCTCAACCAATGATCGATAGTATGGACTCAGTGAGTCCTTGGTCACTGGTCGATTGATACAGGGAAAAACAAAATCTCTGACTGAATCATGAAGCACCAATGGAGTGTGACCATCAATTTCAAAGAACCATACTTGTGGCCCATTGTCCTCGACGGTGTTAATGTCGGGGAACTCACAAGGATTCTCAAGCCATTTATAGTTCCCACACGGCAAAAAGTAGTGAGACATTGCCGAGGGATACAATGAGTTCATGTCCAAGAAGACTGCATTTGACTTTACACCGGTGCTGTTTTGTCCGCTTGGATCTGTTGTCAAAATGCGATCCCCATGAAAAACATACCCAACCCTCATTGATCTCTCTACAAAAAGGTGTTGATCTACATCAGTTATTAAGCATATTTCCTCCCTACTAATTTTTAAAATCAAGTCCATCACCAAATGTGGTGTGGAAAAATAATATCCTATACCTAGTCCAAACTCTGAATAGATTTGGTCTGTGTTCTTGCAGACAATATCTAACAGAGTTAAAATGTCACTGGCCAAGTACAGTCTACAATAATCCCACCCATTTTTACAATTCCCCTTAGCCCACACCTTCTTGGCAAATTCATATTCCTCGGCTGTGCATTCACTGTTGGTGAGTGAATTATAGAAAGCTTCAATTGGAGGTAGTTTCTCCTCGCTTAAGCGAGCGACAGAACAGTAATAGTCGTATGTATATACACCTTTACAGGTCAATAGGTCATACATTTGAATGTCTCGAAAGTGCTGTTTAAGCAAAAGAAAACTATCAAAATTGTCACTTTTCTGCACTTGAATCAATTGACTCAATGCCCTGGGGAAAAAACTAAAAGAATGTAAAAACCTGATTTTATTCCAGCACGTATGCCCATTATTTACTACCTACAATTTCAACTCGAGAAGCACCAGCTTCTCTGCTGACTTGGGAATGATGTTTTAGGTAAATGAATTATTTACCCATGGACTATATACTCCCCCTCCCTCCCTATGCATACGTGCCAATGCCGGTAAAATAAATTTTAAATCATAATTTGAATTATGAATAAAAACTGGAATAAAAAACTGCTGGCTAACGTTTATATTGTATGATTGATGCACTACCCCTCTAAAATTGCTACCCCCAGAGGATATTTCCTGCCTCAAGTGATTGTGAACTCTGACTTTCCCCTTCCTCCTCTTTTCCCTCTAGTGCCTTTCCCCTTATCCCCCTCTTCAAACTCCCCCTTATAAACCCAGCATTACATACAGCCACTTCAGTTGTTTGAAGTGGAAGTATGTAATCAGTGAGGGTAGGGCTCCCTATTAATTCCCGGGTAAAATCCTCTAAAAGCTGTAAGGTGTTTGGGCTTAGCAAAGGTAGGTCCCCCTGCTCAACTGCGCTATAATCAACATTAAAATAATCGGTTAAAAAATCGTCAATATTTTCAGGTATTTCATTAACGATACCTTGCCAAGACATTTCATTGTCACAAAACTCCAAAGATGCATCTTCTTCTCCATCTGACGAGGAGGATGATGGCGAATAAGGTACCAATACAACCTATAAAACAAAATAGCTTATTTTCAAAGTGTCTAAATCATCCCTATTTTTAAAATTGGATTATTATTTAAAACGCGCTTAGTAGCATTTGGTTCCCTACTCTATATATTCTGAAAGTTCCAACTTAATACAATCTAAAAAGATGACACAGTATCTTTTGATTTTGTTCAAACACCCCCTCAAAAAAAATTTCATATTAATACTCAGTATCTGCTTTGAAAAAAAAAAACAGGGTCTTTACTTGGTAGTCTAACTCTTTCAGACCCTATACAACTCTTTCCGTTAGAAACTTGTTTTTTTATAATATTTGTAGAAGCCAGATTAAGCATTCGTTTTGAAAAGAAGTTTATAACGCAAAGACTTTGCTATTTACTGTGGGGAAATTATGATCTGAATACAGTGCCTTTTTTGGCTTCACTAAGAGAATTCAGCTGGCTGAGTGTATGCAATAATTGACCTGATTCAAAAGGGGGAACGATATATTTCCTTTAGGAGACAAATTATCTCTGACACGCTTTTACTGCGTTGAAAAATGATGAAAAGAAAGGCCTAAAACAGATGTAGTGCTCTATCTGCTTTGAAAAACGGTACATTCTCTAACATTCAAATTGACTTGGGAGAAAATTTATTAACGGAAATAATATTTAAGAACTTACATTATGATTTGCAGCTTGCAAGTGGAGGGTTGAATGAGGCTCATTCTCGCCTTCTATAGTCAGCGTTTGTCTTGAAAACCCAGGCGTTGCAGCTTACACGGAAGGCCCCGTAGCTAGACTGGGGTGGGTCATATCATGTCCATCACGATCTTTCTCAGCCGGGTCAGCGATATACCGGGCTCGTGCAGCCGAGGCTGTAACTTGACGAGGCAGTATTGAGGCTTGATGAAGAGGGGCTTGCATAGATGTGGTATCGATGTCGCTGGCTTGTACTGCGGGGTTTTCCATCCTTGTGACCCATTGTCTTTTCGGTTTTTGACCAGACCGCATTGGGGCTGGCACTGATGGGGCTGTCTCACCCTCTCTTTCTCTCTTTGATGGAGGGGGCACGCATTCTTCATAATTGTCTTTAAAAAGAAGAAAAAATTTAGTATGGAAAATTGATTCCCTTTTTTTACAGAAGAAAAATTAGTACCCCCCCCCGCCCCTAACCATAATTTTGTATAGAAAGAATTTATCGCAAAGAAGCCTCTCTTCCCTTTTCAGCAAAGCAAATAGTATAATTATGCGAGAAATATACTAGGCTCAGAAATCAAACGTTTTTATTATACAACTTGTGAAAAAATAAATCTTGACAAACAGTAGTCTGTAGCCTTAGGATAGAAATCAATGTTTCTATTTTTACCATTTAGAAAAAATTTTAATGTTCCAGTCTATAGGCTTTAAATAAGATAAAAAGGATTGTTAACACACATTTTATAGGCCTAAAATTTGCGATCATAGGTAAAAATGCTATTCATTTTACGCATAATATAAGCTTCGTGCAACTCCTAAAGATTTTTCTTTCTAGCCTTGCATATCAAAGTTAAAAAACCATAGTTTTCACGCCCCCCCCCTCCTGGGAATATAAAGAAACTTTATCGAAAGAAAGCTTGAAAAAAATTAAAAACATGCCTAGAGACGCAACGCATATATTTACACATTAGTTTTCTATAGTCAAAGGTTTATATAATTTAAAAGAACATGCACTTCAGTAAATCTTCTCATTGTAGCTATGTGTCTTTTTCTTAACCCCCCCCCCTTACTTTTCATGCGAAGAAACAGTTTGTTTTCACCTTACAACGAAGCTGTTAGAATTGAGACATTGCCCCTTCCCCACCTCCCTCCCCCCTTTTACATAATGTCCTAAAAATATTTGTTAGGCATTAATTTTGGAAATAACTGGTTTCCCTACTTCCATACAACATAGAATTTCGCAAAGCCTGTAGCCTTACAAAGCTTAATCAACAGCAATCTCTTTCCACGCGAAACTGTTTTTAATTCGATGGGAAAAACTATCCTTTTCAGCGGAAGCATTTGCTATCCAAATTCACGCGAATTAATAAGCAGGATGTACTTGACGGGTGTCAGTAATTATCAGCTATTTAAATCTTTGCGGGAAATCTGTAAGTCAAGCCATAGCGGTGAAAACAGTATATTAAGGGATTGACAGAAAGTTGACACTGGCTTTTAGGAAAGATACAGAATTTATCAAAAACAGAACTAAAGTCATGAACAGGGGGAGGGGGTGATGGTTTACATGGTAAAAAAGAGCGTATTTTACGCTTTCTATCGAGTATAAACATCATATAATGGAGTTTGTATTGTGTGTGGGGGGGGGTATACCCTGAATTTGAATTTACTGAAGAGGTGACTATGTAAAATGATTTTATTTGGAAATAAAACTAAGAAAATTTACTAAACTGAACTCGCATTATAAATCGATGTAGCCAAAGCTTCCAAGTCAATAATATCCGATGCTTTATCCATGGTGTCTTAGAACTTTATGATACAAAAACCACAACGCATGTCCGTTATATACAAAATCTCAAGGGCAAACTGTGATGTAATGGGAAACCTTACATAACTTCCCTGATTGGCTTAGAAGGAGGCACGTGATCCTGTTCTCGTTAGACTTGATCAATACATTCCCCCACCAATTATGTAAATCAATTTCTTAGAAATCCACTTCCCCCTCTTGTCCTAGATCAATACATCTCTTCCCCGTTAATGCGCATGTGCAAACTTCGCCCTGGAGTCATTACACCTAGACGAACAACAACAAATAAATCGACCTTGACCCCATTAGACTCGATCAATAATCCTTGAATAAATTATGTAGGCTTGTCGTTAGACTCAATTGTAGATGGCAGCACGGTGTTCTCGTGGTACCTCCTGATAGCTTCCTACTGCTACCAAGTGCGAATATTGGGTACTGCCAGGAGACCTGTTTCCCGATATCTCATTTGTTTACAATTGCTTACATATTTTGCAAAACAGTAGGTTGAGGTTATCAGATTGGAAGAAAAAGAAATATACTTTCTTTTATTTTCATGATGTAAAGAAATATAATTTGTTTTCATCATATTATTTCATCATCTTCAAAATAATATATTTTATTTTCATCATCATATTCAAAAAGAAATATAAAAAGAATGGGATTCACTCATTTAATTCTGTTTCCAAATTTAATAAACTCTGCCACTGCGATTTCGTCCCAGTCCCTTCCCCCTTCTAATGGGGCCAATTCTTCATCAACAGTTGGTTCATAATGGCGAACAAAACTAATTAAAAAAAAACTTATGTTTTTAGCTTAGGGCTATGTCTTTCCCTATTAAGGGAGGGGGACTTAGACAAAATGATGACGTTAATAATTAATAATTATATAATACTTTAGTAACGAAATTATGGAAACTACAACACAAAATTAGTCAAAGCAGGCCGCCCAGAACGCGTTATATTAAATATCTAACCTAACCACCTCTATATATTCAATACTACTACTACTAACAACTCACTGCACTAACAACTCACCGCAGCAACATGTCGCCTAAGGCCAACACAGCTACGCACGCTCCTCCTCCATCCCAGTCTATTCAAAGCTTCCCTTGTTTACACCCTTCCAGGAAGCTCCTATTTCCTTTAAATCTTTCTTTATGACATCCTCCCACCCCTACCGCGGAAGACCTGCTTTAGCCCTAGACGGTTGGCCAAAAAGGACAATCTTCGGCAATCTGTCATCCTTCATCCTCAAAACGTGCCCTAGCCTTCTCGACATTTCTCTCTGCAGTGATGGCTCCTGAAGCATGGGAGCTCCGGAAAGCGGATGAAGATTTGCTAGATGTTTTCCAGAGAGATTGCTTACGGATTTGCCTGGGTACCCGGCTGACTGATTGTATTTCAGACAGTAGGCTGTACGAAAAGTGTGGTTCAATCCCGCTTTCTTGGGCTCCAATGAAAGAAAGGTTGAGATGGCTAGGGCATGTTCTGCGGATGAAGGATGACAGATTGCCAAAGATTGTCCTTTTCTGCCAACCGTCTAGGGCTAAACGGAAAGCAGGCCATCCTCGGTTTGGGTGGGAGGATGTCATAAATACAGATTTAAAGGTAATGGGAGCTTCCTGGGAGGGAGCACAGAGTGATGCATTGAATAGATTTGGATGGAGGAGGAGCGTGCGTAGTTGAGTAGGCCTCAGTTGGTTTGGTGCTGCGGTGAGTTGTTAGTAGTAGTAGTAGTAGCATTGAATATTATAAATATTTTAATAACAAATAGTAAATTATTGAAAACATCAATGCTGGCCCGGAAGTATTACGGTTTCTGCCAATTTTTCATGTGGAGATGTTCCGGTGGAATTATCCAGAGGCTATTTTCCGCGTATTTTGATTTCTGGGAAATAATTTCCACGGAAGGGGGCATTTCTGGAGTGATCGAGAAACCGATTGGAGATTGAAGTCTTATTCGAATGAAAGAATGCTAAGCAGAATTTTTCAGGCTGAATCGTCCGCAAGCAATTTTACAGGGAGGGGGATTCTCAACGAGGATAAAACTGTCTGGAGGGAATTTGACTGAGGAAAGGTTTACTTTACGTTAGATAAAATTCTACCGAAGGGGATTTCCGTGAGGTGGAGGGTTGCTCCCTCCATATATGAACGGTGTCCCCCTCCTAAATACCTTGCTCTTTACGATAAAGTTTGACTGTTTGTCCCAATTTTTCAAGAGCGTTTACTGAAACACGGGGCTTTCTTAATTAGAATAGATAATTTCGGAGACCACACTGCCTTTCCATGACGATAAATAAAAGTTTTACTACTGATGACGGTCACTGTATATGTGACCGAAATATCTGGTATTTTTGTGAATTTCTATCATCACTGTCTATTAAAAGGATTTTATCCCTATTTGAACTTTTATTTATCGTAATTAGAATAGGAAGCTTTTTTTTTAAGTGCTAACAGCTTTAGCGTAAAGAGTAAGGTAATGAGGAGGGGGAAACTCTTTTAATAAGGAATAAATCTTTCAGAATTAATTCGCAAATTTTGTTTTTATTTTTCATGTACGGTGAGCCAAATTTGAACCTGCATTAGTAAGTAAGTAAGTAAGTAAGTAAATTTATTGCCCGAAAATTCACATGGAATTAAAACGGATTATAACAAAGGAAAAAGAAAAGAAAAGTCACAATAGGGAACATCACCTGAGATATTTAATGTACATTAGCAAAACTACTGGCACAGGATGGCTAGCAACGGGTTCGCTCTTCCCTTAGCGTTTTTCAAAAAATTCTCGGCGACACGGTTAACACAGACTGTTGGATCGGATACACCATAATTACGCGTCATATAGGAGTTACTTGTCCATGGTGGAGGTCTCAGAAGGAACTCCGCGAATCGAAAAAACAGAACTCTTACTTTTGCACACTGGCGGGACGACAGGTATTTCCAAAAAGGTGCTATACACAGTACATGTGGAAGGGCAATGGCATTATACAGCGACGCAAGATATTTATGGCAGAACCGATGTCTATTACCAATAATTGACCCGTACACAATCTGGATTTTCACTTCTACTTGGCGTATAAGCAGCGTTCTGGTGGAGTGGAGGCTTCGACCGATTAGTAAACCAACGTAAGTAATACTCTCAGATGGTTTCACAACTGAATCGCCCAAATGGATTTCTTCTTCACACTGCTCCGCATTGAAAAACAAGGTGGCAGATTTTGACACATTAAACGACAAACCTACTTTATTGTATTCCCTATTCAACACATGAAAATTCTTCGATAGTCATCGAAGTCATTTAAGTCATCATCAGCATGCGTCATCAATGAAACATCTATCCCTTTTGAAACACAAAAAGTAGCTACTTGGGCTTGCGCGGCAGAACACTATTGTTGTACAAACTCGGAGATACAACCGAATCTTGTCTGACCTCTTTACGGACTGGTACAACAGCGAATTCGACCGGATTTGAGGGTGTTTTGATTTGCGCTCTAAGGTTTTTGTACATATAATATAATACTCTGACACTGCACAAATTTAGCCCTTGTTTATACGCTTCTAGAAGGATCTGCGCGTGCACCGACGAGCCAAAAGCCCCGCTCACATCAAAAGAGCCAATAACTAGTGGATCACCCGTTGCCTCAGAATCAGACATAATAGCAGCAAGGGTGAACAGAGCATCAGTGCAACCGAGCCCTACCGTAAAACCAAACTGGTGGTTTGGCATTTGGCAACAATGTCTAAAATTTGATAATATAAGCATTTCTAGAAGCTTGCATAAAACTGGCGACACTGTAATTGGGCGATACGAGGAGCATGGGATAGCTGGCTTCCCTTTTTTCAGGATGGGCGTAAGTTGCCCTGTGCAGAAAACATCGGGTACAAAACCAACTACAAATATTATCTGGTACAATAATGTTAACATTTCATCCAAAAGGCGAGTACCATTCACAAGGTGAAGTGCACACAAACCGTCAACTCCACGTGATTTTTTCTTTCGCAGCCTATAGGCATTTGCAGATTAAAGTTCTTCGGTATACGGTCTAGCTACACTGGGATTCGGGGCACTAAACTTGCTCGTAAAGTAAGCTTGCCAGTCATTTGGATCACTAGGCATGGACTTAGGCGTGTTCGGGCGATCTTTCATGCGGTCTTTCCATAAACGACTTGGATCATTAATTACTCTCTCTGTCATTTTTCGTCATTGTCATTTTTCGCATTCATGCGGCGCTGCTTGAGGGCTTTCTCGAATTTACGTTTTGTGTGTGCACGAAGACAATTCAGCACACCGAATTTAGGACGGCCACTGTCCCTCCACACTGAGAACCAAAACTTAGCATCCTGACATGCTTTCACTAGCTCTTGATTCTTTGAGAACCCCGGGATTTCAGTTCCTTTACGAATTTTCCTAATGGGAATAGCAGCATTTTCTGCGGTTAGTAGTGCGTGTGTGATTTCAGCACAGAAAGCATTAACCTGTATTTTAGTTTCCTGGATATTCATATGCACGTTTGCTTGTAGTAAAATAAATGGCACGCTGATGTTCTGAAGCGTCGTGTCCAGCACTGTCTGATAAAGCGGGAAGTCGGCCTTTGACCAATTTTTTATTTCATACCACTGTGAAGTACTTTTGACCTTTGGGATACACACATTAACACATGCTTCAATTGGGATGTGGTCGGCGGAGTGACTTCCCATTAGTACGCTCACTGTGCCACTAACGTTTGGTGTGCATGCCACATGGTCTATATTTGAGACTGAACCACTAGTATGTACAAATGTGAAATCTTTGTCTTTTGGGTGCACACGATACCGACTTTCAAGTGCACTTAGGATCAGCTGGGACCGAGGAGACGATTCGTCGACTAGATGACAGTTGTAGCCTCCGATTATAACGCATTCCAGTTTGGACAACATACTAGTCTTGAGGCACTTTGCAAGAGCTCGCACTGCTTTTGAGAATCGGTTATCCGATTCTTCGTCGCTGTAGTTTGTAGGAAGGTAAACATTGACAATTACCAGGTTCCCAACCCTTATAGCCATAAAGTTTTCAGCTGCATGAAGACTCTTGGAATCAACGACAGAACTACATACGATCGCTAGTCCACTAGAGGGCCTCCCGCGTTGACGAGACTTGGCTGGTACAATATAAAATGTATGATTGTCCGAAAACTTGAGAAGACTGAGGCTATCATTTGTCAGTAAATGTTCTTGGATGCACAGAATATTTCTACGCCGACATAATTCTTCAATTACAGGGATTCTGTCAGACACACCTCATTTCATAGCCCAAGACAAAATTTTAGTATTCGGTTCAATTATCGGAGCGTTTTTGTTTTCCAATTTGCTTTTTCATCTCAGGACATTGGAATGAATGACATGTATGTTTTGTCGACTTACATGTTGCGCATCCAATTGGTTCCGTGCATGGGTTACTATCATTCGGTGTATGGCCTTGGACACCGCAACGTTGACAAATCTGGGGAGCATAGCACGCCTCTGAAACGTGACCAAATTTTTGGCAATTATAGCACCGTTTTGGGAGGTACACAAATTCTTCAGTCGGAAAACGTTCAAAATCTGGTTTTGGTGGGGCACCACACCGCTCTGCCCTTTCGCAACCTGAAAAGAAGGCTTTCACCGTGTCAGGATCATATGTGGTTGGGATGCTTTTGATCACGCCAATAAAAACTGGGGATTTCACCTTAGCTTTTACACATTGTGATCTCTGGTTGATAGAATAAGCAATGCTGTCTGCCTTGTCCTTCGTTTTAACAACAAGCCACCATTCAGATCGGTTTCTTTTCAATTCAACATCATCGACCGATAAATCTTCTCCGCACATGCTCGTAAGAAATTGTTTTCGTTCTTCTGGCGTGTTAGTGGGGGGCGGGTTCTTCAGAACTACGGAATAAGGTAGTGGAGAATGCCTATCTGGGGTGGGATTAGGTTGGCTTCCGTTACTTACAGAACTGCCGGGCGGCCATGGGAGTGGAACTTGGTTATGACGCTCGAGAAAACCCGAAAACTGCCGTCGCATTTCATTCACCGACGGATATAACACATGCACCTACTTCTGCTCCACTGGTCGGTACTTCTTGGGGATCAAATATAACGAACTTTGGAAGTTTTATTCTTTCTTTAGCGCATCGTGTAAGCAGCTTATCAATATCCACTAAATTATCCTCATCTTGCACGCATTTCGTAAATCGATCACCAGTTTTGGCCTCCTTGGTTAACAGTTATTTTGCCTTTAAAATCGAGTCTCTATCAAAAAATTCACAGCTCGTTTTATAAACGGTTCCTTCTTTATTCCAACAGCCATTGATCGAGATATATAGCTCAACACGGCATTTAGCATTATACTCTCTCCCATGCTTGAAACTGGTTGAACCCTCCTCAACACCTCACTCTTTACGCTAAAGTTTTTATTGTTTTAAAAAGTAGAGTGGAGTCAAACTTTAGTGTAAAGAGCGAGGCGTTGAGGAGGGAACAGCACCTTTTCTATACGAAATAATTTCTGTTCGTTTTAAGTTTTAGTGTCGTTCCTTACTTTCAGTTAAATAACTTATTTTTTTCATTTATTCCAAAAAAGAAACGCCTATTGCTTACACATAGCATTTGTTATTGGGAAGTAAACAGACATTTTCTGGGAAATTGAAAGGACGAATTTATTTGGGGAAAATTTTCAGTGGTGGGATGTGGGGGATGCCCCCTCTTAAATACTTCGCTCTTTACGCTAAAGTATGACTTTGTATCCAAATCCTTTACGAACAAAAAGTGAAACGCAAGGTCCGTTAAATTAGAATAAGATACCTTTTTGATCATTCTAAATAGCATTAGTGTGAAGAGCGAGGTATTGTGGAGGGGGTGTCCTCCTCATATCATAATAATTTCTGTTCGTTTAATTTTTAATTTTGATCCTTACTTTTAATTGAAAAAACCTGTTTTTTTAATCACGAAAAGGCACAAACGATGCTCAGGGGAAAACATTAAAATGCCGCTGATTTTGAATAGCCAAAGATAGCCAGCAGTTTATTTTTCTTTATCCGGAGGTTCAGCCCGTGTAATTTTAAATCTAGATTTTTATAGCAAGTATTTATGTCAACGAAGCTTGTTTTTATATTATTCAATTTTTTTGAAAAAAAATTGTGCAAAATAATTGTACAAAATTGTGCTCAAAACGAGGAGAAATTAATAAAAGTAGGCAAAACCCCTATGCTTTCTAAAAGCCAGAATATAATTTGTACTTTACTGAAAAAAATCAAATGAATTTACTGAAAAAAATGTGCATTGTCAGTTTAATATACATATGCTGATATTTATTTCTTAAAATATTAATTAATTTTTCATTTCTTAAAGTTATAAAAGTGAAAACATTTAATAGATTTTTTCCAGTAAAGTACAAATTATATTCTGGCTTTTAGAAAGCAGAGGGGTTTTGAACCCTACTCGTATTAATTTCTGCTCGTTTTGAGTTTGACTCTGTTATTTATTTTAATTTTTGTTCGTTTTCGGTTTCATTTATTTATTGATACTGATTTATGGTAGTTGTTTGCGTGGTAGATTATTTGATTCTGTTTTTGTTCATTTTTGGTTTAATGGAGCTCTTTACTTTTCTTTGAAAACTTATTTTGTGTAAAAAGTCTTTAAATTAATTTCTGTTCGTTTTACATTGACATAGTCTTTTCAGGGAAAAAATAATAGTTTGAATCTTTCCGATTTTACTTTAAGAATTTATAATTTGACCTGCTATTTATTTTCTGGAGAAAATTTTTCAGCAATTTTTAACAACATAGACCAGTTTAAAAATCATGACACAAATACTAGTGTTTAATTTAGTCATATACATCCTCTAGTTGACCTGATAAATAAAAAATAAAACCATTCCCAGAAAATTATATCTGTGCTCTTTCACAGCCTGGATACACTTACACTCTTTTGATTTTATTTTAAATTTTAAGAGCAGAAGTAGTAATAGAAGTAGCCCCGAAAATTTGAACTTAATACCCTCAGTCGTTCTTGGTATATTGCTGAGACGTCTTATTGGCAGCCAGCATACAAACAGTGTGTTTTGATTTAATTTTAAAGCAATATTTTGTTTTTAAGCATAATGGGCAAATTACATAACTGTGGGGAGCTGACCTACCCAATAACCCTAAAGATATAGTCACTAGACCATTCAGCTGTGCTGAAGAAAATGGCTGTCTTAGAATTTTGGTTGGAAGTGTCTGGAAAATTATGAGCTAAGAGGAGGGCGGATTGCCCTCCAATCACTTTTGACTCTTGAGAGGGCACTAGAACTTTTAATTTTCAATCAAATTAGCTCCTTTAAAATATCAATGATACTACTAGCTATGATAGAGCATCGCGGCCTATGCCCTTATGTGCCCTATAGTGCTTATATACCCTTTTAATATCTGCATGCATATAGGTTTTTCGTTTAATTGAAACTCCTCCTAAACGTTTCCCTAAAACTTTCAACTTAATGCCATTAGTGTCGTTAGTTGCAGTAACTGTAGAAGCAGCATTAAATGAATACACACAATGTCTTCTGGCTAGGCCAAAATTCACAACCTGTGAAGGTATGAAGGTGAAATTTTCAGAGAATATTTCTGTTGTACGGATGCCAACCTGCCATCCGTATGCAGGTTGTCAAAAGGCCATATCAGCAATATCTTAGGAACAGTTTCGTGTGTGAAATTAAAACTTACAACGCTTGTTTTGGAGGATGTTGAACTAACCAAAAGACAGTATTTGCATCATAATACTAATGCTTCTACTCCTACAACTACTGCTACTACTACTGGTACTAAAGCTAAGACTACTACTATTAACTCTATTCCTACTGCTACTACTATATTACTGGTGCTACTACTACAACTAATAAACCTAAGGGTATGAAGGCGAAAATTTTGGGCAATATTGTAACTGTAGTGAAATAAATCGAGACACACTGTGCCCATATAGGTTGTCAAGAGGACGTATTAGCAATTCTTCAGGACCGAATGATGGTATTAAGTTAAAAATTACATCGTGTGTTGAAGGGGATGTTGAAAAAAAGGTGCTATTTGCATGCTGCTACTAATGCTTCTACTGCTACTACAACTATTTCTACGCATAATTACCGAACCTTTCAACAATGCTGAAAAAATCTATGTCTCAAAACTCAGTTTGGATATTTCTTATGGGAAATGATGGGTGTGGGGGGGGGGGTGTTCTCTCAAATCACTTTGACTCTTAAAAAGGGCACTATAACTTTCAATTTAAAATCAAATGAGACCCATCTGAATTTAATACGACCACCCGTTCCATAAAAACGTTTTATGCCCCCAGGACATAACTTGAAGCCCTTGCCCAGGGCTCTGAGGGGTTTTGCTAACCCTGGAAGCATTATGTTCTTTGGACTATTTTTAAACAAAATTGCCATCTGACAATTTCAATCAGGTGCATTTGGTGAAAAGATGGGTAGTTGGGTGGGGGGGTGCTACTCGACCTCCATCACTATTGACTCTTAAATGGGAACTGGAACTTCCTATTTAAACCAAATGACCAACCTCTAAAGCTTATACAACCATCCCTTTCATAAGAACCTTAAATGCCCCAGGGGCATAACTTACAACCCTCGCACTCAGGCTCTGGTGATTTGTATCAACCTCAAAAGCATTGTTATATGATATTTGGACTCTCATAGGCAACGCTATAGCGTTGCCTATAGTAATGGCCCTACGGTTCCAATGTTTTATTATTTGTTTATTTATTAATTAAAAAAAAAACTTTCCGAAAAATTAGTTTTTCAAAGAAAAGTAAAGGCCATTTTAAACTTAAGCTCAGTAGATACAAATGCCTGTTAAAATTCAAACTCAAAACGACCAGAAATTACTATTAAAGAATAAATGAAACCCAAAACGAACAGAAATTAAATAAGCAATCATAGCAAAAACATACAACAAGTAATAATATAAATGAATAAATAGATCTGAAAGCGAGTAATGCTTAGATTGAATATGAATATCAACCTTAAAATGGAAAAAAAAAATATTTTCCTATTGAAGTATAAATGAAACTTAAAACTAACAGAAATTAAATAAACAATCAATGCAAACAAACATACAATTAATATTATTGTAAATTAATAAATAAATCTTAAAACGAGTGAAACTTAAATTGAATATGCAGATCAAGCTTGAAACGAACAAAAATCACTACAAACAAGAGTTTGGGTTTCACCCCCTTCTCTTACTGTAAAAGTCTAAAACCTACTGCGTCATTGGTGCTTTACTGAAAAATAATTTTATTACAAATATTCTCTTTGGTATTTAATATTGAAAATAAATTTTAAATTTATAGTAAAATTTTGAACTGATGAGCTTTCAGCAATTAATATCATTATACATCAAATATTCAGTTTAATTTGTTAGTTCTTTTTAAAGTTGTTCAGAACGAATATACTTTCACTACAAACAAGAGTTTGGATACTGTTCCCTTCTTCCTTAACTGTAAATAAAAACCAAAAGCCTACTGCGTCATTGGCGCTTCACTGAAAACGAATTACATTACAAATATTTTCTTTTCCAGTTCTTACAGAATTGAAAATAAAAATAGAATTATAGTGAAATAAATTCTTGAACTGATGGATCTTTCAACAACTAATATCATTATATAACAAATATTCAGTTTGATGTTGTTTATACTTTCCGAGACTGTTCAAGACGCATATAGTTTTCAGTAAAGTGCCAATGACGCAGTAGGTTTTAGAATTTTACAGTGAGAGAAGGAGGCGATACCCAAACACGGCACTTCATATCAGGCGCTTCATATGGAAGGGGTCGTCGTAAAAACTTCAAAGGGGGCTCTTTCGATTGGAAACCGAGAGTTCTAGTGGCTTTTTTAAGGGTCAAAAGTGATTGGAAGGCAACGAGCACCCCTTCCACGCCCACCATTTCCCCAAACACGTCCAATCAAAGTTTTGAGATAGTCATTTTGTTCTACGTAGTTGATTTCCAGATAGAGATTATGCTTTTGAGCAAGACACTCCCCCACAGCCTTCAGGGCAAGGGTTGTAAGTTATGCCCTGGGGGCCTATAAGGTTTTTATTGAAAGCTTTTAATAGTTGAAAATGATTGGAAGGCAACTAACACCCCTTCCACGCCCATCATTTATCCAAACACATCCAATCAAAATTTTGAGATAGCCATTTGAAAAGTAGTTGAAAGGTCCGGAAATTATATCTAATAGGATGACACTCCCCCCACAGCCCTCAGGGTGAGGGTTGTAACTAATGCCCTGGGGGCATATAAGGTTTTTATTGAAAGCTTTGTCGTATAAACTTGAAAAAGGGCTCTTTCGATTGGAAATTAAACGGCTAGTGCCCTTTTTAATAGTCAAAAGGGATTAGAGGGCAACTAACCCCCCTTTCACGCCCACCTTTTCCCCAAACACATCCAATCAAAATTATTAGATAGCCATTTTGTTCAACGTAGTTAAAAGTTTGAGAAATTAGGCCTTTGAAGATGATAACCCCCTCAGAGACCTCGGGGCAAGGTTTGTAAGTTATGCCCAGGGGGCATATAATTTTTTTATAGATAGTGATGTTGTAGAAACTTCAAAAAGGAGCCGTTCGATTGGAAATTAGAAGGGCTTGTCCTTTTTAATAGTCGAAAGTGATTGGAGAATAATTAACACCCCTCTCACACCCACCATCTCCCCAAACACATCCAATCAAAATTTAGAGATAGCCATTATTTCGACGTAGTTAAAAAGTCTGGAAATTATGTTTTGAGGATGACACTCCCCCCACAGCCCTCAGTGCAAGGGTTGTAAGTTTTGCCCCGGGGGCATATAAGGTTTTTTTGTTATAGAAAGTGTTGTCGTAGAAACTTCAAAAAGGAATCATTCGATTGGAAATTTCAACGACTAGTGCCCTTTTTAATAGTTGAAAGTGATTGGATGGCAAGTAACCCCCCTCTCACGCCCACCATTTCCCCAAACGCATCCAATCAAAGTTTTAGATGGCCATTTTGTTCAACGTAGTGGAAAAGTCCGGAGATAATGTCATTGAGGATGACAACCCTCTCACAGCCGTCAGGTCAACCGTTATAAGTTATGCCCTGGGGCATATAAGGTTTTTATAGAAAGCATTGTCGTAGAAACTTCAAAAAGGGCTCATTCGATTGGAAATTGAAAGGGCTAGTGCCCTTTTTGATAGTCGGAAGCGATTGGAGGGCAACTAACCCCCCTCTCACGCCCACCATTTCCCAAAACACATCCAAACAAAATTTTGAGACAGTAATTTTCTTCAACGTTGTTGAAAGTTCTGGAAATTCGGTCCTTGAGGATGACCCCCCCCCCCAGCCCTCAGTGCAAGGGTTGTAAGTTATGCCCTGGGGGCATATAAAGTATTAATTGTAAGCGTTGTCGTGGAAACTTCAAAAGGGTTCATTCGATTGGAAATTGAAAGGGCTAGTGCCTTTTTTAATAGTTGAAAGTGATTGGAGAGCAACTAATCAAATTTTGAGATAGCCATTATTTCGACATAGTTAAAAAGTCTGGAAATTATGTTTTTGAGGATGACTCCCCCCACAGCCATCAGTTCAAGGGTTGTAAGTTTTGCCCTGGGGGCATATATGTTTTTTTTTATAGAAAGTGTTGTCGTAGAAACTTCAAAAAGGAATCATTCGATTCGAAATTGAAACGGCTAGTGCCCTTTTTAATAGTCGAAAGTGATTGGAGAGCAACTACCGCCTCTCTCACGCCCACCATTTCCCCAAACACACCCAATCAAAATTTTGAGATAGCCATCTTGTTTAACGTAGTTAAAAGTTCTAGAAATTAGGTCTTTGAGGATTACAACCCCCTCACAGCCCTCAGGGCAAGAATTGTAATTTATGTCCTGGGGGGGGGGGCATATAAGGTGTTTATAGAAAGCGTTGTCGGAGAAACTCAAAAAGGGCTCATTGTTGTTTTTTTTTTTTTATATATAGACCATGGCACTTCGTACCGAAGGAGCTGTCTTAGGAACTTCGGAAAGGGCTCATTCGATTGAAAATAGAAAGGACTAATGCCCTTTTAAATAGTCGAAAGTGATTGGAGGGCAACTAGTCCCCCTCCCACGCCCACCCTCCCATTTGCCTATTATGTTTAAAAACTAAATTTTGCCTTAAAATTAAATCAAAATCAACTGTGTTAATGCTAATTCCCACTAAGGCAGCTCAGCAGTATCCCAAGAACGACTGAGGGTATCATGTTCGAACTTTAGGGGCTACTTCTGCTCTTAAAATTTAACCAAATCAAAATAGCGTAAGTGTGATCCAAGCCATCAAAGAAAGTAAACAGATTTTTTTGCAAATGGTATCAAGTTTTCTATTTCAGGTCCACTAGAGGAGATATGAAACTAAATTTAACACTACTATTTGTGTCCAGATTTTTAAAAGGGTGTATGTTGTTAAAAAATGCTGAAAATTTTTCTCCAGCATACACATAACAGGCCAAACTACAAAGTCTTAAAAAAACGAAAAGATTTAAAGAACTATTTTCTTTTTCCCTGAAAAGACTATGTCAATATAAAACGAACAGAAATTAACTAAAAAAACTTTTTCCGCGAAATAAGTTTTTCAAAGAAAAATGAAGAACTCCATTAAACCAAAAATGAGCAAAAATAAAATCAAATAATCTACCAAGCGTGAAACTACCATAAATCAGCATCGATAGATAAATGAAACCCAAAACGAACAGAAATTACAATAAATAACGAATTAAAACTCAAAACGAGCAGAAATTAACAGGAGTAGGCTCAAAACCCTTGTTTTACCAAGGTCAGAACATAATTTGCAGTTTACTGAAAAAATATCAATGAATGTGCATTGTCTGTTTAGTAGGCTATACATACACTGATATTTAGTAATCAAAATGTTAATATTATTTGATTTATTAAAGTTATAAAAGTAAAAACATTTATATTTTGATGTTTATACGACCGTCCATTGCATAAAAACCTGGTATGCCCTCATAAAATGAATTACAACCCTATCCCAAGGGTGCTGGGGGGTTGTGTCATCCCTAGAGATATTATTATATGTTTTTTGGACTATTTTGAAAAAAAAATCGCTATCTTATAATTTCAATCAAATGCGTTTGGTGAAAGGAGGGGTTGTAGGGGAGGGGGGCCTAAATGCCTTCCATTACTTTTGGCGCTTAAAAAGGAACTAGAACTTCCAATTTTTAACCAAATAGCGGCCCTCCGATCACTTTGACTTTTAAAAAGAGCACTAGAACGTCTGATTATCAATCCAATGAAGCCCCTCTGAAGTTTATATGACCACGCTTTCTATAAATAACTTTATATGCCCCCAGGGCATAACTTAAAACCCTTTCCCTTGGGGCTGGGGGGATTTGTTATCCTCAAAGACATAATTTCCATACCTTTCGAATACCTTGAACAAAATGGTTATCTCAAAATTTTGATTGAAAGTGTTTGGGGAAATGATGGATGTGGGGGGACTCCCCCCCCAGTCGAAATAGATCACCCTCTGATCACTTTCGACTAATAAAAAAGGCACTAGTCCTCTCAATTTCCAATCGAATGAGCGCTCTTTGAAGCTTCTACGAAAACAGTTTCTATAAAAAAAAAAACTTATATGCCCCAAGGGCATAACTGACCACCCTTGTCTTGAGAGCTAAGGGGAATATCATCCTCAAAGACATAATTTTCAGACATTTCAACTACGTTGAACAAAATGGCCATATCAATATGTTGATTGGAAGTGTTTTGGGAAATGAGGGGCGTGGGGAGTGTGATTCTCCCTCCGATTACTTTCGACTATTAAAGGGCAATAGCCCTCTCAATTTACAATCAAATGAGCCCTTTTTGAAGTTTTTACGACAACACATTCTATAAAAACTTTATATACCCTCAGGGCATAACTTACAACCTTAGCCCTGAGGGCTGGGAGAGAGGGGGTTATACTCAAAGCCGTAATTTCTGGACCCTTCAACTACGTTCAACAAAATGGCTATATAAAAATGTTGATCGGAAGTATTTGGGGAAATGATGTTCATGGGGTGGGGGGACATTTGCCCTCCGATCGCTTTTGACTATTAATAAGGGCACTATCCCTCTCAATTCCCAATTCTATGAACCGTTTTTGAAGTTTCTACGGCAACGCTTTCTACAAAAACCTTATATACCCCCAGGGCATAACTTGCAACCTTTGTCCTGAGGTCTGTGGGGGGTTTTTCGTCCTCAAAGAAATAATTTCCGGACCTTTCAAATACGTTGAACTAAATTGCTGTTTCAAAATTTTGATTGTATGTGTTTGGGGAAATGGTGGGCTTGAGAGGGGGGTTAGTTGCACTCCAATAACTTTTAACTATTAAGAAGGGCACTAGCTCTTTCAATTTCCAATAGAATAATCCTTTTTTGAAGTTTCTACGACAGCGCTTTCTGTAAAAACCTTATATGCCCCTAGAGCATAACTCACAACCCTTGCCCTTAGGACTTTGGAGGGAGGAGGGTTGTCATCCTCAAAGACCTAATTTCCAGAACTTTTAACTGCGTTGTACAAAATGGCTATCTCAAAAATTTTGATTGGATGTGGTTGGGGAAAGGGTGGGCGTGAGAGAGGGGTTATTTGCCCTCAAATCACTTTCGACTATTAAAAAGGGCACTAGCCCTTTCAATTTCCAATCGAATAGCCCTTTTCGAAGTTTATACAATCGCCCTTTTTATTACCATAGACCTTAGATCCTCCTGCGCCGCCAGGGGCGCCTACGGCATCAGTGAATATTCGCCAATCGGGTCTGAGACGAGCCGCCGCGTATACATCTTCCCAATCTGGTTGGAGAGAGGTATTCAGGCGGCATAGGTCACTGTTGTAGGTTCGCCTCAATGTGTTTCTAGGTCTTCCTCGCTTCCGGCTTCCAACTGGCTGCCATTCAAGTGTAAACTTCGGGATTCGATAGTTTTCCATTCTTAAAACGTGTCCGAGATACCTCCATCTACGGCATCTGATGACGTCTTCTACTAGGGGTTGATTGGTGATTCTCCGAATGGTATCGTTTAAAACCCTTTCCGACCAATCTATATTCAATTCAATCCGGAGGTAATTGTTCTCAAAAGCATTAATCTTCTTCTCTTGTTGAATGTTTAAGTACCAAGTCTCAGCTAGTGTTGGGCGATATTCGATATCGATATCGATATATCGATATATCGGACGAAATATCGATATCTAATATCGAAACGTAAATATCGATATCGAAAACGATATTTCGGAATTTTCTAGTATTTTCAGCTTTTCTCGCCATCTACTCGTGAACGACCAACAGAAAAGGTCCCACAGAGAAAAAAGTTTTCCAAATCTTCCAGAAAAAGAAGAATAACCTATGAAATCCAATGACTCATAAGACGGAGCTAATGAATGCTCCAGAAACGTTGAAATAAACAACAATGACATTGTCATTCCTTATCATTCCACAGTTTGTATGTTTTTTAATGGAATGATTGTAACTTTTGTTAACAGAGGAATGTGCGATTTTATCTAGTTTTATTTAGAATTTACCGCAATTTTCAAAAAATCATAACATGTCTGTGTTGGTAAGTACATTTTTATGCTGGAAGTGAAATATCCTCCAAAAATGTGTAATTAGTCTCAGTTAACAAGTTTTTTTGTCATATTTACAAGTTGAATCAAACAGTTCGTGGTAACGAACTGTAAGTAAGGAGCGACCCGGCTCAATGGTAACCGAAACTCTAGAAAACGGGTTTTTGATACCAATAGATACATCAAAAGAAAAGATTTCAATGCTGATTTCAAATATATAACTCTCATCAAGTTTAGTGCTACCCATCAAAAGTTACGCGCCTGAGAAAATTTGGCTGATTTTCAAAAAAAGGGGGAAAGACCCCCTAAAAGTAATAGAACCTTAATGAAAATCACACCATCATATTCAGCGTATCAGAGAACCCTACTGTAGAGGTTTCAAGCTCCTATCTACAAAAATGTGGAATTTTGCATTTTTTGCCAGAAGAAAGATCACGGATGCGTGTTTATTTGTTTTTTTTTGTTTTTTTTTCCCAGGGGTGATTGTATCGACCCAGTGGTCCTAGAATATTGTGGGAGGGCTCATTGGAACGGAAATGAAAAGTTCTAGTGCCCTTTTTAAGTGACCCAAAAAAATGGAGGGCAACTAGGCCCCCTCCCACGCTTATTTTTTTCCCAAAGTCACCCGATCAAAATTTTGAGATAGCCATTTTGTTCAACATGGTCGAAAATATGATAAATATGTCTTTTAGGATGACTTAATCCCCCGAAGTCCCCAGGGGGAGGGCTAAAAGTTATGAACTTTACCCAATGTTAACATGTAGTATTGGTTATTGGGAAGTATACAGAAGTTTTCAGGAGGGTTGGGTCGCTGGTAGTGGGGGGGATGGGTCGGGAGTTATGTTGGAGGATCTGTCCATGAAGGAAGTTTTCATGGGGGAAGAAAAATTGCCATGAAGGGGGCGCCGGACTTGCCAGCATTATTTATTGGTTATTGGGAAGTATACAGACATTTTCAGGAAGGATTTTTTTCTGGAGGGGGGGGGGGCTAGAGGAGGGGGTTACTCTGGAGAAACTTTCCGTGGAGGATGTTTCTTTGGGGTAAGGGACATTTCTATGGAGGGGGCGCTGGATTTCCAAGCATTATTTAAAAACGATCAGAAATTAAATAAAAAAAACACAAGTTTTTTCAACTGAAAGTAAGAAGCAACATTAGAACTTAAAACGAACAGAAATTATAACGTATGTGAGGGGGTTCTCCCCCAAGTCAATACCTTGCTCTTTACGCTACAGTTTTTTTAGTGCTTTCAAAAGAGCTATCTATTCTAATTAAACGGCCTTTGTGATTCGGGGGTTTGTGAATCAAATTTTTTTTAACTTTTAACGCAAAGAGCGTGGTATTGACTAAGGAGAGAACCTCCTCATATACGTAATAACATATACGTAATAAAATAAACAATAAAAAAAACAAGCGATACGGCTCAATAGTAATCGAAACTTTTAAAAACGGAATTTTGATGTCAATAAACGTGTTTATAATGCTGATTCTAAATATATAAATTTTATTAAGTTTAGTATTACTCATCAAAGGCTACGAGCCTGAGAAAATTTACCCGATTTTTTAAAGAGGGGGGAATCATCCCCTATAAGTGAAAGAATTTTAATGAAAAGCACGCCGTCAGATTCAGCGTATCAGAAAACCGTATTACATAGGTTTCAAGCTCATATCTGCAAAAATCTGCAACTTTGTATTTTTTGCCAGAAGAAAAATATACGAATATAGAAGTTAGTTACATAAGTTAATTTGTAAATTACGTCATAACCAAATTTAGAAACATCCATTTAGCAAAAGAAAAGTAAAATTTTTATGCAAATTTTGTTTGCTTATTCAATGACGGTGAGCCAAAATAAAAGCTGCATTAACTAAAAAACGATCAGAAATTAAGTAAAAAAAACAAGTTTTTGAAACTGAAAGTAAGGAACGACGTTAAAACTTAAAACGAACAGAAATTATTCCGTATATGAAAGGGGCTGTCCCCTCCTCAACGCCTCGCTCTTTACGCTAAAGTTTGACTCTGTCTCACAACTTTATTTTCTAAAACAATAAAAAACTTTAGCGTAAAGAGCGAGGCGTTGAGGAGGGGACAGCCCCTTTCATATACGGAATAATTTCTGTTCGTTTTAAGTTTTAACGTCGTTCCTTACTTTCAGTTTTAAAAACTTTTTTTTTTATTTAATTTCATTAAGGGTCTCCTAGAAGGGTCGTGATTCTACCTGGTTGATAACAAATTAGGCTATATGAAAACTTTGTGTGGAGTTATAGCCTAGTAAAGTGTTGCTGGAACAAAGGCAGTCACGCACCCTGTTTGAATGAGTCACCCTTAGGTTTATGTGAAATTCCCAGTAAGATTCTGGAAAACTTTTATAAAACTAATAAAAACTTAACCTAGACTAGGCTATAGTGGAGGGGTTATATTGGGTAAAACCTCGCAGTGCTTGGCTAATGCATAATCTTTGACAAGTAGGCTATGCTGATCAAAATACACTCCTCCCAAACATTTAAAACAGGCCCCCAATCTTGGGCACAATGTATAAGTTTAGGCTGTTGGTATTGGTGGTAAATTTGCAGGTGGCACAATAATTTAGCTAAGATGAAAGCAAATACATCATTTGATGCCTTTTTTATGCTTTTTCATAATCCAATAATTGCTTCTGTTGCAAATTGCATCTTTAGCCCTTAAAGGGGCCCTGAAGGTATTTTATATGAATTATGAAAGAGCATAAGAAGTATCAAATGATGTTTTCACTTTCATTCTAGTAGATTATAAGGTCCAATGCAAAGTTACCATGAAATTTACCCACCCCCACCAGCCTAATGTGCAAATATATTCCCTGAATTGTTGACAGCAAAGTTCCAAATTGCAAAAATCAGTGCTACTTTTGTTGACGGCATTTGAAAACTTGAAACATTAGGAAAACAGTTTATTTTTGTGTTGCCCAATAAATGAGGTTTGATTGTTATTTTTTGGAATATATTACTCTTGAATAACTTATTTATAAATTAGTGATATGTTTTTAACAACTTTTCAGTAACTTAACTACTGTTGATAACTTCTTTGTGTGGTTAAAAAAATTAAATACCTTTGGGGCCCCTTTAAGGGCTCAAGATGCAACTTGCAACAGAAGCAATTACTGAATATCACCCCCCTGATGGAAGGGCAACCCAGCTTACATAACACTCTGCAACGTCGCTTGACTCCTGGACTGTACCTTATGACATGCGCAAGAAATACTCTGATTGGCAAAAAGCTACCAAAAGAAGTGAAAATGCTGACCCTCCTGCCGACCATACCTGTCAAGCAGAACTCTCGTAGGAAGATGAGCCTCAAGCTCCGAAAATTATTTTTTTACTGTTTATATGTTTTTATGACTTTTGTGCTTTCACACTAGTTCATTTTTTATGGATGATTAAATGAATCTTATTCGTTTTCATTATATTCGATGTTAACTGACCACTTCGAAAGAGGTATACAAGTCGTAAGAAAACTAGTTTTCGAGATTTCAAGATGGATATATTATGGACATATTATAGACAAAATATTGACATAATTTGGCTCAAAAGGACACATTTTTGGATGCTCAAGGGACATATTCATTGACCAAAAAGTTCGCAACCCTGTATACTCACCCTTAAGGCCTGTTTATTAATAAAATCATCATTGTGACAATGATGATGTGACAATGATGGTTATGGGGCTTATAGCCCCATAACCCAAAATACTTTTATTGATTCCCAGCTGGGTAAGTGTAGAAGTAGAATTTCTCAGCCCACCTCGTAAAAATCAGGGTTTAAGTCAGGTACAGGGAACCTATGCTAGGTAAATATGCAACCTCAGACTGGTATAGCCTCGTACGTTGGTGATAAAAAGTATCAATCAAGCTTTTAGACCATAATTTTAGCTCTTCAACGGAAATTAACAACCTCCCTTTGCCACACAGGGTCAGGAGGCTTAAATTATAGTTTGAAGGTTATATTGACACTTCTATTACCACGGCACTAGTTTCTTGTCCGAACAGTCCGAGGTTGCATAGGTCCCTGTGATGAAGCAGGTATGAAGTATGTAATGGGTAAGTCAGAGGGCGTCTTTCAAAAATGTAGAAGTGCACTAAAGGGTTCTGTAATGTTGCCTGTTTGTGTGTCCTGTTTTTATGCTGCTTCTATGCCCAGTCAGGAAGAATGAGTCTGATGATTTTTTCCTTTGGTAATTAAATAGTGTCACAGCCTCTTTAGGTTGTACTCGGTTGATTTGATTATTCTTTAGGCAGATGCGTTTCCGACAACTCGTATAGCCTAGACTCTACCGCCTAGACTCTAGGCGGTAACACTGTCTTGACTTTGAAATCTCATTAATGTCAGAGTATTGTCTTGCTACATGGCTATTGGACTAGTAGATAACATTTCTGTAAAACAGATTGGCAAAATATGATATTTTGCCAAATAATTGATATTTAGAAATTTAGCTGATAATATACTGTAATTTTTCATCATTTTCTTTTGCTTATTGATCTAGAGTACATAGCAAAATCCAACCCTATATGCCAAATCGAATCCCCACATTTGGTCCATTATTTGCTGGTTGGTACTACCACTTTATTTAATAAAATCAGTTCCATTGGATTCTATTTGCCTCTGAATGTTTAATATATTGCAGGTCCAGGTCTCTACCAGTTTTTGAAAAATGCCAAGTCCTTTGTGGGAATATTTTACAAAAGTATCGGCTAAGTCTGCACTATGCAAAATATGCAAAAAAAGTGTTGCTACCTCTGGAAATACCACCAACCTTAATGCTCATCTTAAGACAAACCACAAAAAACAATACCAAAGCATAAAAGGAAGTACATCGGCCGGGGGTGCCAGTGTTAACCCTGATTCTGATTCGTGTCCATCTGATGATGAACATGATTCAAGTCAAATTGTCCCATCACATAGCCAAAACTCAACCAGACCTTTGAGTCAAGCTAGTGACCCTACCCAAGTTACCCGTGATAGAAGTGACCAGACTGACTCAGGAGCACCAAGTGCAAAGCAGCCGAGAATTGACTCGTTGTAACAGACCAAGTACAGTGCAAAGCACCCTAAAACTGTAAAAATGAACAAACTGGTTGTGAAATTCATTGCAAAAGATATGCAACCCCTCTCTTTTGTTTCAAATCCTGGGTTTATTGATCTGGTGCAGGGCCTTGGCCCCAATTATACTTTGCCATCCCGAGCTAAAGTGACAAGAGATCTTCTCCCTGAAATCTATGCTGTAGAGAAATTGAAACTGCAGGAGGCGCTAAAAAAAGTAGGACATGATTCCCTTGCCACAGATATATGGACCTCCCAGGCGACTGAGGGTTTCATGGCTGTCGCTGTACATTACATTAATGAGAAAGGCTGCCTCTGCAGCAACGTGCTTACTACTGCGAAAATTGAAGAAAGGCATACTGCTGATGCTATCACAGCTCATCTTCTGAAAATTGCCACTGAGTGGGGGATTAAGGAAAAGGTTGTAGCTGTAGTTACCGATAATGGAGAAAATGTGGTATGGGCTGTAAAGGATGCTGTATCTATTGTAGGTAAAGGCTGGAGACATGTTTCGTGCTTCGCACATACTCTGAATTTGACTGTGAGGGGTGCTATTGATGATACGGCTGACTTGTCACCTCTTGTCCAAAAAGCTAGGAACATAGTCAGCTTTTTCAGACGTAGTGTTGTAGCTGCCGACAAGTTGCGCCAGGTTCAGATCACTATTGACAATGTTTGCACCAAAAAACTGAAACCTGATGTGACCGCTAGATGGAATTCGCTCCTCATAATGTTGCGTAGTCTACAAGACCTGAAAGAGCTAGTAACAAGTTCGCTGGCACTTCTCGGTAAATTAGATCTCCTACTCACTGAAAGTGAGTGGGATGTTATTTCAAACGTGATCGCGTTACTTACACCTTTTGACGAGGTCACAATCGAGCTCTCTTCTGAAAGCTATCCCTCCATCTCAAAAGTCCTGCCTTTATCCAAGATTTTGAGACGCCACCTTGTTCAGGTAGATTGTGGTGGATTTTCAAATGTCGCCGAGGACTTCCGCAAGGCTTTGATGGAGAAAATGCAATCTAGGTTTATAAGCCTCGGTCAGGTCACACCCGTGACGATTGCCACATACCTTGATCCGCGTTTCAAGAAAATGTATATTTCCCCTGACGATCTTGTCTCGGTTGAGGGCAAAATAGCAAGAGAGATGGATTTGGCCTTGCTGTCTGCTGAATCCGTAGCAGCAGGTACAAGTACTGTCACAAGCCCCGCGACACAGCATCGACAGGCTCATGACAGTTTGTGGGGCTCACATGACGAAGTTCTGGTAGTCAACTCAGGACGTGGTTCGACAGCAGCCGAGTCTATCATGGCTCTGCAGCTTTTTAACAGGGAATCTGTAGTTCCAAGAAAAACGGATCCACTCAAGTGGTGGAATTCTTGCAACATGGGCTCTCAGAAGTATCTGTACGAGGTTGCCATGAAATGCATGTCTGTGCCCGCCACCAGTGTCCCTTCTGAGAGAGTTTTTTCCAAGGCCGGTCAGTTGATCACCGAGCGGCGAAACCGACTCTCTGGGAAAAACATTGACATGTTGCTGTTTTTGAATAGCCAAATATAGCCGCGTTTTTTTCTTGAGCCCAAGTAGTTTCATGTCTGGGTTTTCGTGATATTCTTTCATATAATCGAAGTTGGTTTTTTCATTGTTCAATGTTGTATTATTCGAAGTTTTTATAAAAAAATGATGCAAAATACTCTTTAACTACGATTTTCGTTATTTAACTTTGGCAGAAACAAGAGTGTATCGGAGCCAAAAACGGTTCCGAAATATCGATATCGATATATCGAATATCGAAAGTGAAAAAATCGATATATCGATATATCGAAAAATCGAAATATCGCCCTGGTCTCAGCGGCATACAGGAGGAATGGTAAAACGTTGCTGTTGAGTAAGCGCAACTTCCGGCGATTTGAATGATTCTTGGATTTCGAGATTCTTTTCAGTCGATTGAAGGCTGCGTTAGCTTGACCTATTCTAGTTATGACTTCTTTTGTGGTAGATCCAGTATTCTCTATGATGCTGCCCAAATACTTAAACTCAATAACTTGTTCAATTTCCTCACCAGCACATGTGATATGTAAGGGGGAATTAGATGTTGCCATGGTTTTTGTCTTTCCTGCATTTATTTTAAGACCAAGCTGGCTGGCTTTCACACTGATCCTGTGAAAGAAGTACTTTAAACGTTGCTTGCAACCCTGAACTGATGTTATGTCGTCTGCGAAATTTAAATCGCTGACTGTTACACGGGATGATAATTCAATGCAATCTGTTGTTGTGATTGCGAAGGGTAGAATAGAATAGAATATGAATATAATTTATTGGCTAAAATAGCATAAAAGCTAGCATAAGCACGTCAAAATTACCATAACAAAACCAATGTTATGGGATAAACATAAAACAAAAAATTGAATCAATAATAAAACAGATGTTAGGGGATAAACATAAAACAAAAGTTATATCAATTATTAAAATGGGAAACAAAATAGGGGACAAAAGAGTTTTTGTACCTCATGGTCAACATTTGGGGATACAGGTCCAGTTGGGTATTTGGAGCTCTACGAGCATTGAGTCTTGTATTAGGAAGGGTTGGGGGATTTTCTCTAAAGGGAGGGAGAAAACGTCGATGATAGTCAGAACTAAGGCACTTGTGACCAAAGTTCATGGTAAGGATGTGACGTCGTGATTCCAATGTAATAAGTTCAAGTCTAGCCAAACCTTCATCATATGTAGTATAGGCCATCCCCAGAATAATTTGTATTGCTCTTTTTTGTATACTTTCAATTTTAGAACATTGGTCTTTGGTCAACTCAGGGTGCCAGATAGGACAAGCATATTCCAGATAGGGTCTTATATAAGAACAATAAATTATTTTAAGGTTTTGGATTGATATGGATATCCGTTTTAGAAGGGAGAAAGATTTAAGGAGAAAACAACCTGACTTGAATAAGTGGGAAATGTGGGAGTTCCCTTTAAAGTCGTTGTCCAACTGCACACCAAGCAGTTTAACAGTATTTAAATTTGGTATGCAAAGGTAATTATTGATAGGGGGTCTATTTTTAAAAAAAGAAAATAACATGAAACTGCTCTTGGGTATGCTTAAGTTGAGTTTAACATTGTCAAGATCATTCTTTAAATTGTTAATTAGTGAATCGAGTATAACATTCAAAGTATTAGATGTTTGACAAAGGTTCAGTAGTGTTAAATCATCCGCAAATTTAAAAGAGTTGTCAAAATTTGGTAAAACATTATTAAAACTATTAAAAATGCTAAAGGACCTAACTTACTCCCTTGAGGTGCTCCACAGGAAATCGAGGAAAAACCTGATGAATCCCCGTTAGGGAGGACTACACATTGCTCACGACCAGACAAAAACCTAGCTAACATACGTAAAACAAAATCTCTTGCACCCAAATATAGGCAATAGCTATTATAAAGAGCAGTGGTGACAACACGCATCCCTGTTTAACTCCAGATACGATTCTAAAGTATCTTGCTTGGCCTTCTGGCGTCTTAATGCAGCATTCACTCCCTTCAAACAATGACATAATTATCTTAAATATTCTATCCCGAAAGCCGTAATAGACCAGAATTTGCCACATTGTTTCGCGGTCGACTGAATTGAAACAATTTTCGAAGTTGATGAAAGCCATGTATATTTTGGACCGCCACTCTTGATTTTCCTCTGTGAGCATGCGTAAAGTGAAGATAAGATCCCCACAGGAACGTACTTCACGGAACCCATATTGTTTATCTCTCAGGTATTTATCTAGTTCGGTCTGTATCCTTTCCAAAATAACATGACAAAGCACTTTCCCGGGCACTGATAGTAAGCTGACTCCTCGCCAGTTTCTAGAAACAGTAGCATCACCCCTTTTGAAAAGTCTGACGAGTGAGCTTCTCTTCCGTTCAGCTGGTACTTCTCTATTCTCCCAGATTTTGGTAAAGAACTTGACCCAGTATGAGATTTGTCCTAGGATTGATGCCTTAATCATCTCTGCTGTTATTCGGTCTTCACCTGGCGATTTTCTTTTTTTCAATTTCCTTGCTGCGGTACTTATCTCCATCACACTTGGTGGCTCATCACTAATATTCAGGGAAAAGAAGTGGCATCATTGGGATATTCGGGGGGTTTTCTGGTGGAGGTCTTTCCAGAATTTCCTCAAAGTGTGACACCCATGTTGCATTTCCAACCGCTGGCTCTGTCTGTAAAGCACCGGAAGGGTCCCTAACGGGGCCATCTTGGGAGTGTTTATTTCCAACTATTTCATTTGTTATCCTAAGAAGGGCTCTAGATTCACCTCTTTTGGCAGCTTCTTCTGTAAGTCTCGCCTTCCTTTCAGTTTGACAACGGTGGTCGTTTCTTGCACTTTTTTTTACCGCTTTGTCTCCTTCTCTATAGCTGGAACTTTTAAAGATCATTTGGCTTGGTACTTGACTCTGAAGAAGAGTTTGTTCTATACATTTTCTTTTCTCTATGAGGGCCCATATCTTGTCTGAAAACCACTGATCTTTCGGGCTCTCTATAGCATAGAATTTCTGAGGCAAATTTTTTCTAGAATTTCCGATTGAAAACAAGTCTTCATGTCCTTCCACGTGGGTTCTTGATCTAACTGTTCTGGTTGAGAGAGAGCTTGAAAGCGACTCGAAAGTTCAACCACAAAATCGTGCTTCAATGTTTTGTTTCGCAGCTTGTCTGAGTCAAAAAGAGGGTCGGGACGGGGAGTCTCCTTTGTATTTCTCCTCAACTTGATCTTAAATTTTGCCATCATAAGTGAGTGGTCAGATCCTACATCAGCACCTCTATACGATCGTACATCAATGAGGCTTGAGCGCCGCTTACGGCTAACCAAACAATGGTCGATTTGATTTTTAGTTAAACCATCAGGGGAGGTCCAAGAATATTTATGGATGTCAAGATGAGCAAACAAGCTCCCACCAACAATTAAATCATTGGCTGCTGCAAAATCAACGAGCAATTCACCATTCTCCTTTCGGTCTCCAAGCCCATGGTTACCTATTACTTGGGGGCAATATTCTCGGTCGTCGCCAATCTTTGCATTACAGTCTCCAATGAAGCATGTTATGTCATGCCTAGGTATATCGTTTGTTACCGCTTGTAAGGTTTTATAAAATTGGTCTTTTACCTCTTCATTTGCTTCATTGGTCGGGACATAGCAAACTATCACAGAAAGCTCGGCATGCAATCCAGTAAATCTAGCAGTGAGGATTCTGGCTCAGATTGGGGACCATTTGATCATAGCCTTTTTGGCTTCTTTTGTCATGATGAGAGCAACTCCTTGTTCTCTTCGTGAATCAGTTCCACTGAAAATAATATTGTAGCCATTTGGTAGTTGATTTGATCCCGCACCAATCCATCTCACATCCGATAAAGCAAGTAAGTCTGAGATTATATCCAATCATTTCATTTAATACTTGTTCAGTTTTCGATGATTGGGCCATTGTACGGATATTCCAAAACCCAAACCTGAGAGTATTTTTCACAGTCAGAAATTTTATCCGGGGACAGGCAGTCGCCGTCATTGAGTCGATATTAGATCCGAGGCTTTGTTTCTTTGATGATTTTGTTGCGTATCGTCTTCTTACAGGTGTGGGTTGCAGGACCACAGCCCAGCCCTCCCGCTTTGTCCTGGCTTGGGACAGGCTACAGCACAGTAGACAGAATATACCAGTAAGCTTATCGCAGATCATTTCTGGTCTTCGTGAACAAAAAGCTCCTCCCACTTATTTCTGCCTTAGCTTGTCTCGCTTGTCTAGCTTGTTTCTGCATTAGCTTTATTTCCGTTTGTTTCAATGCACTTTGATGGAAACAGTCGGAAACAGACTAACCTGTCTAGCATGTCTAACATGTTTATATCTGCCAAAACGTTCTCCGGAGCACTCGCACCCCGGTCCGGGTTTTTATAATGGGTGAGATAGAGAATGATCATACTGGATAATATATGAACTGTGAGCTACAGTAATAGACAGGCTACTTTCTATATAAACCTTAAATGCCCCAAGGGAATAACTTACAACCGTTGCCCTGGGGGCTCTGGGGGGGGCTATCATCCTCAAAGACATAATTTCCGGACTTTTCAAAACAAAATGAACAAAATGGCTGTATCAAAATGTTGATTGAATGTGTTTGGGGAAATGGTGGGCGTGGGAGGGGGGCTAGTTGCCCTCCAATCACTTTCTGCAATTAAAAAAGGCACTAGTCCATTCAATTTCGAATCTAACAAGCCTTTTTCAAAGTTTCTACGAACACTCCTTCGATACGAAGTGCCCTGGTCCAAACAAAAAAAAATAATAAATAAACAGGACATGTGTCCACATTGCTCTTTACTTAGACAGCGCTATTGCGCTGCCTATGATAGTGACTTCTGAAGAATAACGTATTATAAGCAACATTGAGCAGTCCAGAATGCACGAAGATTAAAAAATGAAATATTCAAGGCAATTTTTTTCCCATGGAGGGCGGGGCATCCATCCTTCTGAAACAACCTCAAATTTACACCATTGACCTTATCAGCTTCATTTTAAGACATACCTTAAAGATACAGTTATTCCATAATGCCATTGTTACAGTGCGGGGGGCACTTTTTTATTTTTGAGTTCCACTTGAATTAAGCTCCTGCTTGTCTGTGATATGTACAGGATTGCCGATTTTCTGGTCCACTAATGTGTCCCTTGAGCATCCAAAAATTTGTCCATATTGAAATCTCAGAACTAGAGGTTTTTTTTTCTTTTTAACAGTTGTGTTATCAAACAGTTCGTGGTAGCGAACTGTAAGTAAGGAGCGACCCGGCTCAATGGTAACCGAAACTGTAGAAAACGGAATTTTGATACCAATAGATACATCAAAAGAATCAGATTTTAATGCTGAGTTCAAATATATAAGTTTCATCAAGTTTAGTCCTACCTATCAAAAGTTCCGCGCCTGAGAAAATTTGGCTGATTTTCGAAGAAAGGGGGAAAGACCCCCTAAAAGTTATAGAACCTTAATGAAAATCACACCATCATATTCAGCGTATCAGTGAACCCTGCTGCGGAGGTTTCAAGCTCCTATCTACAAAAATGTGGAAGTTTGCATTTTTTGCCAGAAGAAAGATCACGGATGCCTGTTTATTTTTTTTTTTCCAGGGGTGATCGTATCGACCCAGTGGTCCTAGAATATCGTGGGATGGCTCATTCGAATGGAAATTAAAAGTTCTAGTGCTCTTTTTAAGTGACCAAAAAATGGAGGACAACTAGGCCCCCTCCCACGCTCATTTTTTCCCAAAGTCACCCGATCAAAATTTTGAGATAGCCATTTCGTTCAGCATGGTCGTTTTTATGATAACTATGTCTTTTAGGATGACTTAATCTCCCGAAGTCCCCGGGGGGAGGGCTGAAAGTTATGAACTTTACCCAATGTTAACATATAGTATTGGTTATTGGGAAGTATACAGACGTTTTCAGAGGGGGCTTTTTCTGGTAGTGGGGGGAGTGGGTCGGGGGTTATCTGGGAGGATCTTACCATAAAGGAAGGTTTCATGGGAGAAGGGACATTGCTATGAAGGGGGCGCTGGATTTCCCAGCATTATTTAAATAAAGATCAGAAATTATATATAAAAAAACAAGTTTTTTAACTGAAAGTAAGGAGCAACATCAAAACTTAAAACGACAGAAAACATTGCGTATATGATTGGGTTCATCCCCTAGTCAATACCTCGCTCTTTAAGCCAAAGATTATTTAGTACTTTCATAAGAGCTATTTATTCTAATTAACGGCATTTGTGATTAAGGGGTCATTTTTAAAGGATTGGAACAAAATTCGAACTTTAGCTTAAAGAGCAAGGTATTGACTAGGGGGCGAACCCTCTAATATACGTATTAAAAATATAAGAATATAGAGGTTCGTTACGTAAGTTAATTCGTAAGTTACGTATATTTATTACTAATAAAAACGATCGTAAATAAAATTAAACAGGTTTCGAGAAAGCCATTTAACCAAATAAAAGTAAAATTATATTCAAATTTTTTTTATTATTATTCATGTACGGTGAGCCAAAATCAAAACCTGCATTAATTCAAAAACGTTCAAAAATTCAGTTAAAAAAAACAAGTTTTTTTAACTGAAAGTAAGGAACGACGTTAAAACTTAAAACGAACAGAAATTATTCCGTATATGAAAGGGGCTGTCCCCTCCTCGACGCCTCGCTCTTTACGCTAAAGTTTGACTTTCTCACAACTCTATTTTTTTCTAAACAATGAAAAACTTTAGCGTAAAGAGCGAGGCGTTGAGGAGGGGACAGCCCCTTTCATATACGGAATAATTTCTGTTCGTTTTAAGTTTTAACGTCATTCCTTACTTTCAGTTAAAAAAAAACTTGTTTTTTTTATTTAATAGAGCAAAAGACGAAATCTCTTTCAAAGCGGCCAGTTAAGATCAAATATAATAATAAAAAAAATCCATAAAAAACATTTGTACAAAATCACTTGGTGTGAAAGCACGAAACTCTATGAAGATGTAAATCCCTTACTTTGTAGAAAATCCTTCGCTAACGACATTTCTGGCAAAACATGGATACTTAAAAAAACGAGAAAAAAGCTCTACTTTGGTTAAAAGGAACATTTTTCTTTACCAAAATATATATCCGGTTTAGAAACGTTTCGTTTTGTCATAAATTTACAAAATGTGTCACTTTTTTGCCCTTTTATGTTATTGTGTCCCGGCACATGGGAATGTGTCCTTTTTGACAAATGTGCCCTATTTGGTTATAGACCTATGACACTGTTTTCATTTTACTGTCCTTATTATCGAAATTGCTGACGTATTTCAAGCCATGCATAATATCCGCCTATAGTATCTCAAATTACAAAATATTTTTTGGGAGTAAATCAAAAGCAAGAGAAGCTGAGCAAGAATATGAGTGTTTTTGTTATGGCTGAACGGATCAGATAACACCAACTAAGCGGTTTTCTCGATAACTTTTGTGCAAGAAGTCGAAGGTCATTTTGCTAATTGAAACACAAATATATTATGTCCAGCCTTATTCATGTTTTAGATTTTAGTAGATGATCTGTCTCTATTTGATTGTGGGTCATTCTAGTGGAGTTCCTTGACATTTTATTTTTTTATAATTATTATTTTTCAATGTCGGGAATATGCATGTCTGGTGATGTAAATAATGATTTTCGTGAGTGTAATAACAATTCATTTCTTAATAAGATTATTACCCTGGGTTCCCACTGATGCGATTTCACGCAAAAATGACCGTTTTTCCGTGATCCGTCAAATTTCCTCCTTTTTTGTTGCAAGTTTTCTGCGTCACAACGGTTCAACGGCTGCATTGAAATATTTCTACTGAGCCGTTGAAAATCGCTTCCGTTATTTTAAATTGAAAGCATTGTAGAACCATAAATTGCAAGTAAATGAGAATCTAAACATGTTATAGATTAGACTTATATTTTCGTTAGGCATAGTTAGTCAAGGCTATTATAGGTTAGCCCTTTGAATATTTTTCTTGGCTTCTAGAATTTGATTTAGCCTATTCTTATGCATATGCTTTTTAAATATAACATAGTATCTTCGCGCTTCAACGGCTGTAGTGAACCGTTTCTGTGTGAACATTTTTGCAAATTTCCCGCATCCGCTATCCGTGTGCCGTTTTTCGTTAAAAAAATCGCACCATAATGGGAACCAAAGGTTAGTAATGTACTTTGCCCAACCCTCTTCCTCTTTCAAAAGATTACTTTCCTATAATTCTGTGGTAATAATTCATTTGTATGCTTACGAGCATCAAAGTATAACGGATGACGGAGCTTCCTCCTCATGTACTATTTTTCGAGTAACCCCCCTCCTCGTCAAATTTTGCGTCAAAAGCTGAAATATAATTTTTTTTAAAGTTTTTAAAAAAATTATAAATTTTTAAATAATAAGAAACATAAAATAAGAAATAAGAAATATAATAAATTATAAATAAAGAAATATAATTTTTTTTTAGAAATATCATTTCTTGTTGTGATTAATAAAAATAAATTATTTCGACTGAAAGTAAAGGGCAACATTAAAGTTTAGAACGAACACAATTATTCCACATATGAGGGGACTGCCGCTTCCTCAATCCTCGTTCTTTATGGTAAAATCATAAAGTTTTTTTTTTAACTCACTTCTCACTCAAATTCAACGGTCCTTGTGTTAGAGCAGTCTTTCTTAAAGAATTCTGACACAAAGTCAAATTTTAGCTTGAAGAGTGAGGATCCAGGAGGGGGTAGTCAACCTCATATATGAGGTTATCTCTTCGTTTTAAGCTTTAATGTCGTTCCTTTCTTTCAGTCTAAAAAACTTGTTTTTATTGACTTTTTGATCGATTTTCAAACCCTGCCGAGAAATCTCCCCCCCCCTGTGCTCTATAGGCTACCTACAGTTCGTTAGCACGACCTGTTTGATTATTTGATTATACACTTAGCCCAACTATTTTCTTGTTTCAAAGAGATTACTTTCCTACAAATTCGTGGTTAAAGGTCCATTCCAATTTCATTTGTTTACGTTTTTAACGTCTTTCCCTACAGGAATCGCTTTATTTATTTTGCGCATGTCAGAAAGGGAAGCAAAAAAAAACACCTTTTTTCAATCCCGATTGGTTTTTCTGTGTGTCTCTGTGTAATTTTAAGTAAAAAAAAAAAGTTCAAATCCCAGTTAATTGGTTCTCCTGTGCGAAGTATTAATAGTTCATTTACATATTGCGCAAATCCGTCCAGATTTAGGAATCCATTGCGTATTATTTATTACACTTACGATCATCGTCAATCAAATCAGTAGATGTAGACATTCCCAAAAACGAGAAAAAAAAACGAGACACACCCATAGACGTATTATTAAAATTATAAAATTACAGATCTATGGACAGACCAAAGAGAAACATAGGGACTTCTTGGAAAAATTCTTGTGAATCAAAAACACGAAGCTCTTTTTACCGGCTTATGGTTCATTTAAACAATGCAGAAATCCGTCTGGATTTAGCAATCCGTTAAAAGATTCCGTCCGTTTTCGTGCTTAATAAACTGTCTAGCTTTCTGCAACGATTTGACCAAATCGTTGCGGAAGCCTAGAGAGTTTTTCAAGATTTAAGCTGTGCTTTTTTAAGCTGTGCTTGCTATACCATGTGTCTGGCAACGCTGCACTAGATCAGGCTGTACGAGTAATTTGAAAATTGGTTCGATCTGAGACGATGCGGCTTTGGTTTAAAAACTACCACTGTAACAGGATTTTCCAATATAAAAACACTTTAGGCAGACTATATTTTTTGCCGTTTAGATGCACTTTCCATGGCTGTAGGCCCTACTGTACCAGAGGGTGATCTCGAAGCAGATTCAGTTCTCCTTTTCATTTTTTCCCAATACAGAATGAAGTATACCCATGAAGATACCCAAGAAAAGGGAGAAAGGGCATCGCCTCCCTTTTTTTGATTGTTTGTCATGAATATGGGCCAGACCCTTATTCGTTACTGATCCCCTTCCAAGAAAAAAAAACTCCTAAGATTGCGAATTTCCACCACTTTCCTTCTTGAAACAATATGAATTATCCTGAATCTCAAAATCCTGTCTATAAGAGAATGTGCATTATTTTCTATATGACCAAGCAACTTAAAGCTCCAATTGCTTTTTTTTCAATTGCCCTAGGTACATCAGTTGTCAGAAGTGCATTTGTCTTATTCTGGGGGGGGGGGGGGTCAGAGGGTTTCTCTTGTGCACCTAATAACTTGTACTTAGTGCGGAACACAGGATGCGTGGCATTTCTCCTTGTTGCTAAAAAATGGTAGACTGTGGTGTTTTTCGGGGCGTCGTCGTGAGCTAGGGGCGATGATTTTGATCCAAAAGGAATCACACAGCTAGTCATAGCATTGGAACATACCAATAGGCCTGGTATCAATTGAAGGGTGTTTAGCTAGGATTTCTATTGGCCTCCAGAGTGTTTTGCCCCCTCAAGAATGGTTTGCAGGGGACTGCCTTTGAGCAGTCGTTACGTTTCTGACAGGTGTAGCCTAACCAATTTAGGCGGTGATTGTTCATGATTGTTTCAAGATCGTATTTCTATTCGCATTGTTTCGTTTAATACTCGGTCATGGAGACTTATTCCGAACATGTATCTCATGCATTCGTGGTTGACGGAATTCAGAGCATGAATTCCATATTTTTTAGCAGTTGCAACTGGTTGCAATTTTAGTTGCAACTGCAAATGAGGGCCAACTGGTTTGTAAAATAAACTTTTTATCTTAATGTTTTCCTCTTTTTTTTTCTCCATAGTTGTCCACAGAGCAGATAAAAGACAGAGGAGTTTGTTGCTATCTGGAGGGGGTGGTGTCTCATTACTATCTTCAAATAAAGTAAACGATTTACCGGAAGTAATTCAGCTTCTCGGCTAGTTCAACCCTTTAGTCGTTCAGTGATAGTGCAAACTACCGGTAACTACGGCAGTGATGCCAAACGTGGTACAATTGTACCATTTTGGTAAATTTCACCTCTACTGGTACAATTTAGTACAATCCTGTAAAATATGGTACATTTTACAAAATTATGGTACAATGTGGTACAATTCAGTATTTTTGTACCTATGTCTGTATTTTTTTATCTACAAATATTTTATTTCACCCTGATCTGTTCGGCGTAGTCAAGATAAGGGACAGACAAGCAGTCATCTATTTTCCTTTTTTCGTAAACTGACACTTCACTTCTGGTGTCCAAAGGTCGACAAAAACATCTTTCTGTGTGTCAACATCAAGTCTTACCGATTGAAAATGAAGCTATAATGACACTTGGATTCGTGATGGTTGGGAATCTAGTGGAATAAAAACAAAAGCCAACCACCCAAGGTGAATCTCCTCACTTTGAAAATTCTTAGGCTCCTTTTTTGGCTCCTTTTTTGGAAAAAGGAGCCTGCTGAGAGAAATTAAAAGTAAGAAGAAATTTAAAACAAGGCGATATAGCTCAACTGCATATATATATATATATATATATATATATATATATATATATATATATATATATATTATATATATATATATATATATATATATATATATATATATATATATATATATATATATATATATATATAATATATATATGTATATATATATATATATATATATATATATATATATATATATATATATATATATATATATATATATATATATATATATATATATATATTGTAGTACTCCTTCGTTATACCTACTCTTTGATATACTGCTAGTTTGGTTAATGCTAATGAAATAAAATAGGATGAATACATAATAGTTTAGAGACAAATTTGGGCTATATATTTGCACATTAGGGGGGGGGGGCAAAGCATAGCATATATTAAATACGTAACATAACCTAGGCACCTTCCCCCCCCTCCTGAACCCCAAAAAACAACACTTTAAATATCTTAGACGCAATTAAAACCACGCTATACATTGTATTTCTCTACAAAGGTGTCTTGTATCATCCCGTAGAAATGGGTATTTCGTCGCGTCTAAAGTTTGACATACATAAAAGAGTAGGTATAACAAAGGAGTACCTATAGGGTTATATGTGACATAATATATTGCGCAAGGAAACCAGTCACAAAAAAAAACCGCCAGACGGGTTAACTGCAAGAGACCGCTATAGAGAAATGCAATGCAAAGCGTGGTTTTCATTGCGTTTATGATATTTAAACTGTTGTTTTTTGGGGTTTAGTGGGGGAGGTATTTAGGCTAGGTTAGGTTACGTATTTAATATAAGCTATGCTTTACCCCCCCCCCCTAATGTGCAAATATATAGTCCAAATTTGTTTATTGACTTATATATTCATTCTATTTTATTTTATTTCATTTGCTTTAACCAATTAACCAAACTTGACTTCTTTAGCAGTACATAGAAGTCACCCTCTGATGCATAAGTACCGTGTATATATATATATATATATATATATATATATATATATATATATATATAATATATATATATATATATATATATATAATATATATATATATATATATATTGGGGCTATTCAGGAAAAAACGTGTTAAAATGATTCATTTTACTTGTTTAAAACTAAAAAGGAACAGAAATTATTTCGTATATAAAGGGGTTACCCCCTCCTCAACACCTTGCTCTTTACGCTCAAGTTTTTTAGTGCTCTTAAAAAAGCGTCTTAGCCTATTGTTCTAATTAAACGGCCCTTGTCTTTCGGGAGTCATTCTCAAAGAATTAGGACAAAATTCAAATATTTAGTGTAAAGAGCGAGGTGTTGAGGAAGGGGTAACCCCCTTTATATACGTAATAATTACTGTCTTTTTTAAGTTTTGATGTTGCTCCTTACTTTCAGTTGAAAAGACTTTTTTTTGTTTCTGATCGTTTTTAAATAATGCGAGGAAATATGGCCCCACCTTCACGGAGAAACCCGCTCCCCACGGAAAAATCCTCTAGACAATTTGATCCCGGTGAAAATTTACCCCGGACAATTACTCTTAACCACTCCGCGCGTAAAATGAAACGGAAAAGAGAAAGCAAGACATAAAAAAAACTGTATAAGAATTCTGGCAAATTCCCCCTGTGCACAATATCCCCTGAAAATTTCACTCCCTGGAAAATTTCCTCCCCGCGGAAAACCTCCCATCAGAAAATGTGTCCCTCCCCCACCCAATAATGTATGCATACATCTCAATAACAAACACTATGCCCAAACAATGGGCAAATTTATAATCTGAAGACCTATCCCCTGGGGCTGTGGGGGGGGCATGTTATACACGAACGCATGTTTATTGGGCCTTTTAACTATGATGAACAAAATACCTATCTCAAAATTTTGATCAGACGATTTTGGGAAAAAGGTGCGTGGGAGGGGCCTAGCTGCCTTCTAATTTTTGGTCGCTTAAAAAGGGCACTAGAACTTTTAATTTTCGTTTGAATGAGCCCTTTCTCGATATTCGAGGATCACTGGGTCGATACGATCACCCCCGGGGAAAAAAAATAATAAACACGCATCTGTGATCTTTCTTCTGGCAAAAAATACAAAATTCCACATCTTCGCAGATAGAAGCTTGAAACCTCAACAGTTAAGGGGTATTTCTCCCTTTTTTCAAGAATCAGGAAAATTTTCTCCGGCTCGTAATCTTTGATGGGTAAAACTAAACCTAATGAAATTTATATATTTGGAATCAACATAAAAAAGGCCATTCTTTTGATATATATATATATATATTGGTATGAAAATCCCGTTTTTTAGAGATTCAGTTGCGTTTGAGCCGATTCGCTCCTTAATTACAGTTCGTTACCACAAACTGTTTGATAATGTTATTAAAAAAATAATTTTATCTCATGACCAGCGAAGTTCTTCTTGGTACTTGTATTTTTGAAATTTCTGAATTTTGAAGTCAAGCATTGATGACAAAAAGACAGTGTGAGGTTTTTATTGAAGCCTGTTGGCTAAATCGTAAAAAACTCATGTTTAAAAAACAGAGAATAAAATGCATTGTTTTAAAATAAACTCTTTTCAAGAGGATCGAAAAATTTTCAAAATTTAACATCAAAATGTCTCCAGGATATGGAAAGTCCAGGAGAATTATTCCTCCCCATTTGATTCCGTGATCTCCCATTGCCTTTCCTGTGCTCCTTAAAACAAAGTCCATCAAAATAATCCATACAAAGGGAGATAGAACACAACCCTGCTCAACTCCTGATTTAATACAAAATCAGCTGCTAACCTCATTGCCTACCTTAACCGCAGCAGTGTTATTCTCGTACATAGCACTAATCACTCTAATGTATTTGTCTGGTATACCATACAAGGATAAAACCTTTACTAAAGCTCTTCTGTCAACAGAATCGAACGCTTGCTCATAATCTATAAAACTGAGGACCAAAGGTGTTTGAAAACTTAGGCACTTCTCAATTATTAACCTAAGAGTGAAAATTTGGTCTACACCTTCTCTAACTTTTCTAAAACCGCACTGTTCTTCTCTTAACACTTTGTCTACGGTATCTCTCAGTCTCAAAAGTATCATATTACTAAGTAATTCACTACCTACATAGACCAGACTAATGCCACAATAATTACTGCACTCACTTTTATCACCTTTCTTATAAAGTGGCTTAATTAAGGTTTTCCTAAAATCGTTAGGTCCTTCTAACGACTGGAAAAGGGTACAGAAAATCTGCAACTGTAAGTGCCGCCATGGCTTCTGACTCAGATAGTCATGTTTAATGTCGTGTTTTTAATCTTTTCTGATGTATAGCTTTTGTAGTATAGATTAATTGGAACCTTAGATAACTCAAAGTTTATAAAGCCAGTTCCAGTTTAAAAAATAAAAGAGGGTTTAAAAAATAGTGAAAGACATGGTCTCAATTGTACCATTTGTGGGGATATATCAAACTCGACCTTACAAGGTGAGTGGAGTATCTTTTAAAGGCATTTTGGAGAAAAATATTGTTTCAAATTAAAATCTCCAGTACGCGTTAGACCAGACCATAACCCCCAAAGTCATTTCTTTAATCAGTCTCAATCTAAAAAGAATTTTTTTTTCCTGTATTGTTTGTAGGCGGTAGCTTATATTAGGGAGGGCTACAGGAACGATCCTACCCTCTATTGAGATCTTCATAAAAGGAAAAAGGGGGATTTTATGCAAACTACTAAATGGAAAAGCAGGTCTCAGCAACTGCTTCTCGACAATATACTGTAAGGATACAATGTTAAAATGCAATTTTAGCCCCTGATTTGTATTAAAATCGTTATTTGGGATCAATTTCAAGCGGTGCTATAAATGGTCGTAAATGGCCGAAACGACTTTTGTTGACCTGTAGATAAATGTTTCTGTAGTAATATATGTTACTCATAACAATTTCTTCAAGTACTGTCAGGAGTAATGTACTGTATTAGAAGAGAAAGAAAAACGAAGAAATGGAGAGAGAAAGTGAATGAAAATGTTTTATGCAAAATTTTCATAGATAGTACTTTACGTCACCGACGATCCGCGTGTTACGCGAAGCGTAACACGCGGAAAAAAATTTGGGATATGGTACAACTTTTTTGTCTTTGGTACATTTTTCATGCAATTTGTGGTACATTTTTTTTGAGCTGTTGGTAACACTGAACTACGGTAGTGCGGTAACTACGGCGCTACCGAACCAAGGAATAACGGCAGCTTTTTCTTTACAATTTGAAGTATTTATGGTAAAAGCATTTAAATAAATAGTGTTTTTATAAGATTTTCTATAAATTGTTTTTATAAAAGTATTTATAAATAAAGTGCTTTCTATATTTATAAAGGAAGTATTTATGATCGGATCCACGGTTCCTAAGCTATGAATTTTGTCAATTTGGTTTCTGAGCGACTCGTGAAGAGAAAAAGGTCATCTTCTTAGGATTCCTGATATAAAATGCTTCAACTTAAGCCCCGTCCTAAGAATATTTCCTTGAGAAAGATCCATTTTCCTTTTCAAGGAGACTCTTAGATTTTTTTTTAATGCTTCTAATTTGAGTTTTATTTCTTTTTACTTTCCATGTTGTCTGGAAAAAAGAAACAAAAACAAAGTAAATATTTTCTCTATGCTTATCATCGGTTGCATTAGAGCAGCTATGCTACCGCACATAATCGTTGGAACATGTATTTATCTCATTAGAAGAATTACCAACTAGGATGTATTTATCTCATTAGAAGAATAACCAACTAGGATGTATTTATCTCATTAGAAGAATTGCCAACTAGGATGTATTTATCTCATTAGAAGAATTACCAACTAGGATGTATTTATCTCATTAGAAGAATTACCAACTAGGATGTATTTATCTCATTAGAAGAATTGCCAACTAGGATGTATTTATCTCATTAGAAGATTTACCAACTAGGATGTATTTATCTCATTAGAAGAATTACCAACTAGGATTTATTTATCTCATTAGAAGAAGTACCAACTAGGGAGTCATCGTCAGCGCAATCCAAGTTACTGACGGGTTCACTGCGATCCCTCATAATCACGGAATTGAATAACTCTTGTAACAATTACAAGAGTTATACAGACCTGTCTCACATTGAAGTTGATGTAGAACCAAGACAAGATATCTTCATTGATGGGGGGGGGGGTCAAGATCTGTTGTTGTTTGTAGTTGGCCTACATTGGACGAAAGGCTTTATGATACTGTATCTTCAAGATTTACCATCCAGACTCTGCATCATACAGTGGAGTCATTCGTGGCTCAGTGATAAAGTTGGACGAATAAACGTTCAAATGGGCATAAGTCTGTTTATTAGACAGTGAGAACAGATGCAAAATTCTGGATATTTCGATCTTATATACAGCGATCGTCATCAGCAGATGTCATCATCTGCTGCCATTTATAGCGTCATCTCCTTGTGTGGATCGCTGTATATGTGGTCGAAATATCCAGACTTTGTATCTGTGTTCACTGTCTAATAAATGGACTTATCCTTATTTGAACGTTTATTTTTTGTCGTAGAAAGGTAGTGTGGTCTTCGAAAAAAACCTAATTTAAGGTATTACGTCATAAATACTTGATAAAGTCAGTAAAGACTGCTACTGTTATAATCATTATTACTCGTAATTTTTTCTATTACCTGTGTTTGTAAAACTTTCCCAGCGTGTGGAGTTGATCAACGTACCCATACCTGCTCCCAGTTCGAATGGATTGGGTTAAATTGCAGACTGGAAGCGGTCAAGAAGAACCATAGCCTCAAAGTACCAAATTAATTTTATCTACTGGTAACTGTGACCAAATAGTTCTCTCTGTTTAAATGATTATATCATATTTACCTTTGCCCGAGCAATTAAGAGAGAAGTCCTACATTTTCTATTTTCTTGCCACTTTGTAGTCTTCCTTCAGTAGATGAAAACATTTTAAACTCAAAGCCAAATTTGGACATGTAGTTTCCTTTTCCGTGATGATTGTTATTTGTTTTTGACAATTGTGCAGATTTAAATAGCAAAAGTGACTTGGAAGGTGGATTCCTGCTTAAGTGACAGCATTGTTGCTGGTTTGCGGTCATTTATTAAACCAAAGGTTGACGCGTCGATATTAACTGATTGTGCTTGATGTTGTGTGATCAATTTGATTAAAATAACGAATTTATTTTGTATCCGAAAATTCCTAAGCCTTGCCCTCGTTTGTGCAATTGCCGGGATAATGAGATGGAGAAAGTCAGAATTGATTGATTGTCGACTCCTGCGTAAGTTTTTTTGTTTTAATTATTTATTTATTAATTCTTTATCTATTTATATGGTTGGTAAAAGCTGGCTAAGGGTAAATTCCCTGAACCACTCAGGGGCTCTAGCAAGGTTTGCATAAAGCATTTGTCCTGAAAGAGAAAGGATTTATAAATCGTACTTTATCCCTGTCCGTGGCATTTTTTGTCTTCCCTCCCTTCCACCCCTTCCATCCATCCATCCCCTTCCCTCTCCTTGTTCACGGAATCCTAACCCAGGAAAGAATTGTATGTTTAATGATTTTTTGGGTACAAGTTTTTTTTAGGGGGGGGGGACAAATTAACACAAGCCCGTTGTCTCGTGCGCGCATATCTTTTTCTTTCTGGGAAGGGGGAGAGACACAGGGGATCAAGCACATCTACCACTGTCGATAATATTCAGATCTAATCTCACCAAATACCATGAGTTGCTGATTTGCTAAGGAAGTTTAGTCAGATAAAATTCCGTGAAGTTGGTAAAATGGTTGGCGAGTCCTCTCTGTGCAAATGTCTGGTGTGTTTGCTTTTTTTTCTGTAGTATTCACTTTTCTATGATATTCGTTCAGCGTTCGGATATAGAAACCAAAAAGTATTATATGAAATATAACCCACAACAGCCAATTAGCACGCTTTTGGAAGTGCCACTTTGATCCTTTGAGCCATAATTAAAACTACAAATTATAAAGAAGGGTATGTCTGACGCAAAATCTTTTAGATAGAGGGTGTTTAATTTCGAAAATTCAGTAAAAACTACCTTTTTTCGATTTTATAGAAAAGGGAGGGCAAGAACGTATCCAGGATTGCTGTTCAGGGGGGGGGGATTTTGTTCCAAGTGGGGTTAAAATAAAAATCTTTACAAAACACATAAAAATTAGTTCAAATGCGGTGCTGCTACTTTTTTACGCGTCGGACAAAAAGTCCGAAGGGAGAGGGTTAAAACCAGGTAACCCTGCCCCATTGGATACTGCCTTGAGGGAGAATTAACTTTCTCTTAGACCGCGTCTAAATTTGGCGTTTTTGAAAACTGGAAAATCCAATATACGCCATGATGGGACTGGTATGTGCCACTATTTTAAGGTGTATTCTGATTGGTTGAACTTCCCAGATTTCTGACTCAGTTTTCCAGAAAACCCTAAAGGTCAGTGCGCTCTAAACGGTCCGCGTTGTTGGAGGAAAACCCGAGGTTAAGGAAGGAAGGGTTAAGGAAGGGGCAGCCCTCCATGCTTACGAAATAATCTTTTATTATTTTAAGATTTAATGTTACTCCTTACTTTCAGGTGAAACAACTAGTTTTTTTTTTTAATCTTTATGGTTTGACTTAAGCATTGTCTCCGTTTCATTTGTCTTTGGCAGTTCTTTGGAACAGCTTCTGGTTGATATGCTGATTCACAGTTTTTTAATCGTGAGCCGTAATTTTGAGGAGGGCATGCACGCCAAATAAAAAAAAATGTATAATAGAGTCCATTTGGCCAGATACAGACTGTTTCAAGTTTCACACCGTTCAGAAAAAAAAAATATTGTTGGCCATTTTTAGGGCCCCACTTTCAGGCAAACAGATATTTTCTTATTTTTTTTTATACAAATTATAGCCCCCTAGGTCCAAGGACTTTCAGATATAAGTTTCAAGCCTATAGAAATTCTAACCCCACTCCGAGAGGCCAGCGGCCCTATCCTGATTTTTGTGTGTATGAGTATTCCCTTGGCCCAGTTACTTCGGGTGGCAGTTCCAAGCCGTTCTGAGAAAACAACATTTTGGAATTTTTTTTTGCCATTTGCAAGGAAAGCAGAGGTTTTTCTTTTATTTTTCTTGTACGTTAGGGACCTCTTGACCCAAGGCGTTATGGCTTTTAAGTTTTGAGTTATGGCATTTTTATGGCTTTTAATCAGAGAAGGAATTACGACTTTTTTGGACCATTTAGACATAAGGTTCTTCTTGGCCGACGGACTTACGGTTGTAAGTTTTAGACTGATCAAGGACAACAAATTTTTGTCTCATTTCTGGACCTCCTGACATCCTTCTCCCTTAAAGCAAAATTTTCTCCCTAGCCCACGCAACGATTCTTGGAAATTTCACGCCAGTCAGAAACATAACGTTTTTTGTACCAGCGGGAACCCTATGTGGCGATTAGAAAAATGTAACGATCCTCTTTTGGGCTCTAGTTTAGGTGATTAAATTTCCTTGCATAACGTCTTGTATTTGGGGATCCCAATCGTACTAGGGATTTTGTGGAACAATCCCTGATAGTTTCGAGTCAATCGGACACCTACGACCAAAAATACCTCCCTTCCTCGCTATAAAACCTATCTTAAGCAATTTGTAATTTGTATAATTTACGGCACTTAACCCAGGGGTTGTGGGGGTCATATCATCACTGGGGCATATTTCATTGGACCTTTGGACTTTTCTGAGAAAAATGGCTATTTGAGATTATGATAATATATCTTGGGGGCTATGGGGGTAATATAAAATTGCACGGGAAGGTGGTTGGTTGCCCTCCAATCTCTTTTGACCCTCAAAAAGAGCATTAAACTTTCAATATCCTATGGACTGGCCTACGTGTCTTCGAGCACCCCTTCACCCACACAAGCACCCACACAAAGCAGTCGAGAAAAAATTGTACATTGGTAGCTTGAAAATGTTCAATGTGTGCAAGCTCGCATGCCTTCGGAATGGAAACATAATTTGTGGTTAAATAATTTTCTGCTCAATCAACGATTTAATTGAGGCTTGTTTACGCTGTAGTTTTTTTTTTTTTTTTTTTTTTTTTTTTTTTTTTTTTTTTTTTTTTTTTTTTTTTTTTTTTTTTTTTTTAATCATCGTGGGGAATTACATATTTGAGTGTAACTGATTGCAAGGTAAGACCTATTCCGCTAATTTTTAAATGAAGGTGCCTTTTTGCATTTTTCTTAGTCGCTTCAAAATGTATTAAGTTGATTTATAATTATGGTATTGGTCTTCTAATTCAAGGATGTTTTTCTGGTGGAAGTAAAGAGCGAACTTGAAACTTAAAACAGAAAAAAATTTTTGCTTATATATGCAACATTTATGTGCAAAAATAGTTCAACTAAACTGATCCATATTTAAGTTATTATTTGTCATATATAAGTTATTATATGTCATATATAAGTTATTTATCATATATAAGTTATTATTTGTATGGTAAACGGGTAAGTAGATAACTTCTGAAATATGTTCTGTGTGTACGAAGTAATTGTCAAACTCTGTGTCCGCGTTGTTCTTTTTTCCTGTATCAACACTGTGTACTATATGCTGCGGTTATTGAACATCCGTGAAATGGTTAAGTATGTAATCTTAACGACTGTTTCGAAATTAAGTTTTAAATGAAAATCATATATATTATAAATTGAAAAGACACAAAAACTTAAGTGTATATTAATTCGCAAAATCTAAACTTCAAAATAGAAAATCACAGAATGTGATTCACAAAATAGAAAATCACAGAACAGAAAAATGACAATTTTATTTTGGAAAAACCAATATTAGCTCCAGTTCTTAGAGAATCAGCATCTGTCTATCAGGGTTGGAACAAAATATTCTTCTTTATCTAGAAAAAAGGCTACTTCTAGTATTTCCTAGTGTATAATTTATTTTTAGATATAGGAGAGTGCATGTATTCTCGCTTACTTTCCTGGCATTAAACGTCTAAAATAAAATAAACATCAAAATCGAAAATTTTGGAAAAAATGGAGCTTCCGTGTTTCGGATTAGAATTTACGGTATTATTTCCCAAAAGTTTATGACAGATACGGAAATTCTGCTTATTTTTCCGAAGACACAATACAAATTCCCATCAGTATTTCAATGTTACTTGATTTCTAAAGTCTAGCTTCGAAGCTAGGACATTTTACTTCGACTAATTAGCAAAATCAAAACTCCTAAATAGAAAAAGTTACAGAAGGATTTGCATTTATGAAAAAAACAATGTCAGGTACAGATCTTAGACGATCATCATCTGCCTATATGGTTTAAAAAGAAAATTCTACCTTGTCGAGAAATGAAGTTACTTCTAATATATAAAGTATTAATCGATTATGACAAATTTGGAAATTATATTTGAGTGATCAAATTGATTTCATATTAAAAAAATTGATCCCTTCTTGCCTACGTTTCATAGTATTACTTGATTAAAACACAAGAGGCATCAAATAAAAAAAACATCAGAAAATAACCCCAAAAATGCAATTTCCTATCCGATATCAAGTTTTCCAGAATCATTTCCAAGTAATCTTCTCTGATTCTCAGGCAGATACCTGAATTATTCGGCAGGAATACGGTGTAAAATTGTTTTGAAAAAGTTTACTTTTCAGCCTAGAATAGGCTGAAAGTTTTGTTTTTGACACCATGTACAATATGAGGAAAAAAAAATTTTTTCCTCATGAAAATTTTTCAGAAATTTTTTTTTTTTTTTATTTTTAGAAATTTTGTAAACTTCACTGAAACCTTTTCCCCTATTCATGCTTCCCATATCCAGGAAAAATTTTGAGGTTGTATTTCTCACCACTACAGCTACAGGTCGCTGATCACATAAAGAAAAACAGCTGCGAAAGCGGTAGTGTTGCTCCGCAACACGATCATATTAGTATTCATCACTAGGCAGGCACTTGCATCGAACTAGAACAGAGCTTATTCAAGATGTCAATAAATAAGTATTAAGAGACATCTCCCATTTTCAACAAGATAAGTTAGCATCAAATCATCTGATTTTGAAGAATTTTGAGGCTTAAAATAACAAGGACATGAAAATTGAAACATTTCTTACAAATCTCAGATTTACTCGTACCTACAAACGGGATTTTTTTTCTTTTGGCTGTTTCAAAATTATAAAAGAAGTACTAAATTTTCTTCAGTGTATCGACGTTGTACCGTGGAAATAAGTAAGTAAAACTAATTTTGATGATATTTTTTTCAGACTTGAATCTCTTAAATGTACCTGCTGAAGATGTCGCCTCTGAACTGACACTATTCTCTTTCGAAGTATTTAGTCAAATTCAACCAGATGAGTTGAGTTGCCACTCAAGCTCTGGAAAGACTAGGAGGGAAATGGCTCCAAATATTGCAGCCTTTACTGACCAATTTAATGTGGTAATTATAGTTTATATATATATATATATATATATATATATATATATATATATATATATATATAATATATATATATATATATATATATATATATATATATATATATATATATATATATATATATATTATATATATATATATATATATATATATATATATATATATATATATATGTCATTAGCCAAATTGATCAACTTAATTTTTAAATTTTTTTAGGCTTTATTGTTAAATCACCTGACTGATCCTTACCCTTATATGCTCTATAGAATTTGCAAAAATAAGGTAAAAAAGAAAAATTGTCATTAATAAATAAATTCTAAACATATTTAAGTACATAAGCGGAAAATAGAAAAAAAGAAAACTATTCCGAAACATGATTCGTAAGATATATAAAAATCAGTCTTCTTGAAGATTAAATTAGTCATTTAATAATAAGAATAATAATTTTTATTTTGTTTAGACGTCATTTGTGACGTCTGTCATGAGTATGAGAGCCATTGGTGTCAAATGAGGGATGGGTGGCATCTTAGTGATTACTACCTGTTTTTTCTCCCCCCCCCCCTCCCGGAGTTCAAAAATACCCCTTTTTGGTAGGTTCATTAATTAACATCCGTTTTTGGTATTTTTATTCAAAAATTAAGAAAACTTCAAAGTTACTCCTCCCTCTAGATTTTGAAAAATACATTTCCCCGCTCTACGTTTTCGTGAATTGACGCCCTTCTGAGGACACCCCCCTCTCATGTGTTTCTGCCTGACCCGTTTATAGAAATACAAAAATGAGAAATGCAATGTTTTTTGTCTTTTAATAGTTTAATTTTTTTTTTTTTACTACAAAGTATGGTTTAACACGAATATGTCTGTGGTTCCACTTTTCCCTTCCTTTTATTGTGGTTCTAAGACTCGTGTTACAGTTGCGCTATATTTAACTTAATATGATTATGACGTAAGTTGACATAAATGTTGACGTAATATGAGTAAAATAATCGTTAGGAGTATCAGGGCAGTGATTTCCATTGCTATAATGTAGTAAAGTATAATAGTTGAGAAAATTTTCAGGTGCAAAACCATGCCACTACGGGCCTCCTCCATAGATAAACTTAATGTGAAATGAATGGAATAAAAATGATTCTCGCGACTCCACTATCAATCTCCAGTAGGATTTCCGACTTTGGTGCTTTTTTGCAGGGTTTTTCAACTGATATACATTTCCCCTATGGCTATATTAAACAAAATTATTGTTGTTACCAGCTGTACAGAACAACAACGCACTGAGAGGAGTATGAGGCAAAGGAAAATGAAAGGAAAAATAAAAAGGAAAAGGCATCTAAACTTGCTTAAAAATAGGAAAGTTTTCAACTTTTCGACGATTTCTTAGCTAATTTTCAACTTTACGACAGAAGTATGAATTACAACAATTATATAATTACGACATAACTTATACTTTTACTTAGATAATGATCAAGACTTGCTTAAAAACACGACAGATATTTTTTGACGATTTTTAGCTAATGTTCAACTTTACGACACAATTACGAATTTCAAATGTTACAGAATTACGAAACTTATGCTTCTGCTTTGAAAATGATCTAAACTTGCTTAAAAATAGGTAAGTTTTTTTTTTGACGAGTTTTAGCTAATTTTCAACATTACGACAGAAGTATGAATTACAACAATTACAGAATTACGATATAACTTATACTTTTGCTAATAGTCAACGTCACGACAGAATTACGAATTACAACTGTTACAGAATTGCGAAATCATTTATACTTTTGCTTAGAGAATGATCTAAACTTGCTTAAAACGTTTTCTATTTATGGACGATTTTTAGCTAATTTTCAACGTTACAACAGGATTACGAATTGGATCCAATTACATAATTGCGACATCACTTATATGATACGACAGAATTAAGAATTGCAACTGTTACAAAATAACGAAATCACTTATGCTTTTGCATAGAAAATAGACTAAGTTTGCTTAAAAATAGGAAATTTTTCCATTTTTCGACGATATTTTAGCTAGTTTTAAACGTTACGACAGAATTACGAATTTCAACTGTTGTATAAATACAACAGGAGAATTACGAAATTATTTATACTTTTGCTTAGAAAATGATCTGAACCTGCTCAAAAATAGGAAAGTTTTCTTTTTTCGTCGATTTTTAGCTAATTTTCAACGTTACAATAAAATACGTATTACAACAATTACAGAATCGCAAAATCACTTACACTTTGCTTAGATAATGATCTTAACTTGCTTAAAAATAGGAAAGTTTTCAATTTTTCGACGATTTTCAGTTTACTTTCAACGTTACGATAGAATTACGAATTACAACAATTACCACAGAATTACGACATCATTTATTATTTTGTTTAGAGATTGATCTAAACTCATAAAAAAAGAGGAAAATTTTATATTGAAATAGAAAGCATTTTTGGAAAGCAGAGAAAATGTTTAAAATGAACAACGTTCAGAGAGGCCTTCAACTTACCCGCCAAAAAACATCGAACTAGTGAAAACTCTTGTGAGATCAGACTGTCGTTTGACATTATAAGCGTTTGACATTACAAGCGTTGACATTGCAAGCGTTGGCATTACAATCTTTGACATTACAAGCGTTGACATTACAAGCGTTTGGCATTACAAGCGTTGACATTACAAGCGTTTGAAATTACAAGCGTTGACATTACAAGCGTTTGACATTACAAGCGTTGACATTACAAGCGTTTGACATTACAAGCGTTGACATTACAAGAGTTGAGTGAACAAATAAATTTCAACATGTTAATCGTCTTTCTTATAAAGCGATCCTTGAAAAGCTCAGAGAAGGGGTTATACTCGTGAGAGCAGACATTGCCGAGAAATGGCTGTTCCAACCTGACAACGCCCCATGTCAAACTGCTATCTCCTTAACATATTTTTTTAACTCAAAAAGCATTCCTGTGGTTCTCTATCCCCTTTATTTTCCTGACCTCAGTCCCAGTGACTTCTTCCTTTTCCCTAAACTGAAATATTTCGTCAAAGATCGTCATTTCGGAACTTATAGACCATAACGGTTGAAGACTTTCAGCGCTACGAACAGTTGGAACAACGTCTCAATCGGTGCATACCTGTCCAAGGGAACTACTTTGAAGGGGTAATATTGATGTGTAAAAGAAATAAAAACTTTGTTCATTAAAAAACCAGTCTCATTACTTTTCTGCCACACCTCATATATTATATTATATATAAGTTATATTATGCATAATACAACTTATATTATAACTTTTTTTTCCAAGTAAAAAGTTGTATATGCTGGTTTTATATTGAACTTTAATGTAATGTTAGCATTCCTTCGAAGCGTTAATTTAAACAAAGTTTTTAATGAAATTTAATTGAATTGGATTTAAACTTAATGTGACTTAATGTCTTTAAAAAACTTAAAAAACATTAAAAGACATTAAAAGACATTAGACATTAAAAAACTTAATGTCTAAAAATAGATAAGGTATAGATTAAATTGGATGTAATTCCCTGCAATGTTTGCAAGTGTCGTTGCTATTAGAATCGGCATAATTATTGACTATTTAAAGGGATGGATAGAAGTAGTGTTTTTCAATATAAAAATTGTTAGGTATATTCAATATGAGTTTATTTTGTGCAAGATTTCGAACTAGCTCCACTTACCTTGGTAAGTAAAGATGAATATGTTAAAAGTAAAATAAAGATGTCAAAAGTAAAAAGTAAAATGAGGATGTTAAAATGAAGATGTCAAAAGTAGAATGGCCAAGACTCATCGTGTTTTTTGACTGTTGAAAAATAGATTGGAAGAATAGGAAGATAAGTCTGCAAACCAAGATTAGAATATTGGAAGCTATAGTGATGACAGTGGTAAAATATGGTTCTGAAGTATGGGCGCTCCGAAGAACGGATGAAAATTTACTCGATGTTTTCCTGAGAAATTGCCTATGGATTCTTTTTGGTAACCATCTGACTGACCGTATTTCAAACAGTAGGCTGTACGAGAAGTGTGGTTCAATCCCGCTTTCTAGTGCTATAATGAGAGAAAGGTTGAAATGGCTAGGGCTCGTTCTGCGGATGAAGGGTGGCAGATTGCCGAAGATTGTCCTTTCTAGCCAACCGTCTAAGGCTAAACGGAAAGCAAGTCGTCCGCGGTTGGGTTGGAAGGATGTCATAAAGAAAGATTTAAGGGAAATTGAAACTTCCTGGGAGAATGTAGAGAGGGAGGCTTTGAATAGATGGGGATGGAGATGGAGCAGGCGTAGCTGTGTTGGCCTCAGGCGGCTTGGTATTGCGGTGAGATGTTAGTTGTAGCTTTCGAACTAAGATTTGTTTCCGAGATAATCTTCATTTAGGCGGTTTTTGGGCTGACTTTTAAGTTTGAGACGTTTTTCAGTATATTGCAATATTTTTCAATATGAGATTTGTGGTATTACAAGGTCACTTAGTATACTAGTTGATAGCTAGGCCAAGTAAATTTTCTTGGTTGAGCGTAAATTGTTTTTCGTTCGTTGTTTCGTATGATTTAATTCCCTGTGCCTACTTTAGTCATACTGTTGTCACACCATAAAACTCTCTGTTTTAGATTAAACTAAAACAGCGATCGTTGACAGACTTCTCTAAGCTAGGGGTATTAATTCCACTTTGGTATTGACCAGGTCGTCGGTGGACATTGAAAACATTCATAACTGCATTTTTCTTCGAACGTTTCAGGAAATATGAAAGACTTCATAAAACTAGACTAGACTTACCCAGAATTAACTAAACTAGACTTAATTTAGTCTTAACTTAGTTAAGTCTAGACTTAACTAAACTAAGTCTAGACTTACTAGGCTTAACTAAACTAGACTTAAACATTCAATATATCTGGCTTTTACTGGTTAATATTCTTTAAACTATGATGTCCGTTATAGTAATCGCAGACCAAAGCTCATATCTCCATAGTGAAATGTACTTCATATCTCCATAGTGAAATTTTTCAAATTTTTCAAATTTAGCTATTTTTCCAAAAAATACAAAGGATAGGTTTTCGTTGTCCACTTGCAGTGTGGATCTTCTAGGACCATTGGTTCGATACAATCACCTCTGGAAAAAAGCAAAAAAAGTGAAAAAACAAACAAAAGACAAATAAAGTGATGTTTCATCCGTCATCAGTGGTTTCTTCTGACAAAAAATACAAAATCCATATTTTTGTAGTTAGGAGCTTGAAACCTCTTCAGTGAGGTTCTCTGAAATGCTGAATCTGATTGTGTGATTTTTATTAAAATTGCCTGACTGTTGGGGGTGTTTCCCCCTTTATTTTGAAATTCAGGCAAATTTTCTCAGGTTCGTACCTTTTAATGGGTAATATTAAACTTAATGGGTTTATAAATTTAATTGTTTTAATTTAATTAGTTTATAAATTATTTTTTTAATATTTGAAATAGCGCAACTGTGCATACATTTCATATTTAAAATAGTCGGGATTCCTCGGGTCTAGTGACAAGCAAACTTCGTGAATTTGTTACCTCTAATGATATAGTCATCTACACGCGTCCCCAGGCCTGTTTTTTGTTCCGCGTCCTTTTAAACCTTTTAAAATATATACCATATTAGTTAATTGCATAAAAACTGTTTCAAAATCACTGCTGGAAATCGTACCTTATGCCTAATCTACCCAAAAAATATATTTTTAAGGTGCAATTGTATATATAGAATTTGCCAAAAAAAAGAAGAATTTTCTGTTCAAGCCTTTTTTCTTGTAGATTGTGACCTAGTTGAAGATCGTTCCATTAAAGAAAATAATTATAATAATACAAAAAATAGAGAAAATACAAAGAAATGGCTTATGCATGGTGAAATAAAAAAACAGCTTTTGCTTTCATTACGATTTCCCTAACCTGCGCTTCTGCAAAATGATGTTTTTTTATGTTCTCTTTTTTTATTTTAGATAAGTCTTTGGGTCGTTCAAGAAATTTTAAATCATGAAGATCCAAAGTTGCGAGCTGACACGATAGCCTACTTCATTAAAGTCGCTAAGAAGCTGAGTGACTTGAGAAATTTTCACGCTAAATATGCTGTTCTTTCTGGTCTTAACTACCAGGCCATTTACAGGTAAAGTGCTAAAAAATAGTAGGCTAATGGAAAAACGAATCGAGATTCTGAATAATGCTAGTTGTGTTTTTCTAAAGGATGTGAATCGTATCGGAAATTGAGTCAAGCCTTTAAACGATTCAACAGTGTAATATTTTTAAATCTCTCTCAATCAATCAATCAAACATTTATTACCCACTCAAGAGAAAAACAGTGGAGTAAGACACAAAAAGAAAAGAAAAGACATACACTGAACGATTCATAATATATAGATAGATAGATAGATAGATAGATATTTATTGCAACAAAAGCCTTTTCGGGCCATGGCAAAATAACAACACAAAAATAAACACAAAAAAAGAAAATAAAAAACACATTAAATTACACACAATTCATCAAAAAAGTTTCTCTATGTGCCATACCCACTCTTACAAATTTACCCAACCTTCTAAAATCATCAAAATTTCTACTTTTTAAAATTTTTTCAAACCAATCCACCCCTCCAAAATCTGTTTTAAAACACTTCCCTCCTCAAATTTCTTAACTCTTGGCATGTACCCATAAAATGGATAAGATCTTCCTCCTCTCCACACATAGGACACTGGTAAGGACCATTTTTAATCCTATAATTCCCAATATATTTCCTCCTTTCTCCAATACCCAAAAAATTACCACGAACCGAAATTACCCATCTTAAATCCTCACTACTCATCCCTGCTTTAAAGTAAACTTCCTCCCCCCAAACCTCCTTTGCCAGCCCATACAGCCCCAGGGACGCCGAGGATGATTTCTGATTCTGTCACCTTTGAATTTCCTGCTCTATTAGTCTATCCTTTACTTTTTTTGCAACTAGCCCCACTTCCACACCTAGCCCCTTCCCCTCATTCCAATACTCACTAAAACCACATCTATCAATAGTCTCTTTAACCCGATTTGGCCAAGAACTTTTCCTGCCATCTACTAGCATCTCCTCATATGCATTCTTTACTAGCCTCCTACTAGGCAGATTTATAATCCTTTCCCAATAATTTACTATCCGCACTAACCTTCCCAACCTTGATGATAACAAGCCTAAATCACCTTTTAATACTACATGATTAAACTTATCACTAACCCCCATTAACCGCTTAAAATACATCAACTGTAACCGGTCTACCTTATCAGCCTTCTCCATACCCCACACCTCTGCTGCAAAAGACATTACGGAAGCTAGCTTAGTCTGGAATATCCTTTTCTGAAGCCTAAGGTCTGTCAGGCCTACTTTCAAAACACTACTCTTTAAAACTAGCCATATAGCCCTAAGACCTTTACTAGCTACATAATCAATTTGCCCTTTCCACCTACCATTTGAAGTAAACTTGCATCCTAAATAAACAAAATCTTCAACTACTTTAAGCACTTCTTCTCCTACACTAAAGCTTTCCTCTATATTTCCATATTGTCGAAATACCATAACTACTGACTTTGTGACATTTAGGACCAAACGCTTCTCATCTAGGTATGAGGACACCATTCCTAGCAGTTTTTGAAGGTCAGGCCCATCTTTAGCCACCAATACTATATCATCCGCAAATAACAGAGCGAACACCTGCATTGCAGACAGATTTAGAGTTGGGGCTCCCTGCCCTACCATATATTCTTCTATATCATTAAGATACAGGGAAAACAACCTAGGTGAAATTGTACAACCTTGTTTAACCCCTAACCTACTGACAATTGCCCTAGAGTAAGACTTTCCTACCTTAAATACCATTCTAACAACCAAATACATTTTAACAACCAATCCTACAAAACGTCTCGGCAGCCCTAACTTTATAAGTCCTTCTACTAACAAATCTCGTGAAACTTCATCGAACGCACCTCGCAGGTCCAAAAAAGCTGCGTATAGCCTACCATCCCTTTTCCTCATATACTTCCTAATAAGCCCATACAAAATAAATATCTGATATACCCCACTATAATCCTCTCGAAACCCTGCCTGAATTTCTATTAACTTATTTGATTCTTTAAGCCAACTATCTAATCTAGCCACTAACACTTTTACAAAGTAATTTACTAAGGCTATTTCCTAAATGAATCCCTATATAATTCTTATGCAATGCTCGGTCTCCCTTTTTAAAAAGTGGTAAAACTATTGAAATATTCTGTTGAGGCCAAACCAACTTGCTAAGGACACTTGAAAATAACGTTGATAACAAAGGCAACAAATATACCCTAGACCACTTCCAGAGCCTTGTTGGGATGCCATCAACTCCTGGTGCTGAGGTCCCTCTCATCTTCTTTAGCGAATTCCATATTTCCTCACCTGTGAAAGGCTGCAGTAGTTTGTAATCTTCTTCCTTTAAAGGGAATTCCGCAAGGTTTTCGCCGACCACCCACCGACTCAGGCTATCCGTTTTCTCTCTTTCTGTCATCTTGCTTTCGATGAATTCTGGCCAACTTTCCGCCGGCGGGATACTCGTCTTGTCAGAAGCGTTTGTAACTGATTTTTTTATTATTTTCCAAAACTCATTCTTGTTACTATTCCTAAATTCCCTTTTCATTCTCTCTGCTTCCTCCTCTTGAAATTTATACTTCTTCACTTTTAACAGTTTCTTATACTCCTTTCTTCGGCTTTTATGCATATTATAAAGATATTCCCTCTCCTCATATAAACATTGTCTCAGTATCTCCAATGTTTGCACCAACTCTGATTTTTTCTCTACGCATTCACCATCAAAAAAACCATTTAACTTCCGTGGTTGTTTCTGAGCTGTAGTAACACCTACTTCATACAAACTATCAATTAATACCTTTAATGACTTCTATTTTTCCTTCATTTGCCAATATTTCTCCCTTCTCTAGTCCTGCCCGAAATTCATCTCCTAACAGTTTAACCTTAACCTTCTCTTTTTCCTGTGATTCTAGCCTCAATGGATCTCTAACTTCTAATCCTTCTTCTAATACCTTGCTCCTAAAACCCCCCAATGACCTTTTTAATGCCCTCTTTTTTAACACATTCAAAGACAACCTAATCGGCAGGTGATCAGAACCCAAAACCGGGACCACCCCTAAACAAGCACAATCCGGCCAAAGAGACTTATTTACAACTATATAATCTACTACACTTGGATACTTCCCAAAAAAGCAAGTAAACTCTCCCCGCTCTTTATCCTCCCCGATCCTCCCGTTAACTATAATTAAATTTTCCTTACCACAAATTTCCAAAAGTTTACTTCCCCACCTATTTTTTCGGCGATGGTCCTTACTAGTCCTTGGAGGGATCTCATCCATTTCTTCATCACCCATTCCATCACGACGAGATTCCGAGTGGGTATGGTCTTCAAATTGGCAAGACCATGGCTCTTGCAACTCCCCAGTGTATGCATTGAAATCTCCTAAAAGAATAAAGCCATCGGCAGGAAACTTTGTCAAAAAAATATGCAACTCTTTTTGAAATATCTCCCATGTATCCTCATCTGAAAAAGAACTACTTTCTGGAGGGATATACACAGAACAAAACACATGACTTCTTTTCCCCCGTGAAATTCTTACCCAAACTAAGTTACAAGACTCACTTTTTAGCCGGATCACATCATTAGATGACAAAAAAACATCTGAAACCAACAACGATACACCTCCATAATAACGACCATTTCTCGACATTTTACGATTTGCACTAAAACAAGTATAATGCTTAACTATAATATTTTCTCCAGACCATGTTTCCACAAGAGAAATAACTTGAGGACTACAAGCTTCAACCATGTCCTTAAACTTATTTTGTGTGAACCCTTGTATGTTCCAATGTGACACATTTAATATAGAATTTTCACCATGGCCCAAATTTCCCTATACAGCCTCATTTCCCATCGTCAGTTCTTGCTGTCTTGGGCGGAAAAGTTTTTTTGGTACTATCGCCCTCTTAGCGTCATCATCACCCGAGTTTACTCTAACACTATACTCTGCGGGTCTTGGGCGGTTTACCCTCATTGGTTCGCTGTTATCAGGACTAATAATTTCCGCATTCGTGCGTTTCGCGGGATTACGCTGCTTTAGTGCTGGGATAGCTTGCGATCCCCCTGCAGCTGGGGTTTCTGTTAAAGACATCACTAAATTACGATCTTCGTCCCCCATTCCAGAGGTCGCGGAACTAAAAGATACAACCGTTGCCGAAGATTCAGATCTAGTCCTAGCATTAGACGGATATCCCAAGCTACCGTCGTCTTCAGGGGGCATGTTGCTATAGATTTCCCGACCGACCATGCCCGTATCTGGCGGTGGCGCCGAGTGTGAACTATTCCGGGGGGGAGGGGGTTCAGCTTGGTTTCTACTAGGAGGGTTTACACTGTCATGAGCGGTGTTACGTTTTTGTTCTTCAACAAGGCCGCTTGTGTAATTATACATGAAAACCTGGTTACCGATGAACAACTTAAGTCCTCGTAATTTCACATCAACAAAACCCTCAGTCTTTGCATCTTCTAAAGTCTCTTTCAGTTTTTTTCTGGCAATCAACTCACGTTCCTTGTAATCAGGACTAATTGATAATCCCAACCTTCGCAAAAGAAAACCTGATTTTAATACATAGTCCCGCCCTGCAACACTTGCAAATTTGATCACTACAGGACGGACGCTCATTGAACTTTTAAGTCTGAAAGCGTCACGCACATCAAAAAGACGGAGATTTAAATTCGGAATTCCCGCATTCATAGCACTGACAACATCTTCCAGAAGTGAGCGCCCCTTATGCTGCGGCGAAAAGTTATAAAGCACTACGTTTCCTCGCTTCATGTCAGTTTCTAAATACTGAATTTTTCTCAGTGCTAATCCAACTTTTTCCCGTACATTTGACACATCTCTGCGAACCGACTGCGATTCCCTTTGAATATTCTGGACTAACGACGCAACATTTTCAAATTTATTTACCAACTCAGCCACATCCGACGTCATTGAATTGACCTGCCTTGACATCGGGTCAATAATACCCAACTTCAAATTAATTGCTTGAATTTGCGTCAATAATGCATTAATATTATCTTCCATTTTAAATCAGAAATGAAGATCAAAAATGAAAAAGACTTATCTTTACGTGAGGGCTGTGCCCCACGGGTGCTTCCGTAACCGCCCAAACTTGCAAGGCACAACCCAGCCTAAATTTCGCTCGGCTATAAAAACAGCATTTAACGAACGAATCCTAAAATCGTAATTCCACTTTCAGTCCAAAATTCAATTCAAAATTCAATAATCACTGGCAAAAGCTTTTGCAAGCAATACAAGAATTTCACTTTAGATGCTATTTGTTCGAATGAAATTTAATCTGATTAGTTAGATGTTGACACCTTGAAAACTAGTTCAGTACTAAGACGACGGTAGCTTGGCATATCCGTCTAATGCTAGGACTAGATCTGAATCTTCGGCAACGGTTGTATCTTTTAGTTCCGCGACCTCTGGAATGGGGGACTAAGATCGTAATTTGGTGATGTCTTTAACAGAAACCCCAGCTGCAAAGGGATCGCAAGCTATCCCAGCACTAAAGCAGCGTAATCCCGCGAAACGCTCGAATGCGGAAATTATTAGTCCTGATAACAACGAATCAATGAGGGTAAACCGCCCAAGACCCGCAGAGTATAGTGTTAGAGTAAACTCGGGTGATGATGACGCTAAGAGGGCGATAGTACCAAAAAAACTTTTCCGCCCAAGACAGCAAGAACTGACGATGGGAAATGAGGCTGTATAGGGAAATTTGGGCCATGGTGAAAATTCTATATTAAATGTGTCACATTGGAACATACAAGGGTTCACACAAAATAAGTTTAAGGACATGGTTGAAGCTTGTAGTCCTCAAGTTATTTCTCTTGTAGAAACATGGTCTGGAGAAAATATTATAGTTAAGCATTATAGTTGTTTTAGTGCAAATCGTAAAATGTCGAGAATGGTCGTTATTATGGAGGTGTATCGTTGTTGGTTTCAGATGTTTTTTGTCATCTAATGATGTGATCCGGCTAAAAAGTGAGTCGTGTAACTTAGTTTGGGTAAGAATTTCACGGGGGAAAAGAAGTCATGTGTTTTGTTCTGTGTATATCCCTCCAGAAAGTAGTTCTTTTTCAGATGAGGATACATGGGAGATATTTCAAAAAGAGTTGCATATTTTTTGACAAAGTTTCCTGCCGATGGCTTTGTTCTTTTAGGAGATTTCAATGCATACACTGGGAGTTGCAAGAGCCATGGTCTTGCCAATTTGAAGACCATACCCACTCGGAATCTCGTCGTGATGGAATGTAATCTCTGAGGGCTGTCCGAATCTTTTTGTTTACCGTCCGCTGTATCCGCTTATACATGTCCCTACTTTTTGGTCCTGCTTGTTGCAAACTTGTCGCTTTTGGTCACAAAGATCTAGAATCTCATCTGTGATCCAGGGCTTCTCTGTTTTAGGTTTGTGGCGTAAGATTTCCTTAGCTGTATCTATGAGTGCTGTGTTCAGTTTCTCAACTAGGGCATCTAAGATGTCAGGGGTTATGGTCGACGGGAGTGACTCAAGTATAGGACCAAGACTTTCTTCTAGTGACTGCAGGAAAGTGGTGCGTGTGGTGGGTTCTTTCAGTTTATTGGTGCGGAGTCTTGGGATCTTATTTTTCTTTACAGGAAGGTTTTCAGTCGGAGTTTTGCCAATGTGCTCATTACAAGGACATGATCTGAATTGAAGTCTCCCCCAGGCAAGGCAGTGGTATTTGTGACAGATGACTTCCACGGTTTTGAGATGAGGACATAATCAATCAGATTTGTCGTCTTTCCATCTGGAGATATCCAAGTTGCCTTTCTTCTCTTTCTATGTTTGAACATTGAGTTCGTAACAAAGAGATCATTATCCCTGCAGAATTCAAGTAGACGCTCGCCACGTGCGTTTCGCCTCCCAAGACCGAATCTGCCTAAGACATCACTTTCAAGCTGTGTGGCTTCTCCGGCGATAGCATTGAAGTCACCCATTACTACGAGGAGATCTTTCTTTGGGACTTCATCAGTTAGAGACTGAAGTTGTTGATAGAAGGTGTCAACTTCTTCATCAGGTCTTGAGGAGTCGGGGGAGTACACTTGGATGGCGGTGATGTTTTGTACTTTCGCTCGCAGCCGAATCATCATAAGGCGCTCTGAGACTAACTTCGTGGCTATGAGTGCGCGCTTCGCTTTGCATGTCAGGAGAAAGCCAACGCCTTGTCGGTGTTTGCCATCAGGTCTGCCAGAGTATGAAAGTATGATGTCGCCGCATCGTTGTTCTCCTGAACCAGGCAAGTGAGTTTCCGAGAGGCCAATAACGTCCCATCTGTACCTCTCGAGCTCTTTGACAATTAGCTCTAGTTTCCCAGGCTTTGCCAAAGTTCGCACATTCAAAGTCCCCAGGTAGAACGGGGCTTTTTGTGTCAGAATAGAGGTTTCTCCTGGTAGAGTGCTATCATCCTCAATGGGGATCGTCATCGTCTGCCGAGTTCGCATATCTTCGTCTGAAGTCGTCAGATCGTCGGCTCCCCCGTACGCGGTAACATTATCATTCACTGTTATATCTTTCCTTCCGTCGGTTACCCCGGACGCGGTAGCACGGTTTTGTCTCTTTGTTTTCAACTGATCCATAACTTAAAAGAAGAGGGTTTCATGGCTATTGTAGGACAGCGGCAAGCAACTCCTCTCTGTCCTTTGCAGGTGGCCGATTTCCTCCATCTTGAGAGTACCCCGCCCTCACAGCTTTTTGCTCGCTGACTATTTACCCATAGCTGGGACTAGGGTTTGACTCTGTCGGGACGTTTCCACGCGCCGGCGGGCCCAGCACAGAACCATAAAAGGGGCCCTAGTTCCTCCTTAACTGTGTTTGGCCCCACAGTTAGGGGTCCCAATTATGTTTAAGGACCCCCTGAAACTGGGTCCCCCCTTGGTCCACGCCTTCTTATTGGTTATTCGAAGGAATCCCCCATATCTGGAGGACTTTCCCCTATCTGCCACCTGGGGACGCGCCTGAGCTGCCTGGGCGCGGCAAATCTTACTTACTTATATACCTTTTTTACTTACTATTTACTTTTACTTACTTTTTATATTTACTTGTTATTTACTTACTTTTAGGTTTTACTTTTTTTTTTTTTACTTACTTTTTACCTACTTTTAGGTTTTTCCTGTTTTACTTTATTTTTATTTTAACTCACTTTTTACTTTTTTTCAGGTTTTACTTTTTTAGCCTATTATTTAATTTTACTTACTTTTTACTTACTTTTAGGTTTTACTTTTTTTAATTTGGTATTTACTTTTAGGTTTTTATCCTCGTTTAGGTTATTGTCCTCGTTTCTCACTTCTTTGCGATTTTTGTTTTACTAAGGACATCAAAGTAAAAAAAAAAAATACGCCAGGACCCATCTTAGGGTCCTACTCACACCTGAAAACGGCCATTTTCTAAGATTTTTCTTTTGGGCAGGCTTTATTGGCAGTAGCTCATTTTGTTAGTGTTGCCACGTTGAACTGTAACAATGAATTATCAAAGCTAACTAGTTAAACTTGACAACACTTTTCCTCCCTATTTTAATATTATTACTAAAATACTTTTTTTTTGTTTTCACTGTTTTATTTAAAATAGAATACCAGTTTTTCTACATATTCATTCGTTTTTTTTTTTAATGGAAATGCAGCGTGGTCTAGACAAAATATCCATGAAAAAAAAAAGAAAAAAAACTAAGAACCACAATCTTCTGATTCTAAAACTTTAAATAACTATGGCTCTACGTCATGTACATAATGTAAGTCATGTCCTAAGTGAAAAACTTAATGAATTTTACGTTAAAATAACATTGGTCAGAGCTTTGTGTAGCTTTCTAAATTCTGGGAAATTTAAAACTTGTGGCGATTTAGGGAGCGGGTTGTATATTATTCCTTGCTGTGTCGTACATTTTACATTGGCCGAACTCACCAACAGTTTGTTGAACGCTTTATTGAGCACCCTAGTTCCGTAGACGATTCTCTCAATTTCAGACCCCCCCCCCCCGGAAACTTTTTGTTTTGTTTTAGCAGAATATTTGTTTCATCACCCTGACCATTTTGTACAGTTTAGTAAGTAACAGCTATATCTAATGATAAAGGTTTACGCAATGGGCAAGGGAAGTCATAGAAATATTAAAAAACACATTTTCGCTAATTTGCCAATTAACAGGGATATAGGAAGTTTGAATATTGGTTCAGTTATGATACTTAAAAAAAAAAACTTGTCAAATTTTGGAATAAGTTATAAAACCAAAAAGATTGTATTCAACAGAATAATTGACTTATTTTTATTATTTTTTCCAGTTCTTTTGTGTTTTCATGGAAGTATCTCGATAATTTATATATATATATATATATATATATATATATATATATATATATATATATATATATATATATATATATATGTATATATATATATATATATATACATATATATATATATATATATATATATATTATATATATATATATATAATATATATATATATATATATATATATATATATATATATATATATATATATATATATATATATATATATATATTTATATATATATATGGGTTAGATTGTTTTTTTTTATTGTTTTTAAATCTTTTATTTCTATTTTTCTTTTAATTGCTACGTTTTAAATTATTTCTGTCCCAACTCTGAAGATGTCTAGTTTGATACAGGCAAAACATTCGGGTGATGTTTCTTTTCTGTTTCTTCTTAATGGCCATAGACCCTTTGTTTTCTCAAGGCTTATTTCGTTCTTTTCCCCAACAACAGTTTCAGAATTCGTTAGGTCAAATTCATTCCAACTTTACCAGGATAGCAAACATAAGCTATTTATTCCTGCTTTAATTAGTTGGAGAACGAACTTCATAAAAAAAAACCTGAAGTAATAATCAAGTAAACTTGTAACGCTAATTTCTCCTTGAAAATAAAGTCTTCTAACCCCCGGAAATTTTTTAGCCCCTGTCGTTTTCTCTCGACCTGGCCATATATTTAAACGAAGATGGCCCTCGCTATGAAAATTGTATGTCACTACTTTTCTAATACTGTCTTTTTTTATTGTTTGCTATCTTTTGTAAGAATCATCGTATTATTGTTATTATTCTAGAACGTTCTTAGTCAAAGAACGAACGTCATAAAAGAGCCAGAAATAAAATAAAAAACAAGTTAATTTATAACGTAGATTTCTGCTTTAAAAAAAAGCAATCTTACATCCTTCTAGCCCCCAAGGATTCTCTAACTTCTGCCCTTTTATCTCTTCAAACATTGCCATATCTATGAACAAAGGAAATTCTTTCCATAATTGTTTTATGTCACTACTTTTCTGATACTGCCTTTTCTATTGTTTGCTATCTTTTGTAAGAATTACAGTATTATTGTTAATATTCTAGAGCGTGTTTAATCGAAGAACGAACGTCGTAAAATAGCCAGATTTAAAAAGAAAGAAGTTAATTTATAACGTAAATTTCTGCTTAAAAAAAGTAATCTTGCATCCCTCTAGTCCCCCCAAGGATTTTGTAACTTCTGCCTATTTTTCTCGTCAGACATTGCCATATCTATGAACAAAGGAAATTCTTTCCATAAAATTTTTATGTCACTACTTTTCTGATACTGCCTTTTCTATTGTTTGCTATCTTTTGTAAGAATTACAGTATTATTGTTAATATTCTAGAGCGTGTTTAATCGAAGAACGAACGTCGTAAAATAGCCAGATTTAAAAAGAAAGAAGTTAATTTATAACGTAAATTTCTGCTTAAAAAGTAATCTTGCATCCCTCTAGTCCCCCCCAAGGGTTTTGTAACTTCTGCCTTTTTATCTCACCGGACATTGCCATATCTCTGAACGAAGGGAATTCTTTCCATAACATTTTTATGTCACTATTTTTCTAATGCTTCTTTTTCTAGCATTTGCTATCTTTTGCAAGAATCACAGTATTATTGTTAATATTCTAGAACTAACGTCATAAAAAGGCCAGAAATAAAAAAAAAACAAGTTAATTTATAACGTAAATTTCTGCTTAAAAAAATCTCACATCCTCACATCCCCAGAGGATTTTGTAACCTCTGCCCTTTTCTCTCGTCGGACCTGGTCATTTTTTTGGACGAAGGTGGCTCTTTACATTGAAATAGTTTGCCACGACTTTCTTAAATTGTGCTGTGTATTCTTTGTTATCTTCTGTAAGAAGTACAGTATTTATTACTATTAATATGCTACTTTTTGGTTAAAAGTAACCTGGCAATATGTTTCTAAGAAGGACCAGCAGCTATTCAGGAAACTCTTGGCCCTTTTCAGTTGTGAAGAAAATTTTTCTAAACTTCGTGAAGTTATGGACTAAAAGTCCATAACTTCCATGGTAATGAATATGCTTGTTTTAGGTTAAAAGTAACCTGGCAATATGTTTCTAAGAAGGACCAGCTGCTATTCAGGAAACTCTTGGCCCTTTTCAGTAGTGAAGAAAATTTTTCTAAACTTCGTGAAGTTATGGACTAAAAGTCCATAACTTCCATGGTAATGAATATGCTACTTTTAGGTTAAAAGTAACCTGGCAATATGTTTCTAAGAAGGACCAGCGGCTATTCAGGAAACTCTTGGCCCTTTTCAGTAGTGAAGAAAATTTTTCTAAACTTCTTGAAGTTATGGACTAAAAGTCCATAACTTCCATGGTAATGAATATGCTACTTTTAGGTTAAAAGTAATCTGGCAATATGTTTCTAAGAAGGACCAGCAGCTATTCAGGAAACTCTTGGACCTTTTCAGTAGTGAAGAAAATTTTTCTAAACTTCGTGAAGTTATGGACTAAAAGTCCATAACTTCCATGGTAATGAATATGCTACTTTTAGGTTAAAAGTAACCTGGCAATATGTTTCTAAGAAGGACCAGCAGCTATTCAGGAAACTCTTGGACCTTTTCAGTTGTGAAGAAAATTTTTCTAAACTTCGTGAAGTTATGGACTAAAAGTCCATAACTTCCATGGTAATGAATATGCTACTTTTAGGTTAAAAGTAACCTGGCAATATGTTTCTAAGAAGGACCAGCAGCTATTCAGGAAACTCTTGAACCTTTGCAGTTGTGAAGAAAATTTTCCTAAACTTCGTGAAGTTATGGACTAAAAGTCCATAACTTCCATGGTAATGAATATGCTACTTTTAGGTTAAAAGTAACCTGGCAATATGTTTCTAAGAAGGACCAGCAGCTATTCAGGAAACTCTTGGACCTTTTCAGTTGTGAAGAAATTTTTTCTAAACTTCGTGAAGTTATGGACTAAAAGTCCATAACTTCCATGGTAATGAATATGCTACTTTTAGGTTAAAAGTAACCTGGCAATATGTTTCTAAGAAGGACCAGCAGCAATTCAGGAAACTCTTGGACCTTTTCAGTTGTGAAGAAAATTTTTCTAAACTTCGTGAAGTTATGGACTAAAAGTCCATAACTTCCATGGTAATGAATATGCTACTTTTAGGTTAAAAGTAACCTGGCAATATGTTTCTAAGAAGGACCAGCAGCTATTCAGGAAACTCTTGGACCTTTTCAGTAGTGAAGAAAATTTTTCTAAACTTCGTGAAGTTATGGACTGTCTAAAACTACCTTGTATTCCTTATTTAGGTAATCTTTTATTTCCCAATTTTTCAATTTTAATATCAAATTTATTTTAGTATTATTTTAGTATTTGATTTTTACACTCTTGTAATTTTATTAATTTATTACATTTTTTTTTTTTTAATGTACTTCTTAAAGTTTCAGGCAAAAAAACCTTATTTTCAAGTTAAATTATCTTCTTCCTGATTTCCGCACCAACCACGTAGTTTAGAATATTTGAAGCCTCCCTTAGAAAAGCAGTCAGTAGCCTACGGAAAAAACTAAAGTTAGCTCTTTGGCAAACAGCTTATGTGTCTTTGTATCTAAAGTCTGAGAAGTAAATTGCTAATTTTGGTACCTAAGAGATTGAAAGGGATCTAAAAAAAAAGGGATACCTCGAGGGCGATTGCTCATTTACGTTTATTTTCCTGTACACGATTAAACAGAATTCTTTTCAATATAAAGGAGGAGGTCGCCTCGGTCAGATGCTTAATTTCTATGCTTAATTTCATCCCTCTGTAAAAATGCTTCGCTATTTGAAATTAACTTTGCCTTTCGAAAACCAACATTTTTCGAATAAAAGGAAACCTGTTACGCACCCCATCTCCTTTTCCTCCTCATTATTCTTGGTGCGCACTTCTGCCAGATATTCCTTCAAATCAAGGGATCTCCCCGTTGTTATTTTATGAGTGCGTTCAAGCATCAACAGTGCTGTCCATTGGGTCAGTGTGGGATTTGCCCCCCCCCCCCCATCCGTATAAATTTGATTGATAGCTTTTTAAGGAGAAGGAGATATTTTCATTTAAAAATACCTTTTTCTTCTTTTCTTTGGAAAATTCAAAAACGGCAAATTTTTCCCCTCTTCCTTAATTTTGAAAATACATTTGCCCCTCCCCCCCCCTAAATTTGAGGTGACCTCATTTAGCATCCATTATTCGATTTATCCGAGTAGCTTAAGCTTAACTTCTCCGGATGGAATATGTAAGATGCTACACCAAAAACTCTCAGACCGTTCACATGTGGCTTAGTCGTAGTTGCAGTACTTACGTAGTTGTAGTTGCGATTATGACTACGACTTGGCAAAAACATCCCGTTCACACGGGTCTCAATGTTTCAGTCCTAGGACTAATAATAGTTCAATTTGGATCAACTCACCAGCAACTAAGACTCAGTTTCAACCAATAACATCAAAGATTAGTGGCAAGAAATTTGACAGGAATGGAGGGTGAGCGAGTGGCACTGACATGGAATGGCATAAGAATTGATTTTCTTGAAGAAATTATTGTGCATGTAGGGAATAGAAGGTTTCAGTTGTCCCTTGTCCATATCCTTTTTCTTTTCCCAGCTTGCCAATTGTTTTGCCTTCTTTTTCTTTTTGTTTTGCCATTAGCATGTATAGTCCAGACAAAACTACAGACAAAAACGTCAGGTCCTGAACATCCTCATCCGTATTTTTCAACTTTAAATTCTTGTGCCAAATTCATAAGCCATGATTGGTCGGCCTTGTAGAACCAGGTTCAAGAAAGAACGCTCTGTGTGAACAGAGAAGCTTGTAACCTAGGTGCTACTGCAGCTACGCTTAAGCCCCATGCGGATGCCCACTTAAGCTAAGGGAATCATAGGCAGCGCAAAGAAAGTGCAAATTATGTTCTTGTCTTGGGAAGGCATAGGGGTTTTGAGCCCTACTCATGTTAATTTCTGCTCGTTTTCAGTTTGACTCGGTTATTGATTGTAATTTCTGTTTGTTTTGGGTTTCATTTATTTATTGATGCTGAATTGTGGTAGTTTCACGCTTGGTAGATTATTTGATTTTATTTTTGCTCATTTTTGGTTTAATTGAGTTCTTTACTTTTCTTTGAAAAACTTACTTTGTGGAAAAAGGTTTTTTAATTAATAACAACTAATAACCCTGTGTATTTCAATGGAGACATTGCTTATTTATAGATCCCTCTGCCATTTTTCCCTGTTATTTCCCTATTCCCTATTACATTTTTCCCTTTCTGCTCTCTGCCTTTAGTATTATTAAATGAAATAAACAATTTTTCAACTGAAAGTAAAGAGTAACATCAAAACTAGAAACGAACAGTTTAGGAAAAGGCTGCCTCCTCTTCAATTTCCCGCTCTTGAGGCTTAAGTTTTTAGTACTTTTAAAAATGCTTCTGATTCTACTTAAACGGCCGGGGTATTGAGGAGTAGCCAGCTCCTTTCATATACGGTAGATTATATATAACCAAGGAAACCAATAAGAAAAGAGATTAGATTTTAGAAAAGCTGTTAGTATTTATTAGCAAAACAAAACAGGGCACCAATTACTTATACATATATTATAATACTTTATTATATTACTTCTTAATATTTTATGTTTAATATGTAAATATTTTTAATATATATTTCAATTTATAAATATTATATTCTATATATATTTTAAAAGATAATAAATATATTTTATATTTAATAATAAATTATTTTAATACTTAATAATAGTAATAGATATATTACTTTTGGATACATTAGTCGACAGCTCCTTTGTTTCCCAGAATCTAAAAAAAAAATTATCTTGTATCTAAAGAAAAGTAAAGTCGGCCAAAAAACGGTGTATTATCGTAGCACATGTTGCTAATGTGTCACTATTTCATTTGTTTGTTTTTTCACAATTATCGTAGAATACCGTATTGTTGATGCGTTGGGTGTTTATCTGAAGATTTTTAAGAGGGAGAGGGGGGGAGCCGTCCCTAGGCTTGGTGGTGCCCAGGGAAAGATTGATTACCCTTCCCCCCTCCCAGCTCAAACATAAGCAAAAAAAAACGAATCAAAGTGAGAATGTTGATCAGAGTGAGCAACCCTCTATTTGTGCCCCCGCCCCTCTAAGCCACGGTGTCCGGGGCGGCTTGACCCGGCCCCTGCCCCCCCCCCCTTCGACTGACTCTGGAGAGGGGGAGTTAAGAACGAAAAATACGATTTATATCCAGGATTCTTAAATATTCATGGGTGTGAATCCTTTGAGCCAGTCATTGGATCTCCACGTATGCAGGTAGATGGTCATAAGGGGTCTATAGGTCACGGGTTCAGTAAAACAAGGATTTTTGACTTAAATCATTGGATCAACTTGTGTATTATCTCTTCTGTCGACACGGTTGGCGTATTCTATACTTCATGGGGGCATTAGGAGTGGGGACCATTCGCATCAGAATATAAAAAATATCAGTGATATATTTTCGTTTAAGAATATAATTAAAGAAATACTTTTTAGTAAGTTGAATTTTAATCTTCTTTGGGGGGGGGGAGATTTTTAAATGAATTAAAAATTATGGCCTCTCTGGGTATGAATAGAATATTACGTTTGACAAAAGTATTTTGTCCTAAGGTTTGTGGTGCCGATTAGGAAGTGTGCTGTGAACTGTTTTTTTTTTTTTTTTTCATTTTAGTGCATTTTTGCCACCTCTTGGGACCATTTCTTTACTTCTTGGAGATTGCCGGTATAAAGTTCACTTCCTGTCTCATTCCAGGCCTATATCTGACTGACCTTGTATACCTCAAAGACCTTCGGACTAGTCCTTGGGGATCGAGCAATAGAGAACTCAGCACCAACAATATACTCAGGACAATCACGTCGTATCAAACGTCGGATTATTCTTTTCTTCGGGCACGGCCTCGCATTCGTGACCATTTACTCTCCCTTCGGTATATTGAAGGCTTGTTAAACCTTCTAGAAGAAGATCAATATAGGTACTGCTTCTTTTTTCAATTTTTTTTCTCATTTTCACTACCTCCTCTTTATATTATATTCATGAAACGAAAGCTAATGTATAAGATTGATAAATTCTAATGTTTTGTCGGCTTAGGTTGTTAGGTTGTTAGGTTGTTATAAATTTTGTTTGTCATAGTGATTCTAGCTATTATTGTTCATCCTCTTTGGATTCCATTATAGAAGAAGATAATTGTTCTAATGCACAAAATATGCATTTTGTGTTTTACTACACAAATGTTCTACTGCATAATTTTCTACTGCACAAAAGACGCATTTTGTGTTCTACTGCACAGTGTTCTACTGCACAAAAGATGCATTTTATGTTCTACTGCACAATGTCCTACTGCGCAAAAGATGCATTTTGTGTTTTACTGCACAATTTCTACTGCAAAATGTTCTACTACACAATTTTCTACTCCACAAAAGATGTATTTTGTGTTCTACTGCACAATGTCCTACTGCGCAAAAGATGCATTTTGTGTTTTACTGCACAATTTCTACTGCAAAATGTTCTACTACACAATTTTCTACTGCACAAAATATGCATTTTGTGTTCTACTGCACAAATGTTCTACTACACAATTTTCTACTGCACAAAAGATGCATTTTGTGTTCTACTGCACAATGTCCTACTGCACAAAAGATGCATTTTGTGTTCTATTGCACAATGTTCTGTTGCACTATTTTCTACCTCTGCTTAGATCTTTCAGGAACTGGTAAGCTAAACTTCCGAGGTGGTCTTGGAGGTAGTCAAACAGTTCATGGTAACGAACTGTATGTAAGGAGCAACCCGGCTCAATAGTAACCAAAACTATAAAAACAGAATTTTGATACTAATAGATACATCAAAAGAATAAGATTTGTCTGCTGATTTCAAATATATAAATTTCATTAAGTTTAGTCTTACCCATCAAAGGTTAAGCGCCTGAGAAAATTTGCCTTATTTTCCAAAAAAGGGGAAACACCCCCTAAAAATCATAGAAACGAAAAACGAAAATCACACCATCAGATTCAGCGTATCAGAGAACCTTACTATAGAAGTTTCAAGCTCCTATCTGCACAAATGTGGAATTTGGCATTTTTTGCCAGAAGAAAAATCACGGATGCGTGTTTACTTTTTTTTTCCCCAGGGGTGATCGTATCGACCCAGTGGTCATAGAATATCGTGAGAGGGCTCATTCGAACGGAAATTAAAAGTTCTAGTGCTCTTTTTAAGTGACCAAAAAAACTGGAGGGCAGCTAGGCCCCCACTTGATCAAAATTTTGAGATAGCCATTTTCTTCAGCATAGTCGAAAAATCTAAAACTATGTCTCTAGGGATAACTTAATCCCCCATAGTCCCCAGGGGAAGGGCTGCAAGTTTCGAACTTTGCCCATTTTTTACATATAGTATAGGTTATTGCGAAGTATACAGACATTTTCAGGGGGGATTTTTCTGGTGGGGGGGGGCTGGGGAGGGGTTTACATGGGAGGATCTTTCCATGGAGGAATTTTTGATGGGGGAAGGGAATTTTCCATGAAGGGGGTGCCAGATTTTCCAGCTTTATTTAAAAAACGATCAGAAATTAAATTGAAATAAAAACAAGTTTCTTCAACTGAAAGTAAGGATCAACCTTAAAACTTATAACGAACAGAAATTATTACGTATATTAGGGGATTCGCCCTGTCGTCAATACCTCGCTCTTTATGCTATGCGCCTGAGAAAGTTTGCCTGATTTTCGAAAAAAGGGGGAAACATCCCCTAAAAGTCATAGAACCTTAATGAAAATCACACCATCAGATTCGTCGTATCAGAGAACCCTATTGTAGAGGTTTCAAGCTCCTATCTGCAAAAATGCGGAATTTTGTATTTTTTGCCAGAAGAAAGATCACGGATGCGTGTTTATTTGTTTTTTTGTTGTTTTTTTCCCAGGGGTGATCGTATCGACCCAGTGGTCCTAGAATATTGCAAGAGGGCTCATTGGAACGGAAATTAAAAGTTCTAGCGCCCTTTTTAAGTGACCAAAAAAATGGAGGGTAACTATGCCCCCTCCCACGCTCCTTTTTTTCCCAAAGTCACCCGATCAAAGTTTTGAGATAGCCATTTTATTCAGCATGGTTGAAAAATATGATAACTATGTCTTTGAGGATGACTTAATCCCCCACAGTCCCCAGGGGAAGGGCTGCAAGTTATGAACTTTGCCCAGTGTTTACATATAGTATTGGTTATTGGGAAGTATACAGACGTTTTCAGGGGAATTTTCGCTGGTAGTGGGGGGGGGGGGGAGGTCGGGGGTTACGTGGGAGGATCTTTCCATGGAGGAAGTTTTCATGGGGGAAGGGACATTGCTATGAAGGGGGCGCCGGCTTTCCCAACAATATTTAAAAAAAAGATCAGAAATTAAATTAAAAAAAAGTATGATTGGGTTCACCCCCTAGTCAATACCTCGCTCTTTACGCTAAAGTTTTTTTGAGTACTTTCATAAGAACTATTTATTTTAATTCGTGATTAAGGGGTAATTTTTAAAGAATTGGAACAAAATTTGAACTTTAGCGTAAAGAGCGAGGTATTGACTAGGGGGCGAACCCCCTAATATACGTATCAAAAATATATGAATATAGAAGTCCGTTACGGAAGTTAATTCGTAAGTTACGTATATTTATTACTAATAAAAACGTTCGTAAATAAAATTAAAGAACTTTCGAGAAAGCCATTTAACCAAAAAAAAAAATTAAAATGCAAATTTCGTTTTAATTATTCATGTACGGTGAGCCAAAATCAAAACTTGTATTAATTCAAAAACGTTCAGAAATTAAATAATAAAACAAGTTTTTTTTAACTGAAAGTAAGGAGCAACATTAAAACTTAAAACGAACAGAAGTTATTCCGTATATGAAAGGGGCTGTCCCCTCCTCAATGCCTCGCTCTTTACGCTAAAGTTTGACTCTTTCTCAAAACTATTTTCAAAACAATAAAAAACTTTAGCCTAAAGAGCGAGGCGTTGAGGAGGGGACAGCCCCTTTCATATACGGAATAATTTCTGTTCGTTTTAAGTTTTTTTAATGCTGCTCCTTACTTTCAGTTAAAAAAACTTGTTTTTTTTTTATTTAATCTCAGAACAGCATATATGTTTTCAAAGCTTAGTAAGCGTTAAATAGCGATTCCTTGTCACAGAAATTATCATTAAGCCATAAAAATAATAAGCCATCAGCCATCAACTACGGTTTAAGCCATAAATTCAATAAGCATTGAAAACAGCGATTCCTTGTCACAAAAATCATCATAAGCCATAAGCCATAAACTGGGGTTTAAGCCATAAACTCAATAAGCATTGAAAACAGCGATTCCTTGTCAGAAAAATCATCATTAAGCCATAAGCTTTGGTTTAAGCCATAAACTCAATAAGCATTGAAAACAGCGATTCCTTGTCAGAAAAATCATCATAAGCCATAAGCCATAAACTGGGGTTTAAGCCATAAACTCAATAAGCATTGAAAACAGCGATTCCTTGTCAGAAAAATCATCATTAAGCCATAAGCTTTGGTTTAAGCCATAAACTCAATAAGCATTGAAAACAGCGATTCCTTGTCAGAAAAATCATCATTAAGCCATAAACCATAAACTAAAATGCTGTTGTTATAGCACAAACTTTAATCACAGCACGTAAACGTGTGACACGGCATAAATACGAAGGCCGCGTTCTTAATACTAACGAGCAGTTGGTAAGTCAGCTTCCAGCTAGTTAATTCAGGTTATTCTTTTGTACAAGTTCTAGGAGGGGTACTAAAGGGGATAAGTACCATAGAAGCCAGAGAAATGGGGTACCGAGGATAGCTTTTTTTAATCATTATAAAACTTAATTCTCCTCTGAAAAATATTGCTCCTAATAAAGTGAAATTTTATTCAAAACTAAACGTTGCATGGTAAGAATAGATAGTCTTATTACCATTAATAGTAAGGGGCAAATTAGATTGCAAAAGACACGAAATAAGAGCCTAGGGTGTAGGTTTGACGAATCAGCTAATTGAAATGTTTTGAAGATGAGGAATAAATGAGGAGTAAATGAAGAGATGGTTTAAGAGGTAATGATGGAATGTGAAGAGGTAACGAAATATTGAATGAGAGGTGAAGAGGTGATGAGGTACCGAATGAGAGGTGAAGAGGTAACGAGGTACGAGGTGAAGAGGTAACCTGGTACCGAATGAGAGGTGAAGAGGTAATCTGGTACCGAATGAGAGGTGAAGAGGTAACGAGGTACCGAATGAGAGGGGAAGAGGTAACGAGGTACCGAATGAGAGGTAAAGAGGTAACGAGGTACCGAATGAGAGATGAAGAGGTAACGAGGTATGGAATGAGAGGTGAGGAGGTAACGAGGTACAGAATGAGAGTTGAAGAGGTAACGAGGTACCGAATGAGAGGGGAAGAGGTAACGAGGTACCGAATGAGAGGGGAAGTGGTAACGAGTTACCGAATGAGAGGGGAAGAGGTAATGAGGTACCGAATGAGAGGTGAAGAGGTAACGAGGTACCGAATGAGAGTTGAAGAGGTAACGAGGTACCGAATGAGAGGGGAAGAGGTAACGAGGAAATGGATCAAGTGGATAGCTTCACACATCTGGGTAGTATTTTCAGTAATCATGGTGGATGCGATGATGCTATAAAAAGAGGAATAGCCCAATGACAAGTTTTTATTTCTTTTTTTTTCTTTTGTAGCTTAAAATCTTTTGAAAAATTAGACGATATGTCTACAAACTCTTTTAGAGTATTGAAGACCACGATCTGTTATGGCTGAAATAAAGTTCTAAAACATGAGCACTTCTATAGGCTAAGCAGAGGTGGCTTTAGGGGGGACAGGCGCTCGCCCCGAGCGCAGCGATTTTAGGGGCGAAAAATTTCGAATAAGCAATCTAACAGTTACAATCTTTTTGTAATTTTTGAAATTTCATTTTTATTAAAATAAAATAGAAGGCGCAATTGGCAGTAAATATAAGCATTGAATGCAATTTTAAGCAAATTTAAGCAAATTCATCACCAATCCTAACGATATAATTAATAAAAGTAAGAAAAGATAATTTGGGAATTTTTTCTCAATAAATGAAAATTTTGTTGAAATTTTGGCTGAAAATTTTTGGGAGAAAAATTTCTCCGAGAAAAGGCGCTAATCAAGATTTCTCCCCGGGTGCAAGAGTGTCCAGAACCGCCACTGAGGCTGAGAAAGGTTTGTTGGATATTTTCCAAGGGAAATGTCTAAGAATAGGTTTGGCTACTCGTTTTACTGATCGTGTATCAAACAGTAAGCTGTACAAAAAGAGGTTTGGTCCCACTTTCTTGGGCTATTAAGATGAAGGGCTATTTATTGAGGCGTTCAGATGACTGGGCCATGTTCTACGGATGAAGTAGGACTGAGTGCTCAAGATAATGCTTTTTGTCTATCCATCTGGGGACAAATGAAAAGCAGGTCGTTCCTGAATGGGTGAAAAGAGGTCATAAGAAAGGATTTAGACAAAAATTAGAACTGCGTGGGAAGGGGTAAAAGATGAAGCTTTAAATAGAGTGACGAGGTGTAGGAGTGTCCGCAGCTGTGTTGACCTCATATGGTTTTGTTCTGCAGTGAGTTATTGTTAATTGTATCTGTAGTGTTAGTAGTAGTAGAAAATGATTAAAATCCGTCCTTAGCTCTAACTGAATAATAACACTAACACAAACAAAAAGATTTAACTAATTAATTAAAATAATTAAAATTAATTAAAATAAGGTTGTTGTTCGAAGTTTGGTTTATCTTTACCCTGTTTGAAAACATAAATTTGTATTTTGAAAACTATTTAAAAGTGGAAAGAGTGAAATTTCTCTCCCTCTCTCCCTCCCTCTCTCTCTCTCTCTCTCTCTCTCTCTCTCTATCCCTTTCTCCTTCTCTCTCTCTTTCTCTTTCTCTATTTCCTATGGACTAATATTTAATTTTCACTTCTATTTTAAGACGATCTTTGAAACTCGAACCAAATGAATCTCGGACATCTCAATCCAAACCCAATACACCTGATGAATCTCCAAGTAAATCTAGTCTGAACAGTGCCCGGTTTATACGTGGTCATAAAAAGTCATCCAGTGTTGGATCAAAGTAAGTTTTTTTCTTTTTCTTCAGATGGCCATGCGCTGACAACGGTACTCCCACCATCAACTGATCTTAGAAAATTTTTAAAATCTGATTTCCTTAAAATTCTCGGAAGAAAAACTTCTGAATTCCCAAAGAAAAATTAATCTCCCCGAAAAAACTCAAAGGTTTTCTTAAAACTCCTCGATTGATCCGTGAAAATTGAGGCTGTTGGTAAGGTTATGACATCAAAGAAACTTCTCTGTTTTCCTCGAGGTTCTCCGAGGAAAAATTTCCGAAGGAAAATTGATCTCCCCAATACCCAAAGCTCCAAAATCCAAAAGTTTTCTTGAAATTTCATCAGAAACTCCTGGATTGGTCATAAAATTTAGGCTGATGGTGCCGTTTCGACAAATTCCTGAGTAAATTCTTACAAGATTGGCCTTAACCATGTTCGTCTGGTGTTTCTTTCTCATTTTTGGGATTGATGTAAAATACCAATCATAAACCAATTTTTGGCAAAGTCATAGCATGAAGAGGCTCTAAAGGGTTAGTTGATCCCGTGAACTAAAATTCAGAACGAGATGAGAACACTTGGCCCGTTCTTTAACTCCTCAAATTGCTAAGATTCTACATCTTCCGACCAAAAATGTTTTTAAGGAAAATCTGAGGACTCTGATCTTAGTTCTTAGGCCGTTCTTACTTCTTAGGTTCTGTATTCAATATTCTCTTCAAACATCAACAACTGATCATCAACTGGGTGGTAGTCTGCGTGGTAGTCATCAGCTGATATCGATGGGTGGTAGTATTAACATACAGGTCTCCATTCATCTTTGTATCACTTTTTTGTACACGCTACTAAAGTCGGACTGTGCCAATTCTGCTTCCTTGAAGTTTCCTTTTGATTTCTTTAGTCTCTTAACTATTTATTTCACACTCTTAACTCATGGTTATGAAGGCTGAAATGTGTGTGCTATACTTATTTGAAGTTTTTTATTCCTTGTTTTTCACTCTCAACTCTGTATTTGACTCTCTTTGTCACTTCTATCAAAGCTGAGCAAGACTTGATTAATACCTTGCTAGAAGAGGGGTATATATTTATTAAAGAATGACTTTTTTATATTTTCTTTGAAAAATTAAAAAAAAACTCAAATTTTCCCCCTCCCCCTACGTTTGAAAAGTACATTTGACCCCCTCCACCAAAACTATCTAAACTGACGCTATTGGTAATTCATTGTCTGACATACCTGGCTACCTGGCTAAGCTTAACCTCCCCGGATGTAAAATACTAAAAAGAAAACTAAAGCATTGATCCTCATAAAAAAAAAAAAATCAAATTAAACAAACATAGCCACTAATAGAAGGTCAAATAACCTATGTGTAGTGGCTCAACTAATTAATTAATTCACATAATCAATAACATATAGATAAATACACTAAAAAAGAAAATAATTGAAGAAAAAAGCATCCAACTTATTTGGTTCGGTTTAACTTCCCCGGATGTAATATGTAAAGGACGATCAGAAATACTTACCTGGTCACGTGTAAAACTGTTAGCTGAACATAGAATTACGCTTATTTGAAGTCACTTTATTTATGGAATAAAGTAAGAACCTTTCTGTCTTTTATGAATGTTCCGAAATACGTTTTTTAGTTTCGAAAATTTAAATTTAAATATGTTTTTTAGTTTCGAAAATTTAAATTTAAATACGTTTTTTAGTTTCGAAAATTTAAATTTAAATACGTTTTTTAGTTTCGAAAATTTAAATTTAAATACGTTTTTTAGTTTCGAAAATTTAAATTTAAATACGTTTTTCAGTTTCGAAAATTTAAATTTAAATACGTTTTTTAGTTTCAAGAATTTAAATTTAAATACGTTTTTTAGTTTCGAAATTTTAAACTGATGTCAAAACCGGGGAAACCGACATATTTTGTTTCAATTTTGAGGCTCAAGATGTTAAAAATGAGCACGGAATATTATTCTTTTGAATTTTGCTTGAGACCTACCTTTTATTATGCTTGACTAAATCTTATAAATCAGCAGTGTTAGATAATTAGTTTAGAAATCACTATGAAATCTTTAGCGATCACATGTTCAATTATAAGAGTATTTCTAAAAATCAGTTTCTACATTTGAGCAACAAAATTTATGTCCAACTACCATTTTTATAAAAATTACAAATAAGTTATTCCACCAAAATATGAGTAACTAAATTATTATAACGAAAAACAATTTTGTAATTTTCTCTCCATTATATGATGTCTTACTCATAGTCCCTTTCCCTCTTATTATTATTTCTCTTCTTATTCTTTTAATTTTCTCTCCATTATATGATGTCTTACTCATGGTCCCTTTCCCTCTTATTATTATTTCCCTTCTTATTCTTATCTTGTCTCTATTTCCGTCTTTGATTCTAGTCAAACCTTAATTGGGTATTTATTTTTTTACCTTATTTTTCTACCTAAGTGAAATTCTATAGTTTATTTTGTCCTTACTTTATTTCTCCTTCCTTCATTTCTCTAATGTGTTTAGATTGTCTTAGTTGTAGCGTAGTTTCTTGTCTTATTTCATCTTTCCCCCTATTCTTTTAAATTTAGTACCACAAGCTACATTATTTAAATGAAATAGTGCATGAAGTTTGGTTTGAAGTGGACTGAAGTCTTTGTAGAAAGTGAATGAAGTTTCGCAACCGTAGCTTCTGTTGATAAAACCGGGGTAAAATTAGGTTTGGCAACATAAGCATAGCTTTTAGGGTTCTTTGGGGGAGGGGAAGGGGGGGGTTACTATTGTCCTTCAGAACTTAGTTTTAAGCTCCATTTAAAAGTTAGTCCGAATGAAACATCTGAAATCGAAAATCTTAGTTGCTTTGGTGTTCTCATCGAAGTAACTAATATTTCCTTTTCCCTACGTGGATCAGTTGCGACAATTGTTTTTTTATTGGTGGTGGTTTTGTTTGTTTTTAGTTTAGCTTAGGTTTTTTTTTTTACTTTACGCCTAGTTTACATACAGGCGAAATATCCGCGTTGTTTTAGTTTTTCATCATTTCTCTCTACTGACCGCAGTCTCGTTTGTCGTTCTTTTTTTTATTGAGTTTTTTCTCTCTTTGTTTTTTTTTTTTTTCTCTTTTGTTGGTTGGTCTTTTGTCGTTCTTTTTTATATTGAGTTTTTTTCTCTCTTTGTTGTTTTTTTTTTTGTCTCTTTTGTCTCTTTGTTGGTTGGTCTCTTTTGTTGGTTTTTTGAAGATAGTCCGAGCTGGGTACTTACTCTCCCCTTAGCCACACCTTGCTACGCATAAATTTTGTATCCGAGCGTTTAATAGCAATCCTGATTCATTTATAAGCTGATTCATATCATTTCAACTAAACTGATTTTATAATCAAAATTTCTCCGTTAACTCCTGAGTTTGAAATTCTTAATTTAAGACTTTGCAGTCGTTTCCGTGATAAACAACTGAAATATATCTGTGATTCTGATGTAATTTTGAATTATAAGATTTAATATACAGTTAAAATTTATCCAGTGGTTGCACTCTTCACTAATTTTTTTTTATTCATTTGTCCGCTTCCTTTTTTTTTTTTTTTTTTTTTTTTTTTTTTTTTTTTTTTTTTTTTTTTTTTTTTTTTTTATGGAAGAAATTTTTAATGGAATTTCATTGGAATTTTTTTTTGGAACTTCATGGAAGCTACTTTAGCGTCTAAATCCTTTTTTTTTCATCCGTACTAATTAAAAAGAATTCAAAACGCCCAAATATATGTCCATAAAAACAACTAAGGTCTTCAAAATGAGAAATAAATCTGAATTTTTGGTCTCGTATTTTAAATCAGTAAGAAAAAAGTAAACACTCTTTCGAAGATAAATAAAAAAGAGTTTAAGTTTATCTTCTAGGGTTACTAGATAAGTTCTAGCACCACAATATTTTTGCGTTAATTTATTGCCTTAAATGTGTTTCAGCTACTACGGGGGGGGGATATTGTAAGTTGCGATTGGGAAAACGAATATGCTTCCGTTGGCAGCAAGTGCTTCTGTAGTGGCAGAAACGACTGATAGTTGACGTTTTCGGTGAAAAAAATTGGTTTCCCACCAGACAAAGTCTGTGTATCTTCGCTGGAAAAGTTTGTCATTAAGGTTAAATATCTAAGGTTATATATCTAATATATAAATAAATTATTAATTGTATTATTAATTATATATTAATAAGCAAGGTTAAGTATGTGAAATTATGTCATTTTTACAAAACTAGATTTCCAAATTTTTGTCCCTGTTTTGTCTCCAATTTTTTTTTTGGATATTGCCGAAACTCGTGCCCTGTCTTCTATTATACTTAAATAATGGGTGGTCTTCTTTTGGATCGCTAAGTTTTGGTTTCAAATTTTGGTTGTATTATCCTAAAGTAAAGAATTTTCTGGATAGTTAAATTTCGGTTTTGTATTTTGGCATTAAATTAGTTGGATTATACTTAAATAAAGGGACTTTTTGGTTCGTTAAATTTCGTTAATAATTTGTGAGACCACACTGGCCAATCATGATAAAACATAAAATCGCGAAGAAAAACGAGGACAATTAACAGCCAGTGAAAAAAACCGAAAAATTACGCAAATATTTCTGTCAAGACCTCCGCTTGACCGTCCTCAGTGCAGAATAAAACTGATAAAAATATGAAAACCAAACCTTAACATAAAAACACCAAACTAAAATTGGACGACCCTTTCTTAGTAACGGTGAAAGGGTAATTGAATAAAAAACACAAGGCTAATCACTTTCCAGTTTGATTATTATCGGAGATTCTATTTGATTGCACAATATAATTTTGTGGATGTATGTAAAAACGATCAGAAATTAATAACTTTGTTATAAATGGGACTTAGAAAAGTTTCTCCAGTGTCTCTATTAAGAGCTACCTTTTGGTGAATGTGCTTTTTTATTTCAACTGCCTCCCTGAAAGCTTGCGTGAGACCTTTAACGGGGGCAACAATGGAGGTTTCGTCAAACAAAATTAAATGGTGGGGACTCTCATGCACATGTTGCGCCAAGGCGGAATCAAAAACCTCAGGCCTTTGGCGTAACCTCATTGCCTTGTCGATTGAGGACTTGTGCTCAGATAACCTCTCCCCCAATTGCTGTTGGGTTCTACCAACATAAAAGGTTGTTCAGCTCCTAAATTTTACGGGCTCCCAAAAATCCACAAAGATGGAGCTCCTCCACGCACAATTCTGGCTTCTTTTAGCTCTCCGACTGCCAGATTGGGGAAATGGTTGTCAACACTTTTTCGCCCCCTTATGCAAACGCAAACTTCATACATAAGAAATTCAGTTCACCTTGTTGAAAAATTAAAAGACATTGAAAAAAAAAGGATACACTTTTGGCCAGTTTCGATGCCATTTCTATGTATACGTCTTGCGACATTAAAAAATGTGAACTAGCTCTTCAAAGGAAATTAGAAGATAATATTGATCAAATGGACTACAAAACACTGGATATAGAAACTATTATGCGTCTCGTCCGTTTTCGCAATAGTTCCTCCTCATATTTCCGATTTAATAATCAATTTTAGACCCAAATCAGGGGTCTACCCATGGGTACAAGTCTCACCATTTTTGGCAACTTTTTATATGGAATTCATTGAAACCTCTGCTCTAAAAATTTTCCTATGAAACACCGGTTCTGGGGTCGGTTTGTGGATGGTTATTTCTGTTTGGGAGCATGGAGGGGAGTCACTTAACTCCTTCTTAACTCATCCAAACACTCTGGACTCTAACCTTCAGTTCACTTTAGAACTAGAACATAACCACAAACTTCCTTTCTTAGATGTTTTAATTTTCAATAAGTCTCCTGGCCTTGACTTTTCTATTTATAGAAAGCCTACACATAACGATAGGTATTTGCATTATTCCTCCAACCACTCTCCCTGCATAAAAAGAGGAGTTGTTATTTCTTTGGTTGACCGAGTAATAAGAATATGCTCAGAGCCTCACATAGACTCAGAATTGAACTATATTAAGGACATTTTATTTTGCAACGGCTACCCTATAAAAATACTTGAGACCATTATAGACAAAAGAAGAAAAAAGGCAGAAAAGAATGCATCAAATCAACAAACCCCAAACAGTTACCGTCCCATTGGTGGATGATAAGAAACTTTCCCCTGTTCTATTCTACATTCCAAAATTAAGTGACAAATTGAAAAGAATCCTTAAAAAACATAAACTTAATGTCGCCTTTAAGAATTCAAATATTACACAGAACTTTTTTAACAACGGCAAAGATAAAACCAGCCCCATTCTGGGTTGTGGTGTTTATAGAATTCCTTATTCTTGTGGCTGTTTTTATGTTGGTAGAACCCAACAGCAATTGGGGGAGAGGTTATCTGAACATAAGTCCTCAATCGACAAGGCCATGAGGTACGCCAAAGGCCTGAGGTTTTTTATTCCGCCTTGGCGCAACATGTGTATGAGAGTGCCCACCATTTCATTTTTTTTTTTTACGTAACCTCCATTGTTGCCCCTGTTAAAGGTCTCACGCAAGTTTTCAGGGAGGCAGCTGAAATAAAAAAGCACATTCACCAAAAGACAGCTCTTAATAGAGACACTGGAGAAACTTTACTAAGTCCCATTTATGACAAAACTACTAATTCTGATCGTTTTTACATGCATCCACAAAATTATATTGTGCAATCAAATAGAATCTCCGATAATAATCAAACTGGAAAGCGATTAGCCTTTAAGAGTGCTTTACGTAAAATGAAATCGTGAAATGCCATTTAGACTTGTGTTTTTTATTCAGTTACCCTTTCACCGTTACTAGGAAGGGGTCGTCCAATTTTAGCTTGGTGTTTTTATTTTAAGGTTTTGTTTTTATATTTTCATCAGTTTTACTCTGCACTGAGGACGGTCAAGCGGAGGTCTTGACCGAAATATTTGCATAATTTTTTCAACTTTTTCACTGGCTGTTAATTGTCCTCGTTTTTCTTCGCGATTTTATGTTTTATTAAATTTCGTTAGATTTTGGTAGTAAATCTTATTTCTATTACACTTAAATAATGGGACTTTATCTGGATTGTAAAATTTTGGTTTTGTATTTTGGTTTTAAAGTCTAGGTTTATTGCACTTAAATAGAGGGACTTTCACTGGTTATCAAATTTTGGTTTTTGGATTTATATATTGTGTTTTGAAAATTTCAGTTCCATGAAGGGACTTTTTCTGGATCGTCAAATTTTGAGTTTGGATTTAAATTTAGTTCTATTATACTTAAATAAAGGCACTTTTTCTGGATCGTTAGATTTTAGTTTTTGTGTTTTGGTTATATTATACTTAAATCAAGGGATTTTTTCTGGATTTTTTTTTTTTTTTTTTTTTTTTTTTTTTTTTTTTTTTTTTTTTTTTTTTTTTTTACACTTAAATCAAGGGACTTTACCTGGACTGTCGAATTTTGTTTTTGTATCCTAATAGTAATTTATAATAAGCTTTGTTTTGTCTTAGGTATAGGAGTATCAGCTTACCCCGTAATTCATCTTGCCAGCAACGGTTTCTGGGCCGGAGATCTTAGTGAGTCTTGCGTCATTTTAGCTTAAAATTCAATAGCATGTTTGGATATTAAAGGTCAATGCCGCTGAACTTAAGGCGCTTTTTAACGTTATGGCTCTTTCACTCTTCATGTTTTATTTCATCTTCCTTTTTTTAAATTCTATTCAGCGTCTTGTTTATATTTTACTTATTTTATTCTTTTTAACTGAATAATCTGTTTCGTTTACGGGTTTTTACGAATGAATAAAAGGGTAATAAGTAGGGAAATGCAGAAAAAAAAAGAAAACTGAAAAGGAGGTACTTCAGTTTCGTGCTACCGAACTTATTTTTAACATTAAAATATATTTTAAATATTATTAATTGTATTGTATGGTTATATTAACTATATGACTATAAAGTTATAAACTGTATTATTATAATAGAAGCTTAATTTTTAATTTTAAAAATTTATTGCCAAAAAAAATAAAGAAAAAGTGAGATCACTGCTACCTCATGCCTCTTCAAGTGAGGTAGCTACCTCACTTGGTGTTATGTCACAATCGTAGCGGTCACGTTTTGTATGTCAAAACAACAAGACTACTTTTTTGACAATGGGATCCCCCCTCCCTCACCCCAAAAAAAGTTAAAACCTTTTTTTCAGTTTTATGTAAGTACAGTTGCTATAGAACCATTTTTTTTAATTTTTTATTCATGAATTTTGAACATTTTAGGAAATTTTTGTGTTTTGTTTTCAATATTCAGCTTTGAATCAGTAAAATTCTGTAATAAAATGGCCTTCAATATGTAAAAATGAACAAAGAAGCAAATGACTTTAAACTTTTTTTTTCCTTTTGGTCAATATATTCTATTTTATATTTATATATAACACCATCATTTTATAATGCATTTTAGAATTCCAGGGAACGTTCATAAATACGTTAGTTAGGGAACGTTCGCAAATACGTTGGTTCAGAAGTTTAAATGAACCAATGATCTATGCGTGCTAAATATGGAAGGGAATGATGGGCTAAAGCCTTTAGTATTCTATGAAAAAATCTTTATTTCTGCTTATTTCAATTTTTTATTTATTTATTTCTGATGAGAAAAAAAATGTACGCTTCATTAAATTTGAATTTATATCGTGTTTCTTTATTTGTCTAAGTTATGCAGCCTAGCTAAACAAAAACTAAATTTTCAAAATTTATCTGCCTAAGCAAAGATATTAAACTAAAGATGAAGTTGGATGATGGCTTTACGTTTTTTTAGGAATCTTTTTTGTTATATTCTCTCTTTTCTCTCTCTCTCTCTCTCTCTCTCTCTCTCTCTCTCTCTCTCTCTCTCTCTCTCTCTCTCTCTCTTTCTCTTTTTCTCTTTTTCTCTCTCTCTGAATAAAGAAAAAATATAATATGTGTATAGTTCTACGTAGCTTCCTGTAAATACGCTGGCTTTTAAGCTTCTGCTGTGAAGCAGAAAGCTGAGGGGTCTGACCCGAAACCCCCTGCACTACTTGCCCACCTGGGGCGTTGTAGAAAAGTTATTCATTAACCCTGTTTAGCCTTTGGGCGCTCCAGTCAAACAGCTGTTAACCACTACCACCCGCATATAGTATTGGTGGCACTCTGGCACTATTTAAGTGATCATGGTAATGTGTGATGATGCGTGGGGCCATTCTTTGGTTTCCCAACGCAATTAAGGTCTCTGTAACATACCAAAATCATCTGTCACAGCAACAGCCAATTTTTATTATCTTGACGTTATTTAGTAGGAAAATTGATCTACTAAATTCCGATCGAGAAAATAAAGACAATTTTAGAAATATGGTGCCAAATTCATAATGTGATAGACCATTCCGATTATTTTCGTTCAGTCCGTTCCGGTTGCTTTTTTGTAGAAAAAAAAAACAATCTTCTTTTACTGCTAGGGATTTGAGAAATTTCAAAACTCGAAACCCACTCCTTTTTAGATTTCACTTTTTTCATTTAGCTGTGCATAATCTTGTACATATTGTGTTGATGGTACTAATGCTGGTGGTGATTTGAATTTGAAATCTTCTATTTTCCATGGCACTTATTTTCATTTACCTGTATATACTGTGTTGTTTGCAGCATTCTTCTTGTGAAAGTTTTTTTAAGCGAGTTTTTTAACGTCTCTTTTCTTTAACCTATTTTTTCTTTTAAAGCTTCTTTTCTTTCTAACAATAGTGAAATTGTTCAGAATATTATAACATTTGGCATTTTATGTTTTTTTTTTGTTGTAGAAGCGTACAGTACAGTAGTCCACCCTTGTGGACTACTCCGCAGTAGTCCACCCATGTGCTGTAGAAGCGTACAGTAGTCCACCTCCCTTCCGTGTGAGTACCCTTTCTCAAAGCTAAGAAAAACTGAACTGTGGGAGTGGGCTAGGTATAACTTTAAAAACCTCTTAACTTTTAAAAATCCTCTACATGCGCACGGGGAAAGGGTCATTCAAGACCTCAACAGAAAATCACCCTGCCTTGTTTATTATAAATGAATGTATAAGAAATATGTATATTATATTAGAAATGTTATATATTAATGAAATAGTATATGCTATTATTTTAGTATTTATTAGAAGTATGTATTCAATCGAAGTACCAAGGACATCAAAAGAAAAACATTTTTTGCCTTCTGAACCAATTTTATATCCGTTCATAACTGAAAACTGCGGTTTTTTCAGATTGTTCTTTAAATTATTTTGGAATTATGAAGTTATTTAGGTGTTGCCACATTTTCGTCGGCGTTGCCTCCGTGAACAATTAAAATAAATAATCAAAACTAATCAGTTAAATTTGACAATGCTTTTCTTGCTTAAAAATTCAAACATTCACAATATTTTCATTCTGGAAGATAACTACACCATCAAAGGAAATCACCTGTTTGATGGCATATATTTTTCGCTTATTCTTTCTCTGATTTTTCACCCGCGTTCTGCTTTTTAGCTTTGACATCTGCCTAAACTTATTTCTGCATAAGTTTCTGCCACCAATTTATGCTGATCACTTTCAGTTGAAAAAAACTACATTTTTATCTTTTCCTAAAAAATTATAAAAGAAGAGTATATGAATATAGAATAGAATATAGTATAGAAAGAGTATAGAATATAAATTAAAATAAAAATACAATACAGTATAAAAAGAATATAGATTATAAAAGAAGAGTATATGTCTGTAAAAGAGATAAAAGGAAGACTAGTGGAAGAAATTTTTATTTAGACCCAAGAGCCTTTAGCTGGAGGAGCGCAGTCGACGAGTTAAAATAAGAGAAGAGGAAATTTTTCAGAAAACCGAATTACTAGTATAACACAATGAAAAGGTATTGTTATGCTGCAGTTTGCATTTCAGGGGGGATCCTTAGGTGTAATCATAGGCAGGAAATCCTCCCTCCCTTTCTTCCTCCATACTTCACTATATTATCCGCATAAAGACTTAATATATTTTTTTCTACTCTATTTTTATGGGTATTTCTAATTAAGGAACTGTGTTCGTTTTAAAGTACCATGGAAATAAAAAAAAACATATTTATAAAAATTTGCGCATTGGATCAATCTAAGGTTTATTCATAACTGAAAATATATTTTTTTTTTTAGAAAAAAAAATTCTAAGATTAATCATTTGGTGGTTTCATGATTATGTTTTTAAGGCCGTACTACATTTTCGTCAGTATTGCCACGTTGAACCGATAAAAAAAAATCAAAACTAGTTCATTAAATGTTTCCGATTTGGTTATTCCCAAAGACAACTACAACTTCAAAGGAAAGGTACATCTTCTTAAGCTATTTGATGCCATCTGTTTTGTTTGATGCCATCTATTTTTAACTTATTTTTAACTTGTTTTTTACCCACATTCTAAATGATTATAACCACTAGATAATTTATTTGAAATTTTACGCCCATAAAATTTCTGCACCCTGGGCAAGCTTGAAATTTTCCCCATTTTTGCCCCCTGTAAGCTTTTCCAGTTGGTTCCATTCGGATTGATGTTCTTCAATTTAGACTGAAAATTTTTCGTTTGCGGTGATGATCGTAGATCGTAGATAGTCACGGGAAAACACCTTTAAGCTTACTAAAACATGGATCATAGGCAGCGCGCTAGCGCTGCCTAAGTAAAGAACGATGTGGGCACAATGTGTTGTTTTTTTTTGCTTTTTTTTTTTTTGGTTTTTTCTCCATACCCGGGCACTTCGTATCGAAGAAGTAGTCGTAGAAACTTCGAAAAGGGCTCATTCGATTGGAAATTGGGGTGGCTAGTGCCCTTTTTAATAGTCGAAAGTGATTGTAGGGCAACTAAACCCCCCCCCCACGCCCATCATTCCCCCGAACACATCCAATCAAAATTTTGAGATAGCCATTTTGTTAAGCGTAGTTGATTTTCAGATAGAAAATATGTTTTTGAGGAGGAAACTCCCCCACAACGCTCAAGGCAAGGGTTTTAAGTTATGCCCTGGGGGCATATAAGGTTTTTATAGAAGGTGTTGTCGTAGAAACTTCAAAACGGGCTCATTCGATTTGAAATTCAAAGGGCTAGTACCCTTTTTAATAGTCGAAAGTGGTTGGAGGGCAACTAGCCCCCCTCCCCCACGCCCATCATTCCCCCAAACACATCCAATCAAAATTTTGAGATAGCCATTTTGTTCAGCGTAGTTGATTTCTATACAGAAAATATGTTTTTGAGGAGGACACTCCCCCACAACCCTCAGGGCAAGGGTTTTCAGTTATGCCCTGGGGGCATATAAGGTTTTTATAGAAGGCGTTGTCGTAGAAACTTCAAAACAGGCTCATTCGATTGGAAATTCAAAGGGCTAGTGCCCTTTTTAATAGTCGAAAGTGATTGGAGGCAACAAGCCCCCCCCCCACGCCCTTCATTCCCCCAAACACATTCAATCAAAATTTTAAGATAGCCATTTTTTTCAGCGTAGTTGATTTCCAGATAGAAAATATGTTTTTGAGGAGGACACTCCCCCACATCCCTCAGGGCAAGGGTTTTAAGCTATGCCATGGGGGCGTATAAGGTTTTTAAAGAAGGCGTTGTCGTAGAAACTTCAATTAAAGCTCATTCGACTGGAAATTCAAAGGGCTACTGCCCTTTTTAATAGTCGAAAGTGATTGGAGGGCAACTAGCCCCCCTCCCCCTACATCCATCATTCCCCCAAACACATCCAATAAAAAGTTTGAGATGCCATTTTGTTCAAGGTAGTTGATTTCCAGATAGAATGGGAATAATGGGATAATAATGAGAATACATGTCGGTTTTATTACTCCTTTGTTCGTTGTCTTTATATGCACCTTCCCGGCCTGATTTTTATTACGATATCCCTTATTTATTGTATTGATCTTTTTAGCACTGTTAAACCTTTAACGAATCAACTTCGGTTTGGTAAGCTCTCCTTAGAGGAGGAGCTACGACCAAGTTTAGAGGATTCATTGAATAGTCGACATCTTATTGACGATAGTCTCATTGGAGAGTAAGTTTGTTTTTTTTATAACCCGCTTCACTTTTGTTAATTTTCAACCGCTCAAGAAAAGAAAAGAAAATCTAATCGTTTTGCCCTTTAAATCTCATTAACGATGTTGGAGAGTATTAATTTTTTTTTAAGTATTTTAAACCAAATTCCAAATCTGAACATTTCACATCAGCTCTATTGGAACACATTTTTAATTTTCCGCACCATTTTATTATGCTCGAGAATGTCACACTTTGATTTCTAGGGTTTAAAGCAAATTTTCAGGGAAACAATTGTAATTAAGAAAATGATTATTCAAAAGCATGGCTTTGAATAGAGATACAGGTGAATTTGGCTTAAATTCAATTTATGTGAATTTACTACGGTCAGATTAAGTAAAGTTTATTTCTCCCAATATTTTTGACCTCAGTCTACCCGATAATTCAAATCAAGCTAATGAACCGGAAACTGAGAAGTCAAAGAGAGTTGCTTCTGTTATTGTGTTGAAAAAAATAAGAGCACTAAATAAGATTTAATTATTTGTTCTGTATAAATATCGTTTTTTTTTAGCCAGCTCACTCTTTAATTTTCTGCCGTTCAAGAAAATAATTGAAAAATCTAATAATTTTGTCCTTTAAATTATAATTTCAATGTTTTTCAAATCAATAAAATGTTCCTTTAAGTTTTTTTTTTTTTTTAAGAGTAGCTGTCAAAAATTACTGGTTTTTCTAATTAGGTAATCAGGTAATCTTCTAAAATCTTAATTTTGGTTGTCAGATTGCTAAAAATAAAATTTTTCCAGATAATGCCATTTTTTTCCGCTTTTATTTCTTACATTTGTTTTATTTTTTTGCTTGAACTTGAAAATATTTTATTTATTAATTTATGACTAAATTTGTATAGTGCAGTGTTGGGATTACTACTAGCATATGTCAATGGGCCATAGTAAAGAAAGCAGTAAACTAAGGGACAATTTCTTTTCTCAAACCCTTTTTATCTTCATAACGCTACTCATCACATTTTGATTTTTTTTTTTTTTTTTTTTTTTTTTTTTTTTTTTTTTTTTTTTTTTTTTTTTTTTTTTTTTTTTTTTTTTTTTTTTTCTATTATAGCCATAAGTAAAGTCGAATTATATTATATAATTATATTTATTTTATTATTGAAACGAGTAAAAACATAGGAGTAAAAGCTACAAATTATGTAAAATGCAAAGACTTTTATGTACTAAGCTCATACATTTGCCAGGATCAGGTACATCAGGGACTATTCCCCTCCAAACGATTCTCCGTATTATAAATGCAAGATGATTCTCTTGTTTTTCAAAAGCTGAAAATACGCTCTTTTTAAAGCTCGTTTTAAATATAGCTCTTTTTACAATTTTCCACAGGGGAAGAACACTTCAGACACGTTTTTATGCCTAAAATTTGTTCCACTGAGAGAAGCTTGGTCCCCTGGGACTTTCTATTTATACAACAAAAATTTCCACTTATGATACAAATTCTGAAGATTGTCAAGTGTCCTTGAAGTGTACTATCAGACCAGCTTCATATCTGACTTTTCTGTCAAAAAGAAAAAACTTCTTAAAACCAAAGAGGAGCTATCACTGGACTTTAAGTGTAGCTCTTTTTAAGTGTAGCTCTTTTTAATGTAGCTCTTTTAAGTGTAGCTCTTTTAAAAACATTTTGTGTAATTGCACTGGCCTTTATGACTTTTTACTCCACAAGGTTTTTAAAAAGTAAATGAAACCCGTAAATCACTCCCTCCCCCAGCTAAATAATGAGTTTAAGTCTAAATATTAGGTTTAACTCTTGGGGGAGGGAGTTTAACTCCATTCGCCCAGTTGAATTTTGGGTTGTTTCTCTGTATCCAGTAATATGCTGTTTTGCTAGTGTTTATGCACACAGAGACACTGTGGGGTATTCCCCTTCGCCTGGGAGAAATTAATAGTCTTGACCTCAAAATGCGCTTTTTCATTGTTTCAGCTCTAACCCATCCGGACAACTGCATTTGTTCGTCTTCCCCATCCCATAGGTAAGGGCCGTGTTTGTAGATTCCTTCCTCCCATCCTATTTGTAAGGATGTGATGATCCACTAATGAATTGTGCAACGAACTCCTGTCAATACTACCTGGCGACATCTACAGGTTCCTGCAACCTTAGTCGCTAGAACATGCGATTTAAGGTAATTTAAGGTAAGGGCCGTCTGTGTAGATTCCTTCCTCCATCCCATTTGTAGGGCACGTTGTTTGTGTGTGTTGGTATGCGCTGCATTCATTGCAGTTGCTCCAAATCCATAGTTCGGCGTAATAAACCCTGCTAATAAAATTTATTCGTAATGAAATAAACATACTCTAAATGTATCATACGGGATTCTCACGAAAGCTTCTTTGTCTATAAGAGAGGGGGAGACACACGGGTCTAAACACAAAATCAGAAAAAAATGACTTCAAGGATTATTAGAACACTACGCAAAAAAAAAAAAAAAAAAAAAAAAAAAAAAAAAAAAAAAAAAAAAAAAAAAAATCCTCTGTTCTGGTAAATTTTCTTTTAACAAGTTAAAGGCATCCCAAATGCGTATTGTACAAATTTGTGTTCTATTAATTAAGTTGATTGTAAATTTATATAGATCTCTTTTTTAGTTATTCTTCATCTGCTACTAATAGTCTTCCCTCGCCATCTAGTTCGACGCCCAGCTCTCCTGCACTGATTCGGGCTATTGTCAACAGGTATCTTGTGTTTGTTTGTTTTTTGGTAAATTGCCTTTCTCCTCGTTGCATATTGACATGCAACTGTAAATTAGTTGGTTGTATGTGTTGGCTTGACAATGATGAATTTGATTTTACTGGTTGTTTTTTCTTTTTTTTTCAATTTAAATGCATGAAAATAACTATATACATGAAAAGGAGTCTTGTTTTGTTGTTAAAGGTGCTACTGAAGAGTATGAGTAACTTATAAGAGCGGGAGCTGGTACTAGGGTCAGCAAAAAAAAAACTCAACGCCATCTAGTGTTTGACGGCATTTGGCATTTTTCTTTCAGTGTAATAATAAAAATAATTGATTTAATCAATATAATAGGCAGGGTCGGATTTATAGCTTTGACGCTACTAGGCCCAAGCGTTTTTGCTGCTCTGTTTTCGTGGAAATTCCCGAAAGTTTGGAGATAGTGGAAGCACTGAACAGAACGCAACTGATGAGCCAAAAGTAATGAAAGAGTAAGGTGATTCCGAACTCTCAGCTGCCATTCTTTGGAGACACCTGACAGTTTATAAGTGGCCACGGAATTCCTGTGTTGTTTTAAAATCACTTTTCTGTGACTAGGCAGCGCGGCGGCGAAATGAACCTGGCACTTTGACGATAAGTAACACTAGTCCAGTTTTTGTTAAGAAACAAATCACTTAGTAATAACTTATTGTGCCCACTGGCATTGTGCGCTCCTAAACCTTGGTCTAATGGGCCTATTGGTAAATCTTGGCCTGATAATTTGTAAAATTAGGGTAGGAATATGTGCCTGATCTCAGTTCCTGACAGAAAAACGATTACAAAGCTTGAATCATAATGATTTTGGATAATATCATAATGATTTTGGATGCTATAGTTTACAGTCGTAATTTTACTAAGTGGGAGCAATCCCTCGCAAGCTCATTGGAAGTATGTTGCTTAAATAATTTTGTTTGGCAACCTAACTCTTCCGCGCTAATTCGTGTTAATGTCAAGTCATTTTTTTCCTTCTTTTGATTACATCTTTTCTTCTCTGCATATTAACATGCAACTTGGTTGGTTGTATCTGTTTGTTTGATTATGATCTATTTCATTCTTTTAATATTGAAACACCAATATATCGACAAAAAATAACTAAATACATAAAACTTGGCTTTACTATCACGATACTTCCGTTTGCTGCCATTTACAATCCTAATTTTCTAAGTGGCAACACCCCCTCGCAACGTTCACTAGGAATATGTTGATTACGCAAATTACTTCGAAAATTAGTCTGAGCTACACCCCTAAGACAAACATCCCCCAGTGGAAATCGATGTGCAAAATGAGCAACGAGTAGTCTCCCTTTGTCTTCTAGTTTAACCACCTTTCGCGCTATTTCGTGCTATTTTCATTACATTTTTTTTATTTTCCTACATTACTTTTCTATTACACTACTTTCTATCTACATTATTCTTATTCTAATTCATCTACTCTTATTCTATCTACTCTTATTCTTATTCTCTTATTCATCTACTCTTATTCTACATACTACTTTCTATCATTTTTCTATCTACATTACTTTTTTACATTACTATTAGTATCCCTTTGTCTTCTAGTTTAACCACCTTTTGCGCTATTTTCAATACATTTTATTTTTATTTTCCTTTCTATCTACATTATTCTTATTCTACTTCATCTACTCTTATTCTACTCTTGTTCTTATTCTCTTATTCATCTACTCTTATTCTACTTCATTTCTCTACTCTTATTCTTATTCATTATTCTACATGCTACTTTCTATCATTTTTCTATCTACATTACTTTTTTACATTACTATTAGTATCCCTTTGTCTTCTAGTTTAACCACCTTTTGCGCTATTTCGTGCTATTTTCAATACATTTTATTTTTATTTTCCTACATTACTTTTCTTTTCGTTGCGTATTAACATGCAATTATGCGTGCCATTGGTTGGTTGTAAGTGTTGTTTTTATTATTATTTATTCATTTTCTTTCTTTTTCTTTTTTTTTAATATGAAAACACTAAAATCTTGACAACTAATTACTAAATACATAAAAAGAGTCTCGTTTTGTTTGCAAAACTGTTTATTGATAACTTTCTTCTTCATAACTAAAACTTAACTTTATACCATCCGATTGCTACCTCGGAATACTTCCGATTGCTGCCATTTAAAATCATGATTTTGCTAAGCTGCAGGATCCCCTCGTAGTGCTAGGAATATGCTGATTACTTAACTAGAAATACTGTATATTTATTACGCAAATTGGTTTAAGCTATGTCCCTGGGGACAAATATCCCACAGGAGAAATTAACTTACAAAATCGGCAACTTAAACTCCTTTGCCATCTAGTTTAACTTCTAGCTCTTCCGCACTAAATCGTCCTATTGCCAATAGGTTTTTATCGCTCTTTTTAAATTAACTTTCTGTTTGCTACTTTTTGATCTGACTTTTCTCTCTTCTTCTTCTTCTTCTTACTTTTCCCTCCTCTTTTTTTCTTTTTCTTCTGAATTTTCCCTTTTCTTTTTTCATTTTTCTTCTTCTTCTGACTTTTTTCTGACTTTTTCTAACGCGAGCATTACTGATTTGATATGGCGATTTAGTTAGTTGAACCATTTATGTTAAATGCAAATTAGGTTAAATGCACCTGATGGCTTTAGTTTTGATGTCTGTAGTTTTAAACGAGTATCTATTTTAGAGTAAATTATTCAAAAATACCGAATTTGACGAAAAATAACTAGCTACACAGAAAGGTGAAAATTAGTAGCCTACTGTTAATTAGTATCTTTTTTTCTAACTAAAAGCCAACTTCTAGTATCATAATAACTCTGATTACCACCATCTACTATCATCTTTAGGTATCATTTACTATGATAACTTTTCTAATTGGAAAAATCCCCTTAAAATGCTCACGGGAAGTAATCTGATTAAGTAAGTTGTATTTTTTTTTAATTAGCAAAATCGGTTAATTACGTCTATCGGATCAAATGTTTGATATGTTTTATTTCCCATCTTTATTGATTTAAAACAAAATATATATATATATATAAAACAGAAAAAAATGCGAAAAGAACTAGAAATATGAAAAGGTCCTTATTTTGTAGATAAATACTTTAATTTATTAAAAATAAAAATTATTTCCAAAAATAAAACGCATCTTTTACTATCATAAAACGAATGGTTTCCAGAGTGCTCGAAATGCACACTGGAAACATCTTGATTAAAGCAGCATTCACATGTAAGTTGAGCAAGACATTCTTGTGAACGCCGATCTTAAGCGCAGGCGATACACACAGAGAAAAGGAGGCAAAAGCGGATCTAGAGAAAATCTAGCGGGGGCGGGGGGGGGGATATGTGACAAGGGTGCCAATAACTGACCAAATTGACAAGTGTATTAAAAAAAAGAGTGAAAAACAGAAAAAACACCGAATGAGGGTGCCAGAAAAAACCTTAAGGGGGCCCAGGGTCCTACCGCCCTCTGAATCCGCTAATGAAAGGAGACTTCTTGATGGTTAGAATTCGAAATACTAGACTTCTTGAATCTAGAAGCACCAAATTTTACAAGTGGACGTGAACTGCCTAGATATTGACGTCTGGACAGACCCGTGTCTAGACACGCAAATCTAACGAGACAAGAATTTAAACTCCAGTTAAGTAGCTTTGTTTTGAAAATTGGTTTGAACACTTCCCCTGGGGACACTTTTCCCCATGGAGTATTGATTTGTAAACATTGCAACTAATAGTGTTTCTTTGCCATTTAGTGGCAAAGAAATCTTTGGCAAAGATTGGAATTTTGGCAAAGAAATGGATCTTTGGCAAAGATCCATATTTGCCATCCTGTACTGATTTGCTCAGTAGTCAACATTTTTTTTTCTGTGTTTTCAGCTGTCTTTCTGCTCGCTGCATGCTCATATTAAACAATTTACAAAATTGGTTAATTGGATCCGTTGGATTCCTCCCAGTCCTTTTTGGCCAACCGTCCGTTTTGGCCGGATTAAACGGAAAGCGGGTCGTCCGCGGTTGGATGAGAGGATGTTGTAAAGGAAGATTTAAGGGAAATGGGAATTTTCTGGGAGGATGTAGAGAAGGAGGCTTTGAATAGATTAGGATGGAGGAGGAGCATGCGTAGCTTTGTTGGCCTCAGGTGGCTTGGTGCTGCGGTTAGTTTTTATTAGTAGTAGTATTAGTCGTAGTAGTAGTATCTTTAATATTCCAATGTATATATATTCGAAACATATATTAAAAACACCAAAATTTGTCGAAAAATAATGGAACATATGTAGAAGGTCCTTGTTTGCTAAATACATGCAGGAGAGCCAATTTGGAGGAGGCAGGGGTGGGCAATTGCCACCTAGATCTTGAAAAACACTGTTCGCATTTTCATTTAAAAATGAATAAAAAAAGCTTGCCCCTCTACATTTCGTGCATTGGCGTCTTTGGATAAGTAGTCTTTATTTAAGCGTGTAATAACGTCATTTAACGTCTAATTCAACGTTTAGCTCTCCTGTACTAGTTCGCTAATTTCTGTTGTTGTTGTTGCCTCGTTTTCCTTCTCTATTTTCTTTTGCCTTTCTGTTTGCTTTTCAAAACCTAGCTCTCCTGCACTATTTTGCTCTGTTATCTAACAGTCTTTTTTCCTGTTTTTTTTTTCTTTTTTTTCTTTTTAACTTTCTTTCTGCTCGCTGCATATTAAACCATCTGCAAAAGTGGATCTATTGGATTAAGCTTTAGTATCTTTGATATTCCAGCGCATAGTTATTCAAAAAATTCGTATCGAAAAGCTATCATTATGCTAGCAATAGAAAGGCTAGCAAAAGCTAGCAATACAAGTATCAAGAGCTATCATTAATAAATAAATGTAACAGGGAATTCAGTTACAAGGGTTAAGACGAAACAAAAATAAGATTGAATCAAAGCACTAAAAGTGATAGGAACACACGAGAAGAGAAAAACTTCAAGATTGAAGCTGGAGTAGGGGGGATTGATTAAATCTGGTTTTCAATGTGTTGGGCTCATGTGGCCTACGCCGCAACGTGTTATTATTATTAGTATTACTGTATCCATCGGGTTTGTTATTTATCTATCTGTTATCTTATTTTGAATTCAGCATCTGTAGTTTTAACCATTTCCCTTTAAAGTATCAGGGACATCGAAACAAAAATATCTTCCCCTTCAATCCGTCTTAGGTTTATTCTACCCACAATTTTCTAAGATTTTGATTTTCTAAAAAAAATTCAAAATTCTGAAGTTTTTAGGACGGTGTCACATTTTCGTATGTACTGCCGCACTTAACCGTGAAAACAAATTAGCTAAACTTAATTTTTAAACCTGCCAGTGCTAAAAGTTCAGACATTAACAATCTGTTTTTTTCCAAAGGCAACTTCAAAGAAAAGCTACATATTCTTAAGCGGTTTTCTGTCATATAAATTTAGCTCATTTTTGCTGAATTTTTAGCCATGTTTCTTTTTTTCCGAATTTAGTTGCCACCGTTACCAATAACTGCATATGAAGGTTTTTTTCATTAAAAACTGAATTTTTGATTTTTTTTTTCTATTTTTTCAACATATATGTTGTATAATATAGGTTGTATAAGTTTCCACTAAACCAGTTCAAGTAATCAGATTTCATTTTCATTGTCCTTGGTGTCTTAGAGAAAATGTTTCGTTTTCGGTATGAATAATTTCTTTGCGTTCTTGTTTTAGATCTCTTGATTCCCTTGCTGAATATGAGATACCCCCATTGCCTGAAATAGCACAGCCACTAATTGAGGGCTGTGTAAGAAGAAGAGCTATAAAGAAGAGAGGCAAGGCCCCGGGAACAAGTTTTTGGGGTTGTTTTTGGGCACAGGTCCGACACCGCCAGCTTCTTCTATTTCCCAAAAAGCTATTTACCAACTGGTAAGTAGATAAGCACTTCCCTGTTAATATGTAACAAGTGTATTTTCATCATTTCATGCAGTAAAATAAATAAATTAAAGGAACAATCATTGCTTGAAGGTCAGTTGTCCTATACGTAATGGTTCAACTAACTAAATCCCCTTATCAAATCAGTAATGCTCGCATAAAAAAAAGGAAGAGGGAAAAGTCAGAAGAAGAAGAAAAAAAAAAGGAAAATTCAGAAGAAAAAGAAAAAAAGAAGAGGGAAAAGTAAGAAGAAGAAGAAAAACAAAATTAAGAAGAAAGGAAAGTCAGAAGAAGAAGAAAAAAACAAATGGTAAACATCCGAAGAAGAAGAAAGAGAAAAGAAGAGGGAAAAGTCAGAAGAAGAAGGAAAAGAAGGAAAAATGGAAAAGTCAGAAGAAAAAGAAAAAAGAAGAGGGAAAGTCAGAAGAGGAAGAAGAAGAGAGAAATGTCTGAAGAAGAAGAAAAAATAAAAAAAGAAGAGGGGAGAGTCAGAAGAAGAAGAAAAAACAAGAAGCAAATGTTTGAAGAAGAAGAAGAAACGGACTTCACTTTATATTTTTTCTCATTAACCAGCTTATCCCCATTCCTACTGTGATACGAATGTGAATCGGAACTTGGTGAAATTTTCTCTTTAATCTTGAAAGTGTGCTCATAAAACACTTTAATCCTGAAATCTTTAATAACTTAATCATAAAATTCTTCCTGGGGTCTTTAATAACTTAATCGTAAAAGATTTTAAGACTTTTTATGTCTGGGAAAAGTGTCGCAAAGACAACTACATGCAACAACAACATGTACCTACTCCTATGGCAGTGTCAAAAATTTTTCGTCGGGGGAGAGGATGTTTTTTTCTGGGAGGGGGGGGGGGTAGAATTTTTTTCCAAACGATTTTTTTGTTCCAATCGATTTCGGACCATGCCCCAGCTAGGCATTTCCGAACTCCTGATGTCCCCCTCGTGATATTTAAATTTGGTTGTTCAGCTTGTTCTGGAATAATATAATAAAGCCTTTTGAAAAGTATTGCTTGGTGTTGGGGTTTGCAAAAAGTCGTAAAGTAATGTTGGGAGTGAAAAAAGATGAGTACTTCATCTTGTAAAACAGGTTTAGGATGAATATTAAGAAAAGAACCTGTTCTGAAATAATCTAATAAAGTCTTTTGAAAAGTATTGCTTGGTGTTGGGGTATGCAAAAAGTCGTAAAGTAATGTTGGGGTGAAAAAAGATGAGTACTTCAACTTGTAAAACAGGTTTAGGATGAATATTAAGAAAAGAACCTGTTCTGAAATAATCTAATAAAGCCTTTTGAAAAGTATTGCTTGGTGTTGGGGTATGCAAAAAGTCGTAAAGTAATGTTGGGAGTGAAAAAAGATTACCAAAACCCTTGAAAATACTAATAATATAGGGTAAAATGTTGTTATTGTAGCTAGTTTAGAAGGAAAATTCTCCATCAAGGCTACCAAAACCCTTGAAAATACTAATAATATAGGGTAAAATGTTTCTATTGTAGCTAGTTTAGAAGGAGAATGCTTCATCAAGGCTACCAAAAACCCTTGAAAAGACGGCGGGGGGTAGAAATTTTGACCAATCGATTTTTTTGGTTCCAATCGATTTCGGACCATGCCCCAGCTAGGCATTTCTAAACTCCTGATGTCCCCCTCGTGATATTTAAATTTGGTTGTTCAGCATTTTACATGAATTCACCTGACGTGAAGGAAGCTTAAAAGGCCATTGGATATTACTACATCAACTTGGTACTTTTTTTTATTTAGTGACCTCTAGTGACCTTAATGACTATTAGTGACCTTAATGTTGATTAATTCCTCTAGTGACCTTAATGACTATTAGTGACCTTAATGTTAGTTAATTCCTCTAGTGACCTTAATGACTATTAGTGATCTCAATGTTAATTAATTCCTCTAGTGACCTTAATATTAATTAATTCCTCTAGTGACCTTAATGACTATTAGTGACCTTAATGTTAATTAATTCCTATAGTGACCTTAATAGACTATTAGTGACCTTAATGTTAATTAATTCCTCTATTGACCTTAATGTTAATTAATTCCTCTAGTGACCTTAATGACTATTAGTGACCTTAATGTTAATTAATTCCTCTAGTGACCTTAATGTTAATTAATTCCTCTAGTGACCTTAATGGCTATTAGTGACCTTAATGTTAATTAATTCCTCTAGTGACCTTAATGACTATTAGTGACCTTAATGTTAATTAATTCCTCTAGTGACCTTAATAGACTATTAGTGACCTTAATGTTAATTAATTCCTCTAGTGACCTTAATGTTAATTAATTCCTCTAGTGACCTTAATGTTAATTAATTCCTCTAGTGACCTTAATGGCTATTAGTGACCTTAATGTTAATTAATTCCCCTAGTGACCTTAATGACTATTAGTGACCTTAATGTTAATTAATTCCTATATTGATCTTAATAGACTATTAGTGACCTTAATGTTAATTAATTCCTCTAGTGACCTTAATGTTAATTAATTCCTCTAGTGACCTTAATGTTAATTAATTCCTCTAGTGACCTTAATGGCTATTAGTGACCTTAATGTTAATTAATTCCTCTAGTGACCTTAATGACTATTAGTGACCTTAATGTTAATTAATTCCTCTAGTGACCTTAATGACTATTAGTGACCTTAATGTTAATTAATTCCTCTAGTGACCTTAATGTTAATTAATTCCTCTAGTGACCTTAATGACTATTAGTGACCTTAATGTTAATTAATTCCTCTAGTGACCTTAATGACTATACTTTAAAACCTGAATTATGAAAATAACATTTTTCATCTGAATGACTTCACATTCATATGCATTTAAAGAGCAAAAAATAGATAAGTTCTAGGCGGGTAATGGCCGGAAAAATGTTATTTTTATAATAAATGTTTTTTTCATAATATTTTTTTTTTTCATAATCTAGGTTCTAAAGTATAGTCAGTCAGAGGGTGCACGTCCTGCCCATGACCCAACAAAATATTGCAATGCCCCACCGGCGGGGCCTGCCCCCCACTTTGGGGTACAGGCGTCCCAAGTTGGGACCCACTGGGTTAAATGATTATTTTCAAAAAAAAAATCATGAATGTATGACTTAGTTTAGCTATAGTTGAGTGTAATGGATAGTGTAAAAAAAATTAAGTGTCTTTACCTTTCCATCATAAACAACAAGTAGAACAGTAGGGAACACTTTTTATATAAGACAGTGGAATGCAACTTCAAATGAATGTTTCGACCCTATATCCAATGGCCGTCTTCGGCAAAACAAATGAAGAAAAGAAGAATATAAAATAACTCACATTAAAATACAATCTTTAGAACTGGAATATTTTCTCAAAACTTTCCTGAAGTAATGATGCTAGGACTGTATTGAGAAGATATTTTAGTTTTTAATAGTTAAGTAGTTATATCTTAGTTAATAATAGTCTAATTTTAATTTGTTTGAGCAATTTTTGGCCAGGTCACTGGAATTACAAAAAGGTACCATGTCTACCAAGTGTGGTCCACGCTTGAGATATTTGCCACGGCAGAATTCGAATTAATAATTTCAAAAACTGGACTGCTATTATTATTTTTTTTTATACGGTACCAGGTACGTCGTGGTATACCCCATTCGCTGCTAGTCTTTTATCTAATTGACAAATAGATTTTTCGACTCAATTGAGTATTAGCTTGAAGGTAGCAACAGATGGCGCCAGTAAAATAAACCTCTCAGGAGATATTGCAAGCTAGATGTGTAGTGATAAACATATTTCCTAAGCAGTTTTTTCCTAGGCCTTTCCTCTTTCAGACAGTCTGAAATAGTTGCGTGCCTCTATATTTGTATTATAGGTTATCTATTTACAGGCCAGTCAAAAAAGGGGATTTCAAAGAAAAGTCATTGGAGCCTATACATTTGACTGAATGGGAAATATTGCCCGAAGGGGATTCTCATCCTGAGGGAATCGTCATGACAAACACAAAAACAGGTAATGTTTAACCATCAATTAAGATCGTCGAATCAGGATTGCCACCCGGTGAGAAAAATCACTAGATTTTTGCGATTTTTTGGTTTATTTAGTGATTTTCTTTAATAATCTAGCTATTTATGTGCTAATTTAGTGATTTTTTGTGTAGGCAATATAAAAGATCACTAGAAGTAGTTATAAATCACTAGGGATGGCAACCCTGCGTCTAACTAAGACTAAGTTGCTGCATTAATACTCGCATGGGATGTAGGGGGATTCATCGTTACTTCTTTTGGGAAACAAAGAGTACATTAGTGTTCTAGATTCTAATAATAAACGTGGCTAATTCTAAACCCTAAAATAATATCGAGTAATATATAATTAAATAAGTTAAAATTTTGGCAGTTAAACCCCTCCCCACTAAATTCCCCCTCCCCCTAGATTTTTGAAAATACCTTTTTGGGCATTTTCGTTGAAAATGCTTTTTTTTGTCATTTAATTTAGAAGTATTAATAAAACAACAAATTATTCCCTCCTAGATTTTGAAAAATTAAATAAATTAAAACTAAATTACGTTAATGAAAAAATGTTAAATATATATTTTCTCCTATTAAACATTTTTAACCAACAAGGCCCTAATATTAATTTTACAATGGGATTTAGCTGAAACGAAAATCTTCCCTTTCTTAATTTCGTCATCTGTAAAAGGGATAATGTAATTATCTCAGTATTTGACCCCCCCCCCCCCCTGTGATAGGTATCTTTTGGATGAGACCTGCCCATAATGATGCATATATATTCCTTTGATGATGTTTATCCCCCTAGCGTATATTTTTGTGGTCCGCCAGCTTGAAGTATCCAGGATATAAGGGTATATATATATATATATATATATATATATATATATATATATATATATATATATATATATATATATATATATATATATATATAATATATATATATATATATATATATATATATAAATATATATATATATATATATATGTATATATATATATATATAATATATATATATATATATAATATATATATATATATATATATATATATATATATATATATATATATATATATATATATATATATATATATATATATATATGTATATGTACATATATATATATATATATATATATATATATATATATATATATATATTATATATATATATATATATATATATATATATATATATATACATATATATATATATATATATATATATATATATATATATATATATATATATATATATATATATATATATATATAAATATATATATATATATATATATATATATATATATATATATATATATATATATATATATATATATATAGATATATATATATATATATATAAATATAAATATATATATATATATGTATATATATATATATATATATATATATATATATATATATATATATATATATATATATATATATATATATATATATATATATATAAATATAAATATATATATATGTATATATATATATATATATATATATATATATATATATAAATGTATATATATATATATATATATATATATATATATATATATATATATATATATATATATATATATATTATATATATATATATTTATATTTATATTTATATATATATATATATATATATATATATATATATATATATATATATATATATATATATATATATATATTATATATATATATATATATATATATATTTATATATTTATATATTTATATATATATATATATATATATATATATATAATATATATATATATATATATATATATATATATATATATATATATATATATATATATATATATATATATATATATTAATATTCGACTCCAACAGTATATCATGTGCATACATCATTATTGTTAATATTGAAGGACTTTTTTTTAAACCTTCGGATTGTTTGAAAGTGAACCTTGGGATATTGTTCAATTTTCAATGGGAGGCATGTTCAAAACCACAGTTGACCGCTGTCATTACCGTGGCTGTGATTAAGCTTCTCTGTGGCATAATGTATGACGACTACCAGACTTGTTTGAATGACTAACATCAATCAACGCAAGTATATTAGACAATTATTTATTTCGCCGCTTTTCAACCTTTTTGGTGTCACCCTCCTCATCCCAGGAACAAAGAGCTGTTCCATTTCGAAAGTTTAGTCCAGTGATTTTAGTTTTCCACAATCAGTTGTCGATTATGCTCTAACTACTTTATGCCAAAAGGGATTATAACTAAGAGTGATGGCCATTATCCGTATGGCCGTAATTAAGGGCGTAACAAGTGATGGCCGTAATTAAGGTATTAAAGCCTTCGCAAAAGATAAAGGTGCTTCAGGTGGTGGGCAGGGGCTTAATTTGCTATGGGGCAGGGGGGCAACTGCCCCTCCCAGACCTCGCTCACCCCAGATCCCATTCCCCCCGCCCCCTCCCCCACCCAGCTGAAATTTAGTTTCTTCAAAAATCTTGAAACTAAGATAAGCCTGCGTAATTCAAGCATGCACAGAAACGGATCAGTTTTCTTTAGTATGTCCTTTACCTTTATGTTACTACATGGCTCATTTTCGGAATATTAGACATTAATATTCTCTTAATTTCAATTACTATGCAATAATTAAATACAAAACCAAAATTATTGTGAAATAACTTTTGACCAAAATATATATATATATATTATTTAAACGCATTTTGATATTCATTAGTTTTGTTTATTCAGCAGCATATTTGGAGCTAATTTACCTGTTACCAATTTATCTGTTACTGTTTATCTGCTACCTTTTCACCGGCCGACCTGTTGTGTATCTTGCGAGCGCCAAGGTTGTCTTGGTGTTTCTGAGAGAAGCGCTAAAGGTTTTGGAGTACCGGCAGACGGTTCACTGATAAGACCTATCTCCAACCAGTTAATACTTCAGTGACTCCATTGTTTTTATGGATGTTGTAAATGTGCAGTATCTTCAGTGCTTGCACTTGTGCTCTATTTCTTGACTTTTAGTAGACTTAATGGCCACTAGGACGGATATTATAATGGCTACTAAGACGGATGTTTACGGGTCGTTTTGGGTACCCGTTTTGAGTGACTTTATGTCAAACAATAAGCTGTACGAAAAAATGTAGTTCTATCCCGCTTTCTAGGGCTATAATGGGCTGTAAAAGGTTTTGCGGATACATGATAATAGATTGCCGTCGTCCCTGAATGGGGTGAGAATACGTCATAAGGGAGAATTTAAAGGAAATTGGAACTACTTGTGAGGGTGTAAGGACTGAGGCCCTGAATAAATTGGAATGGAGGAGGTGTATTCGTAGCTTTGTTGGCCTCACGTGACTTTCTGGTGCAATTATGTGTTACTGGTAGTAATATTAGTTGGTCTAAGTATCTTAATTTAAATTCAAAACCGTGGAACTGGCAACATCACCTTATATAATATCAAAATATATTTTCTATTTTAACTGAAAATTGAAAACCTTTGGAAGCTGAATTTTTGATGGATAATGCGCTGTAAATTCCTGTCCATTGGAGATTTACAGACTTTTTTTTAACTATAAAAAAATTGAAGAAATGTGTTTTCCCATATGAAAGCATGCATCACAAATTTTCCAAGAATTATATGTTTCAGTAAAACATCGCTTTGCAATCCCTGGTCTTCAGAATAAAAGGCGTCTTGGTTTTAAACAAAGCAGCTCATAGGTAGTCAGAATATGTAACCAGGACCCTTCAGGGGAGGGGGGGCAACGGGGGCAAGCTGCCTCAGGTGTTCTGTTGGGGGACTGGGGCTTCTGGGACATTTTTTTTTTTTAGTCGGGAGGGGAAGCGCCTTTATTGTAAATAGATAACAGTAAAATTAATGACTGGCTTTCCTGGCTATTATACAGCTAACAAAACTCGGAACAAAACTCTTGCTGTGTCTTTCATGTTTAGCGGGATGGGAGTCAGTTTGGGGACTTTTGGGGATTTTATACGGGACGGTCTGTTGGCCCAGTAAAAATAGCTCAAAAATAGGCCCAACCTCAAAAAAATTGCAACAAAAATGATTTTTACACCAAAAAATGCAGAAAAATGAGAGAATAACATACTGAAAGCCCACCAAAATCCACCCATGGGAAAATGCTGATCTCCACGCAGCTGATGGTATCTATCACACAGTTTGTTCAGTGAACTTCCGGACTGGAAAAAACTTGCCTCAGCGCTATTCGAAATTAAGTGGTGAACCTGAAGTAAAGAAGTGTAAAAATGGCAGACCTTCCGACGAGGTTCGAAAAGAAGCGTTTTACAAAGCTGCGAACTTCTTTGTCGGTCTGAACGATGTGCAGGTTACACTGACCGATATTTCAAAAAAATGGAGGAGTTTTTAGCCGAAACGGATCTGAAGCCATACAGCAACGTTTACCTGAAGAAAGTGCTAGTTGATTACTTCGGCGACAAGGTGATCATTTCTGATGTTCGTGGAAAGCAAAGTATAGTGACGCTTAGGGAGACGGCTGCAAGGATTCTTCGGGATTATTACCAATTGCCAAAAGACGTAAATTCGGAGAAAGAAAAACTCGAGATTGCGAAAGCTTTGGCAAGAATAGTGGAGAGCGAAATAAAGACTGTGATATCGTCCAAAGAAGAATATGACCAAATACGTACCTTTGTTTCGGCAGAGGACAATCTCGAGTTCCTTGTTCCATCCCTACGGCTTTTACTGTCCATTTTGATCAAACACAACAACGCCAAACTTGTGGTCAGTGCAATAAGGCAGGCAATAACGCAAAACACCAGACCTCGAAGCATTATTGCACCAATGCAGCTGGGGTTGGCTGAGTCTATGCATCATCGGTTCGGTTCACGCGACGTTGTCGACACACTTAGCAGCCTAGGCTTTTGTGTTGACTATGCAGAAGCCCTCCGATTTGAAAGATGTGCGGCAATGGCTGAAAGCCCCGACCAAGAACTCAACATACCAAGAGGCACTCTTATCCAGTACATTGCAGACAATTACGATCATAACGCCAACACTGTGGGTGGACACGGTACTTCACATGGTATGGCTATTCTTGAGGTTAAGTCGCCGGGCGGCAAAGAAGAGTTATGTGTGTTTCCCAGAAAAGATTTTGACTTGAAAGAAATTATAGAAAAAGCTGCTATACCGATGTACCCTTACGTGAAGAATACTACCTTTACAAATCAGCTCACTTACGTAGAGTTGGTACTTCCAGAGTTCAGAGACAATGGCAGACATCTTGATATCATGTGGGTAAATTCTCAGCTAGCTCTGCGAGGTTCTCCAGTCGGCTTGTCAGGTGCAATGCAGTCAGCTCATGTTGGACAAACCCAGAAGCGGTCATCGATAGTCTTCCAGCCTATGATTGATTTAAACCCAACCGATCTCACGTGCATCAACACAACGTTGATGTTTATTTCAGAGAAGGCAAAGAAACTGAACCAGATTCCTGTCGTAACCTTCGACCAACTACTGTATTGGATAGCGAGAATGATGGTTGAATCGTCGCCTTTCAGTAGCCCCTTGAAAGAGATCGTAGTGATGCTTGGGTCCTTTCATGGAAGAATGAGTTTTCTTGGGTGTATGTGCTATTTTATGGAAGAAGCAGGTTTGGTTGAAGTCCTTGAACAGATCTACGCACCGAACACTGTAAAACACATCATCTCTGGCAAAGCAGTTTCTAGAGAAATGAGGGCACACTCTCTTCTTGACTCAGCTCTGCACATCTTACTTTTTGCCTGTGCTTTCGAAGATACTGCCGACGGTCTACGAAGTGAACCCACACCCCATATGGTGAGCGCAGCCAGTGTCTATACAGAGCTGACATCCGAAAATATTTCTATTGAAGACCTTTCTGCGTCTCCAGCGGTGGTTTCACTTTTAGAAGAAATTGAGCAGGCAAAGAAGGAGCTAGTTAGCGAATCTAGGACTGCGAAACTGTGACTTGAACAGTATTCTGAAATGAATAAAATTCTTAGGATGTCAGTTCGCGCTGAACGGACTGGAGATTTCGACCTGTATCTTCAGAGCTGGTTTAGTATGCTTCCTTATTTCGCGGCATGTGGTCGAACTGCATATGCTAAATCAGCACGTCTTCATTTACAAACCCTTGTCGGTTTGAAAGAATCGCAGCCAGAATTATACGAGAAGTTCCAAACTGGTCACTTTTCTGTTAACAGAACCGAACATTCGTGGTCAGGACTGGCAGCAGACCTTGTTATAGAACAAGTCTTCATGAAAACTCTGAAGACCGCTGGCGGCCTCACTAGAGGGAGAGGTATGAATGAAGCGCAGCGGTCGATCTGGACACTATCTATGCCAGTGCGAGCTCAAATGAATGCAATCATGCAAAACCTAACCGGATCTGTTTACCGCACAAGCGACCAGCAGGTTGATATATCGGGGTCCAGGATATTGCAGCGAAGATTTGCAGAAGTTGCTCACGTTCCTTGAGCCTTTGCAGCCGTTCAACAGGGGTCAGGAGCTAATGAATATTGTTACCGGAGTGAATGCTTCGCCAAAGGTCAACGTCGACGAAGCAAATGACGTTGGGTTACACATACTGCAAGGGATGGTTGGAAAGCCAGTAGAGACTTTTGTACTCAAAAGGAAAGATAAAGTCGTAACTATGGCTGCAAAGTTCGCTCCGAAGCTTGATGGTGAGCCGGTCGAGATTGACCAAACGTTATTGTTCCAGCGACTAGCTGCTGTAGCCACTGCCGACGGTCAGGATCTGTCGGATACTCTTGGTTATGAACTTTGCTCTTTTCCTCCTGCACTTTTCGGGTCATACCAACTACTACGCACAGCTGACAAGGCTTCCCTCTCAAATGCCCTCTGGAAAATGATCGAAGGCTCTTCTGCAAATCTTTCAACGAGTTGCAAATATGTTGTAGATGGAGGATGGCTCCTACATAAATTGCCTTGGACAACCGGCGCTACTTTTGGACAAATATGTCTGGCCTACGCTAGCTATGTCAAAGCTCATTTGTGTTCGCTAGTGAAATGCTACGGTTGTGTTCGACGGATACGAAGATTCACCGTCAACAAAAGACCAGACTCACTTGAAAAGATCGAAAGGCATAACATCTCCTGATATCGACTTTACTGGGACAACAACGGTAACCCTCAAAAAGACTTTTTCCTGAACAACCTGAAGAACAAGGGAAATTCATCCTCCTGCTTGGTGGAGTGCTAAGCTCGTCAGGATGTCGCGTGGTGTATGCTTCAGGTGATGCAGATTTCACGATTGCGACAGCCGCAGTGACAATTTGTTCTGAGGTAGAAACCTGTCTTGTTGGCAATGACACAGACCTGCTCTTCTTGCTTCTTCACCACTGCCAGCCAGGAAGCTACCCACTTTTCTTTCGAGCGGAAACCAAGCCGGGAACATCCAAACTCTACAACATAAGAGAACTAAAAAGCAAGCGTGGGGAAGTCGCAGAGGTCATACTGCCCATCCATGCTTTCCTGGGATGCGATACGACCTCTAGGTTCTACGGCGTAGGAAAGCCAGTGTCACTTTTATTGGCTAAGATCAATGAAGAATTCCGAAAAAATACGGCGGTTTTTCGCCGGAAGAACTCAGAAAAGCATCAGATCATCAGTGCAGGCAAAAAGCTCACACTGCTTGTTTATCGGGCTAAAGCTGATACCAACCTTCGGGATTTGCGTCACACCATGTTTGTCACAAAACTGGCTTCTTCGACCTCGTTTGTCCGCCCAGAAAGCTTGCCTCCGACATTGTCAGCTGCGAAGTTTCACTTCTGAAGAGTTTTCCTCCAGGTCATGGAATGGATGGGTTGCTCAGCTGATCTGGACCCATGTGACTGGGGGTGGTGGCTAGACAAAACCAAGTACGTACCTGTAACGATGGACTCGAAGCCAGCACCCGAAGCACTGCTGAGAATGGTACGATGTGCTTGCAAGTCAGGTTGTGAAACAATGCGTTGCAGTTGCAAAAGAAACGGACTTCACTGCACATAAGCATGTGCCGAGTGTCACGGTACCGACTGCCAAAATTCAGAAAGCATTGACCTTGATCATGATTTTAACAACTAATTTCCTGTTTTAAGTTTTTTATTATTTGATTTGTTTTAAGTCTGTGATTTGCCGAAGTACAATCAATCTGTACCCATTTTATACACCATGATGATTCTTAATATACTGTGTTCGAATCCTTGTTGAAATGGGCTCCGCAGCCAAAAAAAAGAAAGAGAATTCAATTTCCCTACTTTTCACCCTCTGCCAGTTTTTTCCGATGAGGGAAAACTAGTATTATGAAGGAAGATTTGGATTCTGCGTCTCAAATAATATCAGAAATAGTCTTTACAGCGATGAAATCGAGCAAATCTGAGTCTTCCTCATTTTCCCCTGTTTCCCCCGCTAACCCTATCAGATACCTCCGGTGGTGTGATATAATAATTCCGATGCAGAATTCGAGTTCTGCGACTTTAACTACGTAGGACTGGCTGTTTACAGTGCTAAAATCAGAGGTCCTGGCATTTTTTCAGAATTTTCCCTCTTTCCCCTCTTTTTTCCCCTGTCAAACTTTTTCCCATAGGTGGATTTTGGTGGGCTTTTAGTATGTTGTTTTCCTGATTTTTCTGCATTTTTTGGTTCAAAAATCATTTTTGTTGCAATTTGTTTGACCTCAAACGCTATTTTTACTGGGCTATGTTGTGGGTGGGAAGTTGGGGGGGATGGAACGTAATCGGGGAAAATACAGGGTCTTGGTACCGAAACGGAGGCACAGGAGGTTCCTTCTCTCTGCCAACGTGGTGAGCTTGAACTTACCTAGAAGATAATGATATGGAACCTTCCCTTCACCATTTATGATTCTTAGTGCTCGTTTTTTGACATTTTTAATCATATAAATTTTCTCTGAAGAAAGACTGAAATGCCACACTGGACAAGGAAACTCCAGGATTGGCCAAATAAAAGAACAATTAAGTTGGAAAAGATCCTTAGGGGAGCAAGAGAATTTAATCCGAAGTTTTAGAAGGAAAACCGAAGGGGAAGCTTGTTTGAGCATGTTTTGAACATGGGGCATTCCACGTCAAGTCAATAATAATTGTCATCCCAAGTAGTTTAATGCATATGACAGAGATTTTGGGAGGAATGGTGTTTGTGAAAGAGTGGGATGATTTAAAAAAAAATTAACTGTCATAACCGACGATTTATCAGCGTTAGCTTTCATCTTCGACAAAGAAGCCACCTGAGTGACATCGTCAAGTAATGTCATTTGAGCTTTTAATATTTCGTCGGCAAACCTCAAGTGCAGAAAGGTCATCCTCATACTTCCATCGCTCATTGAGGTCAGTCGTGAGTCTATTAATCATTATAAGGTATAAAATGGGACCCATTAGAGTTCCCTGGGGCACCCCACAGAAGATATGAAGGGGATCGGAATAAATATTTTTATATTTAAGCACTTGAGTACGATTTTTTAAAAGGAGGCAACAATTTTAACAAGAAAAGAACTCACTTGAAACTCCGTCAGCAGTTTATTTACAAGGATATTATGGTCAATTAGGTCGAATGCTTTCTGGAGATCAATTAATAAAAGATTCAACCACGTATCACGGTTTTCAAGGTTTTTAAGAATGGTGTCAAAAAGACTAACTAGATAGTATGAAATAGATGTCTCCTTCAGGTTTGCAAATTGTTGTAAGTGAATAAGTTCAAGAATCTCTGCCTTTAACCATTAGCTAAGAAACCATCATACATATTTGAAAAAAAAAACTGAGGTTAAGGTGATTGGTCGTTCTCCAGTAAAATTATTCAGGCCTCCCTTCTTTTGGATTGAAGTAATATAGCCCAGCTTCCAGCAGGGAGGGTAACATCCGGAATTACATTAAAATTATCATTTATCATTAAATTTAAAAATCATTAAAACTAAAAATAATTAAGAACTTAAGAATCATTTTCATTATAATTATCAATTATCATTAAAATACTAACAAGGGGTGTTGATCGTTTATCAGAGAGTGCTTTTATTAGGTCAATTGGGATATCAATGGGACAAATACTAGTTTTTTTTAGTTTCTTTATTTTTTCTATTATTTGCTTGGCCGAAATTTCTGGGATTTTGTCTTTTGAAGTTTCAGCGATGGTTTTCCGAGAGAGGGGGGAACGTTTGCACAATGCTAGCTAGGTGTTTATTAAGCTCATTGGCTGTCTGTTCAGGTGGTTCATCCAGAAGAAAATCAAGGTTCTTGCACGAGCGATCCCCTATTTCTTTCACATTCTTAAACCATTGCTGAGGTTTGCTCTGTTTTAAGTAATTTAATTTATTCTTACCATAACGAGAAGCAGCACGACGTATTTCTTTCTTTATTTGTTTACGAAGGGTTAAGGCATCCTCTTTATTTCTAAGGCGAAAAAGTTTTAGTTTCAAGTGGATTAGTCCTTTTATTTTTTCATTAATGTAAGGTTTATCTGAGGAACATACCTTCTTGGTAACCTCTGTGAAACGATTTTGGTTATTTTATCATTAATTTTGTTTGAAACAAACTAACCTTTGAATTAAGATTTACACACGACAAAACATCATCCCAACTCTTAGACGCAATCCAAAATCAAAAGGACCTTGACTTGTTATTGGTCGGTACGAAAATTCAGAAACTGAGTAATTTGTTTAAAATACTAGCAGTGGTTTCAAATGTAGCATGAAATGACAGCTAACACCGAGGGGGGGGGGATAGCTGGAATATTGTAAAAGGTTTTAAGGTTGGTGCAAATAACATCCAAACTGGTTCCACCTTTTGTAGTAGGAAAAGTAGGGGTTATACTGACGTAACAATGTCGTTTTAAACCCTGAATGATTGCACAATTTGTTTCGTGTGTGTAAAATTATCCTAGAACTTGGACTACACCTTGTATTCCGTTGACTATATTTTTCTATTCGTTTTGAATTCTTCTTTTCCTCTATACGTTTCTCGAACGCTGAGGTTTCAGTTATTTTTATGTTATGTAATATCTTGCGTCAAAAACCAATATCAGAATGTAGATATTATGATTTTTTTTCATAGATTTAATCTAGGCTTTTTAATAAGCAACATATGTTTTATTCAGTTTATTTTGTTTGCTTTTCAATTAATTTCAATATTCAGTTTTAATTTTAATTATTTTAATTTATGTTTCTTCATTTCTTTCAGGCGATGTGTATAAATACAGAGTTGCTGATTCCACTGCAGCAAATAATTGGTTAGATAAATTGACATTAGCTAGTCGAACTTCAAGGGAAGATTCTGTTACTTCAGACTTAATTGAATTCTAGACATTTTGAAAGGCCTAGAAAAGCCCTTTTCGTCTTTCTATTGATTTTGTTTTGTTTAAGTTTTATACTTTGCTCAAGATAGTGCGTGATCAATGTACGAATTGTTGTAGGAATATTTTGAGATTAACTCATTTTTATAGATGTCTTTGGATCTTAATGAATTTATTAGTTGGCAATGCTCCAATTTGGCCTTAATGCTACTCCGGCACTATATTTTTCGCCTAAAGAGTCTATTAAATTTTTCAAATTACGTTTCATTGTTCATTTTACAAATAGCTATGATGTTTCAAAGCATGTTTCTTTACTATTCTTCGGTATATAAGCTAAATACTATTTGTCATATCTCAGACTTTGGTCTATAAGCAGAAACATGTTTCGTTGCAATAATTTTTTTTCGAAAAATGATATAAATGTTTATCATCACAGTGGTAGTAAGGTTGAGTTGGAATAAAGCCAAGTGAATTAAAATTCTATCCCTAGGACAGAAGGACTCGATATTTTAAATACCTTCCTTTTGTCATGAGCGCCGACAGGAAATCTCCCGGGGATTGGGGATGCAAGTTCTACCAAAATTTAAAAATTTTACCAAAATTTAAACGGGAATATTTCTCATTTCCCTATTTTTAAACATTTTTTTTTAATTCTTCTTGTTTCTAACAGGTCCATTACCGCCCTTCCGATGTCTCCCCCCCCCCTTCAATAAATTTCGAAGATTATGTTAAAAATATCTTTTATTATTATTATTATTAAATAATGGCTATAAATGTTTTTGGTTGAACCCTCTGGGCTTAAGTGGCTTAATTCTTGCCTCCCCTTCTCTGAATCAGATTCCTGGCTACGGTGCACTTGGATTTCATAAGAGAAAAAAGTCTCACCACCAACTTTGTTGACACAAGCATTCACACAGGAGCAGTATACGCAAGTAATTTATTTGTCGATTTAAGCCAATTTTAGTTGCCTTTTCAAGCAATTTACTAAGTTAAATAATTCGTTTTTAACGGTAACTAGGCATTTTTTTCTGTACAATATGAACAGCCGTGTAAATTGATGTGTATTTTTGCTAAACAACAGCAACAACCATGGAATTGATACGTGAAATTTAAATTTCTGTTCACAAATTTCTGCTCAGATCTCTGCTCAAATCTCTGCTCTACTCAAAAAACTGCTTCAACTTAATACCCCCAAGCTTCAACTTAAATACCCCCAGTCGTTCTCGATATATTGCTGAGGTATGTTATTGGCAACCACAAACACAATGCCTTTCGAGTTTCTTTAAAACTGCATTTAGTTTTAAAGCATAATGGGCCTATTGCATACTTGGGGGAGAGGTTGACATGCCCAATATCCCTAAAGACAGTTGCTGGACCGTTCTACTATACTGAACAAAATGGTTGAATCAAAATCTTTACCGGATGTGTTTTGGAAAATTAGTGGGCTTGAGAGAAGGGCTGCTTGTCCTCCAATCTCTTCTTACTCTTAAAAAGGGCGCCAGAATTTTTTGTTTTAAATCGTATTAGCTGCTTTAAAAGTTACATTGATATTTATGGCTATTACAGATTATATGCCCTTTTGGAAACCTGCATGCCTACAGTTTTTTCGTTTAATCTGAAACTCCTCCTAAACGTTCCCTAAGGGTTTCACCTTAATACCCCTAGCGTCAATAGTTACTGTAACTGTAGTGGTAGTATTAAAAATATACACATAGTGCCTTCTGGCTAGTTCAAAATCATTCACAACTTACCAATAAAGGTTTAACTTAATAATAGAAGTTGTTCTTCAGATATTGCTTTGTCACGTTTTTGAAAGCCCACATGCTCATTGTTTATTTAGATTCAGTTCAACAGTCCACTTAAATATTCCTTAATGCCCTTAATACCTTAATACCCTTCATCTTAATACCCTTAACTTGTGCAGTAGCAATAGTTGTAGCAGTATGCGCATAGCATCTTTGGTTTCTTCAACATCCCTTTCAACACACGCTGAAAGTTTCAGTCTAATACCATCAACCGTTCCTTAAGCATTTGATGAGTCCGCTTGATAACCTGGGTGGCATAGTATGTTCGAATTAGTTCCATACAGTTTCTATGTACCCCAAATCTTTTGTCTTAATACCCTTAGTTTTAATAAGAGTAGTAGTAGTAGTAGCAGTAGAATTAATAGCAGTAGCCTAAACTTTAGTGGCAGTAGTAGTAATAATAGCAACAGTGGTAGTAGTATGAGTAGATGCTGTAGCATTAGGATGTAAATATTTTCTTCTGTTAGTTCAACATCCCTCACAACAAGCCCTGTTAGTTTCAACTTCACACACCAAACTTTTCCTAAGATATTGTTATTACACTCTTTTGACAACCTGCATAAAAACGGCGTGCTGTGATTCAGTTCACCTTCCCCCTCAAAATTTCTTGATAATTTCACCTTCATACCCTTAGGCATAGTCATAATAGCAGTCATAGTAGTAGTATTGATATTACTAGTAATTTTAAGTTCCAACTTAATGCAATTAGCCATTCCTATGACATTGCTGATAAGTTCTTTTGATAAACTGTATGTTCATATACCTCTTGAAATTCCCATCTTAATGTTCTTAGCCTTACAATTAGTTGAAATGGAAGTAGTAGTAGTAGTAAATGTAGCAGTAATAGTATAATTAGGAGTAGTGTGCACATATTTTCTTTTGGTGAGACGATCTTCCCCTGTAAGCAGTCATTGAAATTTCCAACTAAATACCCAAATCAATTCTTGAGATACGTTATTTTGACAATGTGCATCCACATAGTGTCTTTTGATTTTGCTCAAATGTACCCTCAATACTGTAAATGGAATAGGCAGTAGTAGTAGTAGTGTTTGGCAGTAGTAGTGGTGGTAGTTGTAGCAGTATTATCACTTCCTGAATTTTCCAAATTAATATACTCAGTTATTCCTGTGTTACGCCCTTTTGACGATCCGTATACACATAACAGGATTGATTTAGTTCAGCACTCTCCTCAACATTCTCTGAAAGGCTCACCTGAATGCCCTTCGTCTTTTTGGAAAGTAAAGTTCAAACATGCATACCTTTCTGAACAACAAATACTATGTGTAAACAATGAACGAATTGCCTAACTTACAGTCCTGAGGACTGTGGGGAGGTTGACATCCCTCAAGACCTAATCAATTGACACTTCAACAATGCTGAACAAAATAGCTCTCTTAAAATTTTGATTGGATGTTTTGGAGAATGATAGGCTTAGTGGGGCTGATTGCCCTCCATTCACTGTTGACTCTTAAATAGGGCACTAAAACTTCCGACTTCCAATCACATGAGCTCCATCCGATCCAAGTTTATACGCTCACCCGTTCCATAATAACTTTATACGCCCCGGGGCATAACTTACAACCCTTGACCATGGGCTCTGGGGGATTGTATTCACCCTAAAGATATTTTTATGTGGTCTTTGGACTATTGGTAAGAAAATGGATATCTCGTAATTTCAATTGAATGCGTTTCTGGAAAAGAGGATGTAAGGGAAGGGGGCTAGTAAGAACCATCCATCATATTTGACTCTTAAAAGGGAACTAGAACTATACATTTCCAATCAAATGAGCCTCTTCTAAAGTTCCGCGACCACCCCTTCCATGAAACCTTTATGCTCCTGGGGCATAACTTACAACCTTGCCCCCAGACTCTTGGGGATTCTTTGAACCCCAAAGGCTTTTTTATACGATCTTTGGACTATTTTTGAACAAATGCCTATCTCAAAATTTCTATCGGATGTATTTGGGGAAAACACGAGGGGGGGCTGTCCCCGATTGCTTTGACTCTTAAAAGGGGTAGTAGAACATCTGATTTCCAATCCAATGAGCCCGCTCCGGAGTTTCTATGACCGCTCTTTTTATAACAACCTTTTATCCCCTTTGGGCATAACTTACAACCCTTTCGCTGAGGGCTGCGGGGGGGGGGGTGATTTTCATCCTCAAAGATAATTTCAAGACCTTTCAACTACGTTGAACAAAATGGCTATCTCAGGATTTTGATTAGATGTGTTTTGTGAATTGATGGGCGTAGGGCGGGGGCTTGTTGCCCTCCATTCATTTTTGACTATTAAAAGGGCACTAGCTCTTTCAATTTCCAATCGAATGGGCCATTTTCGAATTTTCTACGACAACAAAATTTCTGTTAGATGCATTTCGGGAGAACACAAGGTGTGTGGGCATAAAAATCAGTTTCGATTCAGAGTTCAAAGTGATAACATCGTAAATTGGATATTTTATGAACAGTATTAAGTCAGTGAGTTTCCGTTTCATAGCTATGAAAATCCTGACAAGGAGCCAGACAAGGAGTTTTAATATCCCCCCACAGGAGTTTTAACATTCCTCGGCCAGCACTCCAAAAATCTCCAAAATCCGTTGCAGCGTGCGACTCACATTCAGGATGTCGTTTATAGCCTGCAAAATACATGATGATGGACATTGTGCTTGAGCATCCAGGACGTAATTGTTGAATAATGTGGGGGATGTTAAAACTCCTTGTCTGGCTCCTTTTCTTACCGGGATCAGTCGTTTACGTGGTGTAGGGGCTGAAAATTTATCTGGAGGCAATTTCAGCCAAACTTTAAGACCCGAATACATACCATGCAATGCCATGATACTAGCACGGTTCACCCCTCTTTTTGCTGCAAAAAGAAGCATTGCAGCGTGCATTAAAGAATCGAAAGCCCTGCGTATGTCATGTCCAGCTAGTATTAGGCTGTCTCCGCTTCTATCTGCATCCATAAGGGCATTGGCCACAGCTGCAAGAGCATCCGTACATCCCACAATAGGCTGCAAGCTAAACTGATTAGGAGTCGGATAACACTTTACCGTTAATTCAACAATAAAAGTCAACTCGAACAGCTTGCAGAGAGCAGTGGAGACAGTAATAGGGCGAAAGGATGAGCACTGTGTGGACAGCTTGCCTTTCTTCGGTATTGGTGTTAGATCCCCAACTCGGAAAGTAGACGGTACTACTCCCTGAGTAAAAATAATCTGCATTAGCAGTTGTATATGATTTCGGAGCTGAATTCGGAGCATTGCACTTATACGATCAATCCCGAAAGACAGTTTTCGCTTCAGGTGTTTAATAGCACGTTCGACAGCCGAAAGAAGGACGACAATATCATTAGGAGGGATCCCAGCAAGAAATTTATCTAATTACTTCTCAAACTTCCGCTCCAAACCTGCATCCGGAGGTGAGAACTCCGAACTCGAAGTGGGCATACCACTCCGACGCCAGGATATCACACGCGGGCACCAGTGAGGGGGAGGAGGCTGCCGATCGGGGTACCAACTTCCACAGCTGATTTGGGTTCTGACTTACTTTTGCAGAAGTCTCCTCAATTATCTTTTTAAGATGTTTAGCTAAGGTATCAGCGAACGATTTCTTTGTTGATTTGCGAATCTGGTTTACGACACCCTGCTTTGGCTGGCCGTAATCCTTCCTAATATAAAACCAGAATTTAGCTCGCGAGCATGACTCGACCAGAGCTGTATTTTCAGGCCATTTTCGTACGATGCCGGTTCTAATACGAGTAAGAAGTACTGCAGCGATCTCATCAGTTAGAAGTGCGTGGCACATTTCAGCGCAGTAAACGTTCAGCGACGTTCTCACTTCTTCGAATTGTAGTGAATTACGGCATAGTAGGTGAAACGGGGGACGGATTTTATGAAGAATAGCATCTGATGTTTCAATAAATTTAATTCTGTCTATTTAATCCACTCCCTACGTGAAGTTTGTTTTTGTGATTGTATTGGGACATCAATTCGCTGGTTTTGGGGGGGTAAGTATTTCAAAACTAACAGTGATAGGTAGGTGATCTGACAGTTGGTTAGTATTTTGGTTAGTATTAGATGCAATTGGGATAGATAGATTATGGGAAGCAACTACGTGATCAAGATTAGACGTGCTTAAAGATGCGTGGATATAAGTGAAAGGGCAATCTTTCATAATAATTTCAAAATAATCATCAAACAAACCGCGAAGGAGGGACCCACTAGATGACCAGTTATCAGAAGCTAAATCACAGTTAAAATCATCTAGTATAACACTCGGAATATGTAACAGCTTAAGTTTGACCAGACACGACAACAGCCTACCGCAAGCAAGGGCAAAATTCCACTGAGATTGATCATCGCGATAATCTACCGGCATATACATATTAATGATAACACAATTCTCTACATGAACCGCAATAAACTGATATCATTCGTCAAAAATACTTGCTTTTAAACAACTTCTAAAAAGGTAGTGAGGCCTCCGGAAGTCCTTCCTCGGCAATTTAGTCTCTTTGCAACTACAGAAAATCACTTAGCACCAGGGTCGATATCAAGCAGTGCCGAGCTATTAGAGGTAAGAAAGTGCTCATGAATACACACAACTTCGGAAGTCTTAATTGCATCACTAATCACAGGAATTTTATTCGCTGAATTTCCATTTATATTCCACGAGAAAACTGGGAGCGTATTGGCCACTTCGAGAGGAAGAGCTACGCTTTAACATTTTCTAGTTTTCTGGAGACGAAACGTGATAGAATGTATGTTTGTCGGAGATGTAGTTAAGGCAGCGGATTGGCCTCTGACATGGTGTAGGAGTGACACTAGAATGCTCTTTGCTATAGCACCTGCTACACACCTCAGGCTTTGAGCATTGGCTAGCCAAATGCCCTACACCATGACACCTGTTGCAGCATCGCGGCAGAAAATGGAATTCCTCAATACGAAAAAGTTCAAGATCGATTTTGATTGGGTTAAAAATAATATTTTCAAGAGTTACTTTGGTCGAGTAGTACAGTTTGTAAACGTTAGTGCTGCCACATCGGACTACTTTAACACAGTCCTGAGACAATGACGCCAGGACGTCTGGAGACGTGGAGGTGGTGATACGCTTTACCATGCCGATAAACTGGGACGTCCGAAGTTGAGCTTCAGCATTGTGCTGCTCGTTCAAGGCCGTTTTGGTCTTCTCAGCAACTAGTATTGAAGGGACTATTAGACGTTTTTATAGAAGGCGTTGTCATAGAAACTTCAAAAAAGGCTCATTCGATTGGAGAATTGGGGTGGCTAGTGCCCTTTTAAATAGTCAAAAGTGATTGGGGGCAACTAGCCCCCCCCCCAAACGCCCATCATTCCCCCAAACACATCCAATCAAAATTTTGAGATATCCATTTTGTTCAGCGTAGTTGATTTCCGGATAGAAAATATGTTTTTCAGGAGGACACTCCCCCACATCTCTCAGGGCAAGGGTTTTAAGTTATGCCCTGGGAGCATATAAAGTTTTTATTGAAAGCGTTGTCGTAGAAACTTCAAAAGGGCTCATTCGATTGGAAATTCAAAGGGCTAGTACCCTTTTTAGTAGTCGAAAGTGATTGGAGGGCAACTAGGCCCCCCCACGCCCATCATTCCCCCAAATACATCCAATCAAAAATTTTGAGATAGCCATTTTGTTCAGCGTAGTTGATTTTCAGATAGAAAATATGTTTTTGAGGAGAACACTCCCCCACAACCCTCAGGGCAAGGGTTTTAAGTTATGCCCTTGGGGCATATAAAGTTTTTATAGAAGGCGTTGTCGTAGAAACTTCAAAAAGGGCTAATTCGATTGGAGAATTGGGGTTGCTAGTGCCCTTTTAAATAGTCAAAAGTGATTGGGGGCAACTAGCCCCCCCCCCCCCCAAACGCCCATCATTCCCCCAAACACATCCAATCAAAATTTTGAGATATCCATTTTGTTCAGCGTAGTCGATTTCCGGATAGAAAATATGTTTTTGAGGAGGACACTCCCCCACATCTCTCAGGGTAAGGGTTTTAAGTTATACCCTGGGGGAATATATGGTTTTTATAGAAGGCGTTGTCGTAGAAACTTCAAAACAGGCTCATTCAATTGGAAATTCAAAGGGCTAGTACCTGTTTTAATAGTCGAAAGTGATTCACGCCTACCATTTTCCAAAACACATCAAATCAAAATTTTGCTTTAAAGTCTTTATAGGCCAAACTATAAAGTCTTAAAAAACAAAAATATTTAAAGTATTATTTTCTTTTTCCCTGAAATGACTATGTCAATAGAAAACGAACAGAAATTAATTTAAAAAACTTTTTCCACAAAATAATTTTTTCAGAGAAAAGTAAAGAACTCCATTAAACAAAAAATTAGCAAAAATAAAATCAAATAATCTACTAAGCGGGAAACTACCACAAATCAGCATCGATAAATAAATGAAACCCAAAGCGAACAGAAATTACAATAATTTACCGAGTCAAACTCAAAACGAGCAGAAATTGACATAAGTTGGGCTCAAAACCCTTATGCCTTCCCAAGGCCAGAACAAAATTTGCACTTTACTGAAAAAATATGAATGTTTTTACTTTTATAACTTTAATAAATCAAATAATATGAACATTTTGATTACTAAATATCAGTATATGTATATTAAACTGACAATGGACATTCATTTGTTTGGCCTTGATAAATGTCGCATAAGCAGTGCAAATGCGGCGTTGAATATGTAAAAGTAGAAGCTGACGTGTGTGTTTAATAGAAGTGGCAATTGGGAGTCCAAGGTAGGTTATGTGGTTAGACGGTTTGATTGGCGTGCTGTCAAGAGACATGCTAAGATTTTGGGCTTCATCCTTCCAATTAAACAATACAACCTCCGATTTTTCAGGATTAAATTCAAGTCCAATCCTAGCATATATGCTATGAATGAGCCCTATTCGAAGTTTCTACGACAACAAATGGCCATTGCTGGGGAAATGCTGGGAATGGGATCGGATTTAGTTGCCCTCTAATCACTTTTCACTGTTAAAAAGGGCATTAGCCCTTTCAATTTCCAATTGAATGAGCCCTTCTTGAAGTTTATACGACAACTCCTTAAATACGAAGTGCCCTGGTCTAAGACAAACCAAAAAATAAAATCAAAATAAATATTACGTTGTCCCCACATCGCTCTTTACTTAGGAAGTGCTATTGTGCTGCCTATGATAACTCATTACGGCTCCAAGGTGTTTGAGACCATCACAACTGTGCACTCTCCTCCTCAACCCAGTTGTCTACTTTGATCAAGTTTTTCCCTTTGATTCAGCTTTTATTGCTTATATTTGAGTCGGGAGGGGGAGGGCTGCAATTAATTTTTCCCCGGGACCCACCAACCTAGGAGCGGCTATAGAAGTACACTAAAAAAAAAATGCGATATCACAGCCAGTGCAATAGTGCTGCCTAAGTAAAGAGTGATTTTTTTTTTTTTTTTTTTTTTTTTTTTTTTTTTTTTTTTTTTTTTTTTTTTTTTTTAGACCAAGGCACTTCGTATAGAAGGAGTTGTCTATAAACTTCAAAAGGGGCTCATTCGATTGGAAATTGCAACGTCGAAAGTGATTGGAGGGGAACCAGCTCCCCATCCTCATCATTTCCCCAAATACATTCAATCAAAATTTTTAGATAGCCATTTTGTTCAGCGCAGTTGAAAGTTCCAGTAATTGCGTCTTTGAAGATGACACCCCCCCCCCCCCACATCGGCGCACATAGGCTGAATTTTAGGGAGGGGCTTACCTGGTCTAATCGGTATTTCCAGTGCTGTATAATTGAAATTTCAAGACAAAATATCATACGCAGCGCGACAGCACTGCCTAATTAAAGAGCAATGTGGGCACAATATGTTGTTTTTTTAGACCAGGGCACTTCTTATAGAAAAAATCTCATAGGAACTTCAAAAAGAGCTCATGGAGGGCAACCAGTTCCCCCTCCCCCACGTCAATCACTTCCCTAAACATGCCCAATAAAAATTTTGAGATAGCCATTTTGTTCAACGTAGTTTAAAGGGTCCGGAAATTACGACTTTGAGAATGACAACCCTCAGAGCAAGGGCTGTAATTATGCCCTGGGGGGATATAAGGTGTTTATATAAAGGATGGTCGTATAAACCCCAGAGGGGGCTCATTTGATTGGTAATCAGAAGTCCTACTGGCCTTTTTAGCAGTCAAAATTTATTGGAGGTCAACCAGCCCCCCCCCCCCGTACACCAATCATTTCCCTAAACACGTTCAATCATAATTTCTTAGATAGCCATTTTGTTCAGTGTAGTTGAAAGGCCCAGAAATTATGTATTTAAGGATAATCACTTGCCCTTGCCCCCCCCCCCTTACGGGTGCCCATGTTTAGGGATATTGGGCATGTCAAACCCCAACAATTATGCAATCGGCCCATTATGCTATATAACTAAATGGTACTTTAAAACTAAATCAAAAGGCATTGTGTTTGCGGTTGCCAATAAGACACTTCAGTAATATATCGAGAACGACTGGGGGTAGGAAGTTGAAGCTTTTGGGTGACTACTATTACTACTTTTGCTCTTAGATTTTAAATAAATAAATAGATTGTAAGGGTAACTAGGTTGTCAAAGAGTATAGATAGAATCTTTTGGGAATGATATTAAGTTTTATTTTTCAGGTCAACTTGAGGAGGTATAAAATAAAATTAAAAAATACTATTCGTGTCAGGAATAAAAATTGTTGAAAAAGTTTCTTCCAACATACAAATAACAAGCCAAACTATGGATTCTTATAGAAATAAAAAAAAAAAAAAACAAGTTTTTTTTAACTGAAAGTAGGGAACGACGTTAAAACTTAAAACGAACAGAAATTATTCCGTATATGAAAGGGGCTGTGGGCTGTCCCCTCCTCAACGCCTCGCTCTTTACGCTAAAGGCTTTTATTGTCTAAAAAAAATAGAGTTGTGAGAAAGTCAAACTTTAGCGTAAAGAGCGAGGCGTTGAGGAGGGGACAGCCCCTTTCATATACGGAATAATTTCTGTTCGTTTTAAGTTTTAACGTCGTTCCTTACTTTCAGTTAAAAAAACTTGTCTTTTTTAAATAAAATTTTTGAACGTTTTTTAATTAATGCAGGTTTTGATTTTGGCTCACCGTACATGAATAATTAAAACAAAATTTGCCTATTAATTTTACTTTTATTTGGTTAAATGGCTTTCTCGAAACTTGTTTAATTTTATTTACGACGTTTTTATTAGTAATAAATATACGTAACTTACGAATTAACTTACGTAACGAACTTCTATCTTCATATATTTTTAATACGTATATTACGGGGTTCGCCCCCTAGTCAATACCTTGCTCTTTAAGCTAAAGTTTGAATTTTGTTCCAATTCTTTAAAAATGACCGCTTAATCACAAAGGCCGTTAATTAGAATAAATAGCTCTTATGAAAGTACTAAAAAATCTTTGGCTTAAAGAGCGAGGTATTGACTAGGGGGTGAACCCAATCATATACGAAATATTTTCTGTTCGTTTTAAGTTTTGATGTTACTGCTTACTTTCAGTTGGAAAACTTGTTTTTTTTATTTAATTTCTGATCTTTTTTAAATAATGCTTGGAAATCCGGCGTCCCCTTCATAGCGATGTCCCTTCTCCCATAAAAACTTCCTTCATGGAAAGATCCTGCCACATAACCCCTGACCCACCCCCAACCCCCACTACCAGAAAAAATCCCCCCTGAAAACGTATGTATACTTCCCAATAACCAATACTATATGTTAACACTGGGTAAAGTTCATAACTTTCAGCCCTCCCCCCGGAAATTTCGGGGGATTAAGTTATCCTAAAAGACATAGTTATCATATTTTAGACCATGCTGAACAAAATGGCTGTCTCAAAATTTTGATCGGGTGACTTTGGGAAAAAATGAGTGTGGGAGGGGGACTAGTTGCCCTCCATTTTTTGGTCACTTAAAAAGGGCACTAGAACTTTTAATTTCCGTTCCAATGAGCCCTCCCACGATATTCTAGGGCCACTGGGTCGATACAATCACCCTCGGGGAAAAAAAACAAACAAACAAACACGCATCCGTGATCTTTCTTCTGGCAAAAAATGCAAAATTCCACATTTTGTAGATAGGAGCTTGAAACCTCTACAATAGGGTTCTCTGATACGCTGAATATGATGGTGTGATTTTCATTAAGGTTCTCTAGCTTTTAGGAGGTCTTTCCCTCCTTTTTTCGAAAATAAGGCATATTTTATCAGGCGCGTAACTTTTGGTGGGTTAGACTAAATTTGATGAAACTTATATATTTGAAATCAGCAGTAAAATATGATTCTTTTGATGTATCTATTGGTATCAAAATCCCATTTTCTAGAGTTTCGGTTACCATTGAGCCGGGTCGCTCCTTACTTACAGTTCGTTACCACGAACTGTTTGAAAAACAAACTCGAAAAGATGTAAAATATTTTTTTTCATGAAAATGAATTTGTCAATAAAAAACGAACAGAAATTGATCTAAAAAAAACTTTCCACAAAACATGTTTTTCAAAGAAAAGTAAAGAGCTCGATTAAGCCAAAAATGGGCCGAAATGAAGTCAAGTGATCATCCAAGCGTAAAACTACCACAAATCACTATCAATAAATAAATGAAACTCAAAATGAACAGAGATTATAAAAAATAGCCGATTCAAACTCAAAACGAGCAAAAATTAACATTAGTAGGACTGATAACCCCCATGCCTTCTCAAGGCTAGAACATAATTTGCGCTTTACTGAAACAAAATATGTTTAAATGTTTTCACTTTTTTTACCCTTTTTTATTTTAAGGAATAAATATCATTATATGTATATTAAAATGACAATCCACGGTCAATTTTTTTTTTCAGTAAAGCCTAAGTTATATTCTGGTCTTGAGAAGGCATGGGGGTTGTCAGCCCTAGTAATGTTAATTTTTGCTCGTTTTGAGTTTGACTCGGCTATTTAGTATAATTTCTGTTTGTTTTGAGTTTCATTTAGTTTTTGATAGTGATTTGTGGTAGTTTTACGCTTGGAAAATTATTTGACTTCATTTCTTCCCATATTTGGCTTAATAGAGCTCTTTACTTTTCTTTGAAAACTTATTCTGTGGAATTTTTTTTTAATCAATACAAATGTATGACACCGTCATTCAGCCAGGGGGGTTGAGCCATACCCCTTCCCCCCCCCCCCCCACAGAACTCATGAACTGATGGCAAGGGTTGTAAGGTAAGCCCTGGGGTCATATAAGGTTCTTATGGAAAGGGTGGTCGTATAAACTTTGGAGTTGGCTCATTGGATTGTAAGTCTGAAGTTCTAGTGCCCTTTTTTAGAGTTATTAATTTAAAAAAAAATTTCCACAAAATAAGTTTTTCAAAGAAAAGTAAAGAACTTCATTAAGCAGAAAATTAGCAAAAATAAATCAAATAATCTACTAAGCGTGGAACTACCACAAATCAGCATCTATAAATAAATGAAACCCAAAACGAACAGAAATTACAATAATTTACCGAGTCAAACTCAAAACGAGCAGAAATTAACATAAGTTGGGCGAAAAAACCCTTATGCCTTCCGAAGGCCAGAACAAAATTTGCACTTTACAGAAAAAATACAAATGAATGTGCATTGTCAGTTTAATATACATATACTGATATTTAGTAATCAAAATGTTCATATTATTTGATTTATTAAAGTTATAAAAGTAAAAACATTCATATTTTTTCAGTAAAGTGCAAATTTTGTTCTGGCCTTGGGAAGGCATAAGGGTTTTGACCCTTGCCCTGAGGGTTGTGGGGGAGTGTTCTCCTCAAAAACATATTTTCTATCTGGAAATCAACTACGCTGAACAAAATGGCTATCTAAAAATTTTTGATTGGATGTATTTGGGGGAATGATGGGCGTGGGGGGGCCTAGTTGCCCTCCAATCACTTTCGACTACTAAAAAGGGTACTAGCCCTTTGAATTTCCAATCGAATGAGCCCTTTTGAAGTTTCTACGACAACGCTTTCAATAAAAACTTTATATGCCCCCAGGGCATAACTTACAACCCTTACACTGAGGGCTCTGAGGGGGTTATCATCCTAAAAGACCAAATTTCCAGAACTTTCAACTACGTTGAACAAAATGGATATCTCAAAATTTTAATTCGAAGGATTTGAGAAAATGGTGGGCGTGAGAGGGGCGTTAGTCGCTATCCAATCACTTTCAACTATTAAAAATGGCGCTAGCCCTTTCAATTTCCAATTGAATGAGCCCTTTTGAAGTTTCTACGACAACGCTTTCAATAAAACTTTATATGCCCCCAGGGCATAACTTACAACCCTTGCCCTGAGGGCTGTGGGGGGAGGGGTTGTCATCCTTAAAGACCTAATTTCCAAAACTTTCAACTACGTTGAATAAAATGGATATCTAATAATTTTTATTGGATGTGTTTGGGGAAAAGGTGGGCGTGAGAGGGGGATTAGTTGCCCTCAAATAACTTTCGACTATTAAAAAGGTTACTAGCCTAGTCCTTTGAATTTCTAATCGAATGAGCCCTTTTTTTTAAATTTATACGACAAAGATTTCAATAAAAACCTTATATGCTCCCAGGGCATAACTTGTAATCCTTGCCCTGAGGGTTTTAGGGGAGTGTCCTCCTTAAAAATATGTTTTCTATCTGGAAATCAACTAACCTGAACAAAATAGCTATCTCGAAATTTTTATTGGATGTGTCTGGGGGAATGAAGGGCGTGGGGGGCTAGTTGTCCTCCTATCACTTTCGACTATTAAAAAGGGCACTAGTCCTTTGAATTTCCAGTCGAATGAGCTTTTATTGAAGTTTCTCTGACAACGCCTTCTTTAAAAACTTTATATGCCCCCAGGGCATAACTTAAAACCTATGCCCTGAGGGATGTGGGGGAGTGTCCTCCTCAAAAACGTTTTTTTTTTATCTGGAAATCAACTACGCTGAACAAAATGGCTATCTCAAAATTTTTATTGGATGTGTCTGGGGGAATGAAGGGCGTGGGGGGCTAGTTGTCCTCCTATCACTTTCGACTATTAAAAAGGGTACTAGCCCTTTGAATTTCCAATCGAATGAGCCTGATTTGATATTTTTACGACAACGCCTTCTATAAAAACCTTATATGCCCCCATGCCATAACTTAAAACCCATGCCCTGAAGGTTGTAGGGGAGTGTCCTCCTCAAAAACATATTTTCTATCTGGAAAACAAGTACGCTGAACAAAATGGCTATCTCGAAATTTTCATTGGATGTGTTTAGGGCAATGATGGGCGTGGGGGGGGGGCTAGTTGCCCCTCCAATCCCTTTTGACTATTAAAAAGGGTACTAGCCCTTTGAATTTCCAATCGAATGAGCCTGTTTTGAAGTTTCTACGACAACACCTTCTATAAAAACCTTATATGCCCCCATGCCATAACTTAAAACCCTTGCCCTGAGGGTTGTGAGGGAGTGTCCTCCTCAAAAACATTTTTTCTATCTGGAAAACAACTACGCTGAACAAAATGGCTATCTCGAAATTTTGATTGGATGTGTTTGGGGGAATGATGGGCTGGAGGGGGGGGGCTATTTGCCCTCCAATCACTTTCGGCTTTTAAAAAGGGTACTAGCCCTTTGAATTTCCAATCGAATGAGCCTTTTTTGAAATTTCTACGACAACACCTTCTATAAAAACCTTATATGCCCCAGGGCATAACTTAAAACCCTTGCCCTGAAGGTTGTAGGGGAGTGTCCTCCTCAAAACACGTTTTCTATCTGGAAAACAACTGCGCTGAACAAAATGGTTATCTCAAAATTTTGATTGGATGTGTTTGGGGGAATGGTGGGCGTGGGGGGAGGCTAGTTGTCCTCCAATCACTTTCGACTATTAAAAAGGGCACTAGTTCTTTGAATTTCCAATCGAATGAGCCTGTTTTGAAGTTTCTACGACAACGCCTTCTATAAAAACCTTATATGCCCCCAGGGCATAACTTAAAACCCTTGCCCTGAAGGTTATGGGGGAGTTTCCCTCCTCAAAAACATATTTTCTATCTGGAAAACAACTACGCTGAACAAAATGGCTATCTCAAAATTTTGATTGGATGTATTTGGGGGAATGATGGGCGTGGGGGGCTATTTGCCCTCCAATCACTTTCGACTATTAAAAAGGGCACTAGCCACTCTAATTACCAATCGAATGAGCCCTTTTCGAAGTTTCTACGACGACTCCTTCGATACGAAGTGCCCGGGTATGGAGACCCCCCAAAATAACACATTGTGCCCACATCGTTTTTTACTTAGGCAGCGCAAGCGCGCTGCCTATGAAAGTGATCAGAGGGCAACAAGCCCCCTCCCCCTTCCTCTCACGGTCTGTTTTGCCCAAATGCATCCGATAGAAATTTTGAGATAGCTATTTGTTCAAAAGCAGTCAAAAGATCACATAACAAGGCCTTTGGGGTTGACACAACCCGCTAGAGTTTGGGGCAAGGGTTGTAAGTTATTCCCCGGGGGAATACAAGGAATTTATGGAAGGTGTGGTTGTGTGAACTTTAGAGGAAGCTCATTTGATTGAAAATTTAAAGATCTAGTTCTCTTTTAAGAGTAAAATGGGATGGAGGTCACCTAGCCCTCCCCCCTCCCTGACACCCTCTTTTCCACAAATGCATCTGATCAAAATTGTGAGATAACCATTTTGTTCACAATAGTCAAAAGAGCATATAATAATGCCTTCAAGGTGGACACAACCCTTCATAGCCAAGGGGTTGTAAGTTATGCTTAGGAGTATATAAGCTTCTTATGGAACGGACGGTCACATAAACTTCCGATGGGATAGGGCTCATTTGATTGGAAGTCGGGATATCTTCATCGAGTGCCCTTTTTAAGAGTCAAAAGTGAATGGAGGACCCCACAAGCCTATCATTCCCCAAAAAAACATCCAATCAACTTTTCAGAGAGTTTCTGTGTTCGGCATTGTTAAAAGGTCCAGTAATTATCTCTTTGGGGATTTCAACCTCCCGACAACTGTGTGACTACTATTACATCTATACCTAAGACTAAGAAGGTCAAATTTTCAAGTATTTGTTTGTTTTTTCTTTTTTTTTTTTGGGGGGGGGGGATGAACTTAATCATGATAAGCCGTCAGTATGCAGGTTGTCAAAAGAGCGCAACAGCAATATATTAGTAACAGTTTGGTGTGTGAAGTTGAAACTAACAGGGCTAGTTGTGGGGGATGTTGAATTAACCAAAAGAAAATATTTGCATCCTAATGCTACTGCTTCTACTTATACTACTGCTACTATTATTACTACTTCTACTTCTACTACTGCTGTTGCTAAAACTAAGGGTATTAAGGTGACAAATTTGGTAAATATTGAAACTGTATGGAACTAAATCGAAACACGCTGTGCCCACACAGGTTGTGAAGAAGATGTATCAGAAATTCATCAGGAAAGGCAGATGGCATTAAGTTTAAACTTTAAGCGTGTGTTGAAGGGGATGTTGAAAAAACTAAAGGTGCTATGCGCATACTGCTATTAATCCTACCACAATTATTGCTACTATGCAAGCTAAGGTGAAGCTTTAAAGGAATATTTAGGCAGATGTTGAGCTAAATCAAAAAGTTCCAGTGCTATTTATGAGTTAAATGAGATTGGAGGGCAAGCAGCCCTCCTGTCAAAAAGGGCTGACATAATTTGCACTTTATTCAAAACAAAATACATTTTAAATGTTTTCAATTTTTTAATTAAATAAATACAAATGATCAAAAATTTAAGGTAAAAATATAAGTAATTATCTATATCTAACTGACAATCCACGGCCATTTGTTTGTTTTTTTGTTTTTTTTTCAGTTAAATGCAAATTATTTTCTGATTTTGAAAAGGCATGGGGGTTGCCAGCCCTACTCATGTTAATTTTTCTCGTTTTGAGTTTGACTCGGCTATTTATTGCAATTTATTTTCGTTTCAGTTTCATTTGTTTATTGACGGTGATTTATGGTAGTTCGCTTGGAAGATTATTTTACTTTATTTCTCCTGATTTTTGGTTTAATGGAGCTCTTTACTTTTCTTTGAAAAACTTGTTTTGTGGAATGTTTTTTTTTAATTAATAAAAGAAAAAAGATGATACGCTCCTTAAAGACTTAAAGACAAAATACGCTATTTTATTAAAACCAACTTCAATCTCTATTTCCTGACACTCAATTAGTCGTACTAACGAAACACAGAAAATACAGTAGCAAACCTAACCGAAATTATAAACAAAATTATGGTATAAGCACATGGAAGCACTTTAAGATCAGCGAGAAAATGCTCCTATTTCGGAACCATAAATTTTCCAATTAAGATTGCGACAAAATAACTATGGTTAATGTCCGATACCTTAACCTCTTGTATTGTATTGTATCGCATTAACGACGCTTCTCGGGTGCGTAGGCTCCTGTGTCTGCCTTGCACTGTGTTGCTACAACTGGAAGCGAACTCTGGGCCCACATTACCAAGCTAAGATCAAACCTACTGTGCCACTACAGGCCACTTTAAGCACTTTTTGATTTTAGTTTAACTTAAATTTGAAACTACTGCCCGATAGCTTGCCAGCCACACAAATAACGCTTTGGAAGCCGATCCACTTAAAAAATATTTGTTTAGCATGTACACATAGAGTGGGGTCAATTCCCAGAAATTTAAGAAGGGGGGAGATTTATTTTTTAAAGTCTGGGGCTGGCAATCTTTTAAAGAATATAGAAAAACACAATTTTTAAATAAACATACTAAAAAAAGGCCTTTTTCAAAATTTATGGGGATTATAAAATCCTTGAGAGTAAATACGCTTCTCCTTGCCCCCTTACTAGTTGAAGCAACAACATATTTTCTATGGCCAGACCCTTAGCCAGATTGAGATGTACCCTTTAACATTTCGCGACGCGCACTATAGATGGCCCTATAACCTGTTTGATGATTATGAGGATATGTGTTAAGTTTAAATTGTAAGAAAAACATGGATACAAAATCTTGCTATAAAAATTGAGAAAAAGTAAGTCAGTGATCAATATATTGGAAGATTAATTCAGATATTGCACATAAATTTTCTTTGGTATTAAGGCCAAAGGGTCTTGTCTAGGTATACAACAAAAGTTAGGGCCCAGGAAGGTGTTTCCAATTTTCCATCCCTCTCTCCTCAGGTCACTTTGTACTTTTCCCTTGAGCCATTAAAAGAAATCAATCCAAATAGGCTAGCCGATAAAGGTTAAGGAAAGTGGCAAATTTGAAGGAATTTGTAAAATAGTTTTATAATGAGGCTAGTGTAAGTGGATAAAATTCTAGACAAGCAAATTTTGTTATTTGAGTATAATTTTAAGCCATATCAGGTTTTTCTGCAGAATCTAAGAAATACACTTGCAGATCTTAGAAACCTCATAAGTTGGGATTTAGCATAGGGTAAAACACCAGTAGCCTATCCAATTGAGCAAAAATAGCCTATGTAAAACTAAAGAACCAACCCTGGTAAAATTCTACTTTAGTTACTTTTGGCTATCTTGGAAAGGGGTTGGTTTAGGAAAATGAAACTTTCAGGGATGGATCTACATGCTAAGGTATGTCCCAAAAAAGTACTTTGAAGTACCTACCTCCACTCCTCCCCCCCTCTTTAAAATGGTAAATTACTGCACATTACTAGTTGTTTTAGCTCACATTTCATCCTATATTACTATCATAGGCTAATTATAAATCACTGCATACTTTACACAACTTCAGCTTTTGTTCATTAAAATATATTCCAAAATCCTATTAGGCTACCATGGTAAAATTCTACTTTAACTACTTTTGGCTATCTTGGAAAGGAGTTTGGTTAGGAAAATGAAACTTTCAGGGATAGATCTACAGGCTAAAGTATGTCATGGGAAGGTATTTTGAAGTACCTACCTCCACTCCTTCTCCCTCTAGAGGGTCCTGACCTTTAAAAATCTGCATGTTATAAAAGTGAAACCTTGTAATATAGATCTTCTGCTTAAAATGAAGTCCAACAAAATTGTTTTCAGCTTCACAAATTTGCTCAATCCTGATTTATAGAGTTTTTAAGATATGCAAATACATTTCCTAAATTTTGAAAATTAACATTGATATGGCTTAAAATACTACTCAAATAACAGGAATTGCATTTTTCAGGGTCAATATATACGAAATCATATTATTGAGTTAGGACTAAAGTGAATACACCATTTGATGCCTTTTTTTATGCTGATTACGAATATAATAATCATTCCTATCGGAAATTCAAATTTAATCCATTTTTGAGCTCTTGAAAATGACAAAAAAATAGGGTGTAAAAAGGCTAATATAGGGTGTAAAAATGCTTAAAAAATTTGTTTTAAACTTACTGTTTCATAATAAATCCTTGTTTTAATCCACAAGCACTGACTTTCCATGAGTAACAAGTATATAAGTTCCAAAAATTCATTTTCCAAATATTATGTGTTTTTTTTCTTCCTTAACGCCAAATGTTCAAGAATGCGTTTTTGACAAAACGTCAAAAATATTAAACCTAACCTAACCTAACCAAACCTAACCTAATCCTTTAATATTTTTGGTCAATATATACCAAATCATATTATTGAGTTAGGACTAAAGTGAATACACCATTCAATGCCCTTTTTTATGCTGATTATGAATATAATAAGCATTTCTATCGGAAATGAATTTCAGCCCCCCCCCCTATATAGGCTATACCTAACCCAACCTAACCTAATCCTAAATTGGCCTATATAGGGGGGGGGCTGAAATTCATTTCCGATAGAAATGCTTATTATATTCGTAATCAGCATAAAAAAAGACATTGAATGGTGTATTCACTTTAGTCCTAACTCAATAATATGATTTGGTATATATTGACCTTTTTCAGAACTAAAGCCAGAGAAAACGAATCTTATAACTGAAAATTAAGGTAAAATGTTGTTTTGTCAAAATTTCAAGTGGGTATAGACCTGTCATGTAGGCAAATTTCAGTATCCTCTAGAGGGAAAAGGAGAGGAGATAAGTACTTCAAAATACCTTCCCAGGACATATTTTAGCCTGTAGACCCATCCCTGAAAGTTTCATTTTCCTAACCTCACCCCTTTCCAAGATAGGAAAAAGTAACTAAAGTAGAATTTTACCGGCTACCATTATTAGCCATTTAATTTTCTTCCCATGCTGACTTTGGCTATGGTATAATGAAACCAGGTTTGTTGTGATGTCACAACTTTGCTTATCATAACCCCTTAAGGGTAGCATGAATGTGCCAAACAACTCTGTGTTGATAAGCTATTTAAACTTTATTAATTAGGGAAAGGATTTGACAAGAGATAGACCAGTAAAAAAATCCAAATTGTTTTTAGAGGACAAATTATGTTATGAGAAGATGTTTTCATTTTTATAGGTCCATGCACTCATAAAGTTTCTGTTGAGTTTATTGAAACACTAGCATGGACTTCCTGTAGTTACAGACTCTCCATAAAACATTTAAAAGTGCAAAGATGCACCTTAGCCAGGGGGGAAGTTGTGCTTGGGGTGGATTTCTAAGGGGAGAATTTTCCTTTGGGAGAGAAATTTCAGATGAGTGAATATTTTGAGGGAAATGTTACACTGGGGGGTATTGACAGAATTACTATATGAAAATTCTTTTTAATTGTTTTACATCCTCTTTGCAAAATTTTTTATAAGGAGATGTTCTGGGGGCTTTTTTCTGTGCATTTTGTTTTCTGGGAAATAATTTCCATGGAAGGGGGCATTTCTGGAGTGGCCAAAAAAACAATATATAGATTAAAGTCTTATTCCAATGAAAAATACTAGGGAGAATTTTTCAGGGTGAATTGTCCACAAGCAATTTTACAGAGAGGGGGGATTCTCAGCAAGGAAAGAATTGTCTGGAGGGAATTTTACATGAGGGAGGTGCCCTTTATGTTGGATGAAATTTCCATGGAGGGGGTCTGTGAGGGGGGGGGGTTGGTATATTTCATAGAGGGTGAGCCAGATTTAGCAGCATTATTCAAAAAACAAACAGAAATTATGCCAGATATGAAGGATTGCCCCTCCTCAATACCTTATTTAAAAGTGTTAACAGCTTTAGTGTAAAGAGCAAGGTATTGAGGAGGGGTGACCCTTTATATCCAGAATAAATCTGCCAAAACTAATATGCCAATTGTGTTTTAATTTTTCATGCACTGTGAGCCAAAATCAAACCAGCATTAGTTAAAAAACGTTCAGAAATTCAATAAAAAACAAGTTTTATTAACTGAAAGTAAGGAGCAATGTTAAAACTTAAAATGAACAATAATTATTTTGTATATGAAAGGGGCTGTCCCCTCCTCAACCCCTAGCTCTTTATGCTAAAGTAACATAAAGAGCAAGGTGTGGAGGAGGGGACAGTCCCTTTCATATATGGTATAATTGCTGTTTGTTTTAAGTTTTAATGTTGCTCCTTACTTTCTGAAAAAAACAAAACTTGTTTTTATTACTTAATCTCATAAAGACAATACTTTTATCAGCATATCAAGAACTGTGTATATTGCAATTATATCTGTCTGGTTTATATGTAAAGTAACACAAGAGACAAAAATTAACATACAAGAGAGTAGTGAAGAAGTATGTTATACAAAGTAATATTTGGCAGGGATAGTCACTAGGTCAGTCTTCATTTAGCCTTGAAAGTGATAACACCTTTTTTGGATTTTATCAACTTGAAACTCGGTAGGATCCTAAATTAATTCAGTGACCGGAGTTAATTGTGCAACCGTTCTGTCATAACATTTCATAGGGATTAAAAATGTTGTAATCTACTGACCTAGTTTCTGGACATTTATTTACACTTTACAAAAATAGATTTGTGCTGATTTCAATTTTGCGTAACCATAATTGACAAGCAGAAGAGGGGCAGTAAACCCGTGGCAAGTGCCGTTGTACCTGCCGGGAGAGTCTCCCTTAAATTGCGGGGATAAGGTAACGGGGGCTGACGCTTCCCTTGTCTTTTGGGGTGATATTTTTTTTTTTTTTTCTCAAGCTAATGATGTCTCCAAAAGTGTGCCCTAACTGTGAACGTTCTTTGGGGAAAGGCACGCTGTTGCAATGCACTAAGTGTTCCAATTTGTTTCATCCCTCTTGTTCAGGGATCACCGTTTCCGATAGAAAGAATACTCCTAACTGGATCTGTTCTATTTGCAAAGCCGCTACCGAATTTTCTAGTGACCCAATAGAGAGTGAGCACCCAAATTCTTCAATAAATATGCTGACGCCACTGAATGCCGTAACCCCTGCGTCTCAAGACCCTCTCTTGGCTGTTAGCCAGGAAGCACCTGTGATTAATGATTCGACTGATAATCATTGCCCAAATGAACAGGTAAAGTGGAATAATTTTGCCTGCGATGATTCTTCTGATTCATTCTGTGATTTTTCAAAAACCTTCGTAATTGCAGAAGGGATTTCTCATGTAATTGTGAACTCTGCCCTGTTTTTTATTTGCGATGCATTTGCGAATGGTATTCCAGAAACGGAGCTTATTGAAACTGTGGCGAACTTTTACAGCCTTGAGGCTTTGGTGAATGCGAAAAATCTGCTTTGGAAATTTTCTGGAATTCCTATAAAGAGAGTAATGAGACGTGGCAACGCTGCAGAACTTGCTACAGCAAAAGATATTATGAAGATGGTCTCGGATCTTGACCAGAAAGGTTTCAAATGGCCTGTATTAGTGCCTCGCTCATTCAGAGACTGCCCTTTATTAAAATCTGATTCCAATGTACGTTTGGATCGACTTGTTAGTGATTATGGCAGAAAGCTGGAGAAATCCATTACTTCTCTTGAAAGAATTGAACAAGACTTACAGTCCTCGTTGTCAAAGTGTTCAGCCAACTTGGGCTCCCCCTCCCCCTCCCCTTTAAATTCACCTGATTGGCCTCCTCTCCCCATCAGCTCTGATTCAGTAGAGACTATTACTATCGCTAATCCGCCAGCCTCGTTACGTGACCCTGTTTCCAGGAAAAATGAATTGGACAAATTTGGCTCGGGCTGTATCAAGCAAATAAAAAAGACCAATGATTTGATTTTTATCACTGTGGCGGCTGAATCTGGGAAAAAGTTTTCTTGTGATCTAAAGGATTCCTTCCCTGATTGTCTTATCAATACTAGAAAGCCTAAGTTTTTTGGAATAATCCGTGGTGTGGATATCAAGTTCGACATTGAAGCTCTAGCAGCCACTTTGCCTGGGATTCTGGAGTTCAGGCGCCTTGGAATGTCGAGAACAATAAAGGTGTCGTTTGAGTCCGAAGCATTTTTAAAATATTATATTGTCCATGGGATTAAGTTCGGTTACGAGCTCTACAGAGTTGAGAAAGACAAGGTGCTTCCAAAACTATGTTTCGCATGTCAAAGTCCCTCTCACACCGAAAAAAACTGTGATTCTTCTACTCTGAAGTGTGCTCGTTGCAGTGGAAATCATAGATCAACGAAGAATACTCCATGTACTAACCCCATTTGTTGTGCAAATTGCAACTCAACTAACCACCCGTCTTACAGTTTCAGTTGCCCTGCTATGAAAAAGCTTTTTAAATGAATATTGGTTCTACGATTACGTCCTTTAATTCGAATGGAGTCATTGGCAAATTTGTAGTGCTGAATGAATTTGTTTCTGAAAATAGTTCAATACTATGTTTGCAAGAGCATCATTTGTTGGACCATTCTTTGAATATGTTAAGTTCCCTTTCAAGTCTACATGATATATTTACCGTTCCTGCGAGGCCTACCGGAGGCCGCCCTGCGGGTGGCATTGCTACATTTGTTCCTAAAGAATTTAGTGCTATTTTATCTTGTGCTGATGAGTCTTTTCTTGCCTGCAAACTTTTTGATTGTGTTTTGGTGAATTGCTATTTGCCTACTGACTATCATGTTGATTCGTCTTTTGAAGCCTTTACGTCAGCTTGCCATAGACTTAGTAGCTTTATTGCCCTATTAGATTCGAGTTTACGTATTTTTATTTTTGGTGATTTTAACTGTGATCTTGAGAGTGTAAATGAACGTAGCACAATTTTATTTTCGTCTTTACCAAATTTTAATATCTGCCGTAAGACACTTGATTTTACTTATTCTCATTGGAGTGGGAGTACGAGTAATATTGACCATGTACTTTTTAATTTTTCCCCATCTATTATAGTAAAAGTTATCCCGGATTTCCCGATAAGTGATCATTTACCTATTCAGTTTTTGACATCGTTTTCTGTAATTCATGATTCTGTTTCTGCTTCTAATTTTATTCCAATTCGCCCTAAATATTTTGAGAGAATTATCTGGGATGAAAAACTGATTCTGGCTTACCAAGATAAAGTTGATTCTTTAGCTTGAAAAGTAGTTGTACCTGATATTCTGAAGTGTCATAAAGATAACATAGAGCTTGAGCTTAATTGCATATATCTTCAGTTATTACATTGCTTAAAATATGGTGCTAATGAAACTTTTGGAGTTAAAAAGTGTAAACCCAATGTTGAAAAACCTTTTTGGTTGTCAAATCTGTTTCTTGTACATGCTAATCATGAATCTAAATTAGCTTTTAGACATTGGAAAAATAGTGGAAAACCGCTTGATCTTCATCCGGCTTTTCTATGCATGAAAAAAAAGAAGGCAATTTTCCAGTCAGAGCTTCGTTGTCATAATAATATTTTGCTTATGGATGCTTCGTCTGAAGTTGATATGAATAAAAAGAAACTTTGGAAAGCTCTACGTTCAACAAAGAGAGTTAATGAACCTTCTAAAAAGAATGGCCCTTCTCTTGTTGAGTGGGAAACTCATTTTGCAAACCTTTCGAAATCTTGTGATGATCCTGAACAACTTTTGCATGTTGATATAATTTTAAACAGTTCTTTTAATTCGCATGATTTTTCTATTTCGTTTGATTCTTTGTTGGGTGCATGCCGTAAATTAAAGCCACAATCCTCTAAAGACCATGATGGGATTTTTTCAAATCATGTGAAATTTGCTCCAACTTCTTTTCTTCTTCTTCTTTTGACTTTTTTTAATCTTATTCTCAAGTTTGGTATTGTTCCTCCGTCTTTTAGGATTGGGGTGGTAACTCCTATTCTAAAATCTGGTAAAAGAGATCTCCGTTCTTGTGATTCGTATAGGCCAATAACGAAGGGTTCTATGATTGGTAAACTTTTTGAATTATGTATAAAGGATCTTTTTGATTATTTGGATGTTGGTCTTAATCAAGTAGGGTTCAAAAAAGGAATGGGTTGCGACCATGCACATGCAACATTTGATAGTATAATTAAGGAGTCAAGATCTACTGGCTCCCCACTTTATACACTATTAATTGATATAAAAGGAGCTTTTGACAATATTTCGCATGCTTCCGCTCTTTCAGCTCTTATTTCTGGTGGGATTCCCCTTTCTGTGGTTAGAGTTCTTAGATCTTGGTATTCGGGGCTTAGGATAAAAATTTTTGCACATACTTCTGATTCTCTTTCTAATCCAATTTCCGTGGGTCGGGGCGTGAGACAGGGTGGGGTTTTATCTCCTTATATTTTTAACGCATGTCTGGCGGAGTGTCTTCGTTCTTTATCTACAACCCTTATTTCTTGGGGACGGGATGTGTCTTTTCTTGCATATGCTGATGATATTATCCTATTGAGCCGTTCTAAAGCTAGTCTAATTAAGAATTTTAATTCCCTTTCTAGTCTGCTTAATGTTCGTGGCCTTTCTATTAGTATTAAAAAATGTCAATATTTTCCCGTTAATGTTAATGACCGAGCTGAATTAATTTGCGATAGAAATATATCATTTCCGGTTTCTGATGCTGTTGTTTATCTTGGGTTACCTTATTCTGCTTCAGCTCGTGAATCTAAGTCGATGCTAATTTTACATATTCAAGAAAAAATTAGAAAGGCGTTTGGTTCCATAATACGGCTACGTGGTGTTTATCGTCGTGAAATTCTAGGTTCTCTTTTTAATGCAGTTGCCCTCCCGCATGTTCTTTATCCTTCCCTTCTTCTTCGAGATTTTAAAATTTGTGATTTTTCAGCAATTCGCGTTTGTTATTTTAAATATTGTAAGTTTTTACTTGGTTTTCCAATTTCCTTTAGTAATTCTGAATTAGTTTCAAAATTTAAAATTAAAGAGCCGTTGGAAATAGCCAAGGTAAAAATAAATAATTTTTACCGTAAATCTGAAAATATACTTTATGTTCATAATCTTTTTCCTTTTTTTTCTATAGTTTAAAAAGTGCATGATTTCATTATTACTATTTGTTGCATTTGATTAAGTTTTCTTTTGGGCAACTTGTAAATTGTTGCTATGTTTGATGGTGTGTTATTTGGATTTTTGAAGAGTTATTTAATTATCTTTTATACTCCTCGTTTTTGAGGGAAATAAATAAAATAAAATAATAAATAATAATAATGATTGGATGATTTTTGGGGATTTGGGGCGGCACATAGATTTTTAGGGAAATCCCCAAAAATTTGGGAATAGTGCAAGCCATGCATGCTTTCTAATCAAGAAAATCAAAATACTTAAACCACATGAGAGAAGAAAAGCTTCAACTTTGCAGTTGACGCAATAAAGAATTGCTGCAAAATTAATTCAAAGTCAACCAAACACCACCAGCTCTTCCAGCAGCACACCAGCAACATTGTGACACTTCAGCAGCAGTCAACCAAGCCTCTTGTTGGCAGCATTTGGTTGATGTGCCGGCATGGTGCTGGGGTCTAGGTAAGACACAGAGTGCTACAAACATCAGAATCAACTTTAGAGGACAATTTATGTCATGGGAAGAAGTTTTGAAATACCCCTTCCCCCCAAACTCAAAATTTTCTAAAATTCTACTTTAGAAGCTTTTAAAATATTTCTAAAGCACTAATAGATAGAGTGCTAAAAACATCAGAATCAACTTCAGAGGACATGTTATATCACAGGAAGAGGTTTTTGAAATCCCCCTTCCTCCAAACTCAAAGTTTTCTAAAATCCTACTTTAGAAGCTTTAAAATATTTCTAAAGCACTAATAGATAGAGTGCTACAAACATCTGAATTGACTTTAGAGGACAATTTATGTCATGGGAAGATGTTTTTGAAATCCCCCTTCCCCCCAAACTCAAAATTTTCTAAAATTCTTCTTTAGAAGCTTTTAAAATATTTCTAAAGCACTAATAGATAGAGTGCTAAAAACATCAGAATCAACTTTAGAGGACAATTTATGTCATGGGAAGATGTTTTTGAAATCCCCCTTCCCCCCAAACTCAAAATTTTCTAAAATTCTTCTTTAGAAGCTTTTAAAATATTTCTAAAGCACTAATAGATAGAGTGCTAAAAACATCAGAATCGACTTCAGAGGACAATTTATGTCATGGAAAGATGTTTTTGAAGTCCCCCTTCCCCCAAACTCAAAATTTTCTAGAATTTTACTTTGGAAGCTTTTTTAAATATTTGTAAAGCGCTAAGACATAGAGCACTAAAAACATCAGAATCGACTTTAGAGGACAATTTATGTCATGGGAAGATGTTTTTGAAATCCCCCTTCGCCCCAAACTCAAAATTTTCTAAGATTCAAGCCTTCTTTTCCATGGGAGGATGGGGGTATCCATCCCTGAAAGTTTCATTTTCCTAAGCCAACCCCTTTCCAAGATAGCCAAAAGTAACTAAAGTAGAATTTTGCCAAAACACCTTCCCATAACATACCCTTAAGGGGTTATGATAAGCAAAGTTGTGACATCACAACAAACCCAGTTTCATTATACCATAGCCAAAGTCAGCATGGGAAGAAAATTAAATGGCTAATAATAGAAATAGGATTTTGGAATATATTTTAATGAACAAGGTTAAAAGCTGAAGTTGTGTAAGGTATGCAGTAATTTATAATTATGATAGTAATATAGGATGAAATGTGAGCTAAAACAACTAGTAATGTGCAGTAATTTACCATTTTATAGAGGGGGGGGAGGAGTGGAGGTAGGTACTTCAAAGTACCTTCCCAGGACATACCTTAGCATGTAGATCCGTCCCTGAAAGTTTCATTTTCCTAACCCAACCCCTTTCCTAGATAGCCAAAAGTAACTAAAGTAGAATTTTACCCCCACCCCTTGTTAGCAAAGGGATATCCACTCTTTGACTATTAGAAAAAATTAGTTTATAAGCTTATATAGAATGGTACTATCCAATCTCCTTATAATTAAAAACATTTTAGTCATCTAGTTGGAAAATTTGGCCCATCTGTATAGGAAAAATCTAAATTTGCCAACTAGTTGACAATAAATGTTGCCCTAGAAAAACTTTCATTTTCCAACTAGTTGACTAATAACTTCTCCCCAGCAAAACTTAATTTTTCCAACTAGTTGACTAATAACTTTTCCCCAGTAAAACTTAATTTTGCCAACTAGCTGGAAAGAAACATTACCCCAGAAAACAATTCATTTTCCAACTAGTTGACTAATAATAGTTAGAATTTATTCTGAATAGCATAAAATATGTTAATATTGTAGGGTTCTTTCAAATTTAATTATCACTATTGTTACTATTGTCTTATAACTTCTGTCTCTCTCCCTGTCTCCCTCTTAATGGGAGATTTATTTTGAGTTATATATTGGGCTTTGAAGCCAGGGATTTTTGTTTTAATTCCCAGGATAATTAGTCTTATACCTGGTCCCAAAAGTGAGATTGAATTTGTCAAGTACCTACCTCCACTCCTCCCCCCCCCCCCCTCTATAAAATGGTAAATTACTGCACATTACTAGTTGTTTTAGCTCACATTTCATCCTATATTACTATCATAATTATAAATTAGTGCATACCTTACACAACTTCAGCTTTTAACCTTGTTCATTAAAATATATTCCAAAATCCTATTTCTATTATTAGCCATTTAATTTTCCAGTCAACTAGTTGGAAAATGAATTGTTTTCTGGGGCAATGTTTCTTTCCAGCTAGTTGGCAAAATTAAGTTTTGCTGGGGAGAAGTTATTAGACAACTAGTTGGAAAAATAAAATTTTGCTGGGGAAAAGTTATTAGTCAACTAGTCGAAAAAAAAGTTTTGATGGGGCAACATTTATTGTCAACTAGTTGGCAAACTTAAGTGTTGCTGGGGAGAAGTTATTAGTCAACTAGTTGGGAAAATTAATTAAAAATTCTAAAAATGAAACAAAAATATTCCTCCAGAAAAGAAACAAAGACAGATAAATAAAGGAACATACACAATTTATGTCCAATAAATGCAAGATAGAAATGAACAAAACTTCAAATATGTATTTGTTTTCTTTAAACAGACAGGAGGAATAATCCTCTAAGCTTTGACAAATTCAATCTCACTTTTGGGACCAGGTATAAGACTAATTATCCTGGGAATTAAAACAAAAATCCCTGGCTTCAAAGCCCAATATATAACTCAAAATAAATCTCCCATTAAGAGGGAGACAGGGAGAGAGACAGAAGTTATAAGACAATAGTAACAATAGTGATAATTAAATTTGAAAGAACCCTACAATATTAACATATTTTATGCTATTCAGAATAAATTCTAACTATTATTAGTCAACTAGTTGGAAAATGAATTGTTTTCTGGGGTAATGTTTCTTTCCAGCTAGTTGGCAAAATTAAGTTTTGCTGGGGAGAAGTTATTAGACAACTAGTTGGAAAAATTAAGTTTTGCTGGGGAGAAGTTATTAGTCAACTAGTTGGAAAATGAAAGTTTTTCCTGGGGCAACATTTATTGTCAACTAGTTGGCAAATTTAGATTTTTCCTATACAGATGGGCCAAATTTTCCAACTAGATGACTAAAATGTTTTTAATTATAAGGAGATTGGATAGTACCATTCTATATAAGCTTATAAACTAATTTTTTCTAATAGTCAAAGAGTGGATATCCCTTTGCTAACAAGGGGTGGGGGTAAAATTCTACTTTAGTTACTTTTGGCTATCTAGGAAAGGGGTTGGGTTAGGAAAATGAAACTTTCAGGGACGGATCTACATGCTAAGGTATGTCCTGGGAAGGTACTTTGAAGTACCTACCTCCACTCCTCCCCCCCCTCTATAAAATGGTAAATTACTGCACATTACTAGTTGTTTTAGCTCACATTTCATCCTATATTACTATCATAATTATAAATTACTGCATACCTTACACAACTTCAGCTTTTAACCTTGTTCATTAAAATATATTCCAAAATCCTATTTCTATTATTAGCCATTTAATTTTCTTCCCATGCTGACTTTGGCTATGGTATAATGAAACTGGGTTTGTTGTGATGTCACAACTTTGCTTATCATAACCCCTTAAGGGTATGTTATGGGAAGGTGTTTTGGCAAAATTCTACTTTAGTTACTTTTGGCTATCTTGGAAAGGGGTTGGCTTAGGAAAATGAAACTTCCTTTGGCTTAGGAAATGTAAGTGTTGCTGGAGAAAAGTTATTTGTCAACTAGTTGGGAAAATTAAGTTTTGCTGGGGAGAAGTTATTAGTCAACTAGTTGGCAAATTTAGATTTTTCCTATACAGATGGGCCAAATTTTCCAACTAGATGACTAAAATGTTTTTAATTATAAGGAGATTGGATAGTACCATTCTATATAAGCTTATAAACTAATTTTTTCCAATAGTCAAAGGGTGGAGTCCCTTAGCAAAGAGAATAGAGAAGAATTGTATGTGTATATCAATGAATAGCTACAAATCTATGATATGCATAAATATGGTTATTATTAAAATTATTTAAGACCAAACACTTGAAATCATAAGTTTATTGACTTACCTACAAGGACCTTTTTTTTTGGAAAAACCAGTTATCCTATTTTGGGGTATATATCCTTTCAGTGTTTCAGTTTTATTCACATATTAACAGGAATCTGATTTCCTTCTGATTCTAAAAATGTAACTTATATTCCTTGATATTTATTCTATAAATCACAAATAGCCCTATTAAATATAAAATTGTCTTTTCAATTGCTTGTCAAAACAGAGACCACATTTTTATTTTATGCTGACAAATTATTGGTGAGAATTTCCCCAAGAAGGTTAGCTTTTGTTATTACCCTCACATTGCATCATGCTGTCAAATATTAAGGGTGGTCCAAAAACCTGTCTCTCTTTTTCTGGAATGCCAAAGAAAAGTGGTCTTTCCCAAAAAGAGTTTTTTTTACCCTAATTCTGAACCTGGAAACACTTTTCTTGTAGGCTACTTCATTTAAGTACAAGATCTATTTTCAAGGTTTCAATGTTATAACACAAAGATTTTAAAGGTAATCAAAAAGCCTTTAGAGAGAGAAGGAGTGAAGATAAGTAGGCAACTTAAAAATATCTCCCCAGGACATGCTAGGCTACTTTAATCTGTAGATCCATCCCTGAAAGTTTCATTTTCCTAGCCTAGCCTTCCTCCAAGATAGCTAAAAGTAGCTAGCCTAGAATGTTACAAAATTGTTATATTTTGTTCACCCACAGTTCATATAATTATCCAGTAAGCTTATCACAGATCATTTCTGGTCTTTGTTCTTGGTGCAAACAAAAAGCTCCTCCCACTTATTTCTGCATTAGCGGGAATGCGGGTTAGTCTGTTTCCGATTGTTTCCAACAAAGTGCATTATTCGTAATAGAGGGTTTCCACTTGTTTGTGATTAGATCACAGTCTGACTTGTCTACCTGTGAAAAGATCTGACTTCGCTTATGTTTATATCTGCAAAAACGTTCTCCGGAGCACTCGCACCCCAGTCCGGGTTTTTATAATGGGTGAGATAGAGAATGATCATACTGGATAATTATATGAACTGTGGTTCACCCTGAGAGGTATTGCAATGATTTGCCTCTTCAAGCATACACTTCAAAAACCCAGGTTACAAAATCTGTAATTATACAATCATAAGCCATGCACAAGCAATACATGATGGAAAGCAAAAGCACAATCAATATATAACAGCACATGTACACAAATGCAAGTGGGCAAGTAAGGGATATTAAATCTCACTTCTTTTCAGAAGAGCTTGTCAATCATAGGTTTATTCTTGACAGTGGCTTGACTTGTTGACCACACCTTGTAGTAACAGAACTTCTAAGACTGTTGTGAACTTTGGCTATGGAAGGCAGGGAGATTATGTTGTTTTCCTGGGCCATGGCAGCTGGTAATTCTGGCATGCTGGCTAGGCAAAAGTGTGTGTCCTCTATTTGGGGTAAGTCCAGAAAGTGATGCCTTGAATTATGAACAGACAAGCTGCTCGTGTTTGAATCAGAACTCTTTTCATTTGTAGTCTTGACTTTCAATTGCTTTCTATTCCAGCAATATTGTCTGTTTGCTTTTGTCTGTACTACATACAATTGCAGTACATCTGCTTCTCTGAGGACTGTTGCAGGTTGCCAGGTTTGATTGTCAGACTGTACTCAAACTTGTTGGCCTATCTACAATGGATTAAGGCTTCTGGTATGTTGATCATAATAGCGTTTCTGTCTTTCCCTTTCTTTATTCCTTGTGGACATGAATTTCTGCATAGGTATGATTTTTGGAGACAAGTGCTCACTTCTATTCATTAGCAGCTGGGCTGGGGAAGTTAGCCCATCAACTGGTGTGTTGCAGTACTTAAGGAGGGCAAGCTTGAGGTCAGTACCTATTTGATTTCTTTATATTCATGATCATGGCCTTAGCAACGCCAAATGTTTTCTCAGCAAGCCTGTTTTACTTAGAATGGTTTTGGCTAGATATGATGTGTTGTATTCCCCTGTGTCTCATGAATTCCTTAAACATTTCTGAAGTGAATTGTGGCCCATTATCACATGTAATAATCAAGGGTATCCCAAATCTAGAGAAGTTAGATTTTAGTTTCTGGATTATGAGGTCAGTATAAGCATTTGCTCCCAGCTCATCAGCTTAAAAAATTGACTGTAATCATCCACTATCATCATGTAGTATCTTCTGGATATGTAAAACAGATCATTGCCAACATGCTCCCATGGTTAGCTGGGAATATTGTGATGAAGCAAGGGTTCTCTTGCATTTGCTGTAGAATAAGTGTAGCATGTATCATACTTCTTGACAAATTCTTGCCAGACTCATCTTTGGCCAGAAAATGACTGATTTGGTTCTGCTTTTCACCTTCTCAATACCAAGGTGTGAAGCATGGATGCTTTTCAACGCAGTAATTTGCATGCTGTATTTGATGACAAGGTGGTTATCTTTCATAATGATGTCATCAAAAACACTGAAATTACTTTTTACTGACCAGAATTCAGCTATGGATGGCAGAACTATTGTTTTGTTTTTAGGCCAACCTTCTGCAATTTTCTGCAGAACCTTCAGCTGTGGATCTTTAAGTCTTTCTTTTTTCAACTCAGATAGCTTTTCTTGCCTGATTGATAGTAATTTCATAACAGAGTGTACATAGTATTCAATTTCTCTGTGAAGCAATGGTTTCTAAATGGAGCCAGGAGTGGATGTCTGGAATCAGTAATTCAGTGCCTCATTGATATGTTACACTGAAATCATAGGGTTGTAGATGTAACAGTATTTTTTGAAGTATTGGTGACAGCTCTGAAGGACCAAATTTGCATTTTGGAGTCATAAAACCAAAAAATAAAAAATCATAAAAAAGCACAACAGCTAAAAAAAACTGGCAAACCAATGCCAAAAACAACAATATCAAAGTGACAAAACCATTCATTAGTCAAAAACACTTAAGTGGCAAAAGGTCAGAAACTGAAAAAGGTAAAAACTAAAAGAGTGAAATAAAATTAGTATTAAAAAGGTTTAAAAGATAAAATATAAAAGGGGGGAGGAAACAAAAAAAAATTGAACAAAACATAAAACTTGGGTATCACCAGTACCACAAAAAAGAAGGAAAACTAGAGGTTTATTTTATCTGTAGTGAAGGGTACAAAAGTATTTTCATACCTGGAGGTCAAGCAATGGATAGAGGATAAGATAGGAACAGGTTTAGAAACTGCACATGGCAGGCAGTGTCTGGATAGGGAGTGTCTTTTGGGGAAAATGTTTTCCATGCAAGGCTTTATTATTGCATTTTTTTGCAAAATGGAGGCACAACATTCCTCTCCTGTGCTCAAGCGTTTCCAGCTTGGCTTTTTTTTAGAAGGAGCGAGTATGGTACCTTACCTTCTTTAAAAATTATTCTCAGGGCTCTTTTTTGAATGGATTCAATTTTTTCTGATTCATCACAGGAGATGCCAAACTGGACAAGCATATTCAAGATGTGGGTGGACAAAGGAAGTATAGGTCCTTATTAGAAGAAATTGTAGCTCCAAGTAATTTAAAGGAAGACACAGAAATATCTGGGGGGATAGGGTTGAGGTTTTAAGGAAACATATTGGCATTATCATAGATGTAGAGGGGTTTACTCTCATGTCTAAGTCTGCAGCTTCATCTGCAATATCATTGAGGATGCTCATAGGGTTTCCGTAGCAGGTTTCAACAACCTTTAGGTCATCCACAAATTTCCATCTGTTGGGAAATTCCTTAGTGAGGCTATTTATCATAACAGAAAACAGGAAGCGACCTAGGAGGGGATTGTGGACAGGGAGGGGACTGGAAAAATGGTTCCTATATTTGACTACTTGTGATCTATTTGATAAAAAGGAGGCAACCAATTTAACCAGGAAAGAATCAATATTGAAATCAGCTGTAAGTTTCTCAACTAAAATATTGTGGTTAACAAGGGCAAAAGCTTTTTGAAGGTCAATGGAAATTCAATTTAGCCAGCAGTTAGGGTTTTCAAGAATTTTTCCAATTGAGTCAATAAGAAAAAAAATGTAATGGAAGTAGAAGTGGATTTGATGTTCCCAAATTGTCTCAGGTCAGTGAGAGGCAGGATTTTTTCCTTTAGCCAGTCTGCAAGGAATCCTTCATAAAATTTGGAAAATATAGTGAGGGAAATGAAAAATTGAGTGAAATAGGACAAACACCTTCAAAACCAGGTTTTCTGTCTTTCTTTTACAAGGGGGTTATGAAATCTTGTTTCCAAATTTGTGGATATTGGCCAGACTCATAAATTTCATTGAAGATAACAGACAAGGGCTTTGAAAGGAAGTCACTGAAAGCACTAATCAGAGGCAATGCTGTAGCGTTGCCTATAGTAAAGGCCATATGGCTCCAATGTTTTATTATTTATTATTTATTATTTTTTTTTTTCCCAGAGGCACTTCATATGGAAGGGGTTGTCGTAGAAACTTCAAAGGGGGATCATTCGATTGGAAATCGAGAGTTCTAGTGCCCTTTTTAATAGTCGAAAATGATTGGAGGGCAACTAGCCCCCCCCCCCACGCCCACAATTCTCCCAAACACATCCAATCAAAAATTTTGAGATAGCCATTTTGTTCAGCATAGTTGATTTCCAGATAGAAAATATATTTTTGAGGAGGAAACTCCCCCACAACCCTCAGGGCAAGGGTTTTAAGTTATGCCCTGGGGGCATATAAGGTTTTTATAGAAGGCGTTGTCGTAGAAACTTCAAAATAGGCTCAATCGATTGGAAATTAAAGGGCTAGTGCCCTTTTTAATAATCGAAAGTGATTGGAGTGTAACTAGCCCCCCCCCCCACGCCCATCATTTCCCCAAACACATCAGATCAAAATTTTGAGATAGCCATTTTTTTCAGTGTAGATGATTTCCAGATAGACATTATATTTTTGAGGAGGACACTCCCCCACAACCCTCAGGGCAAGGGTTTTAAGTTATGCCCTGGGGGCATATAAGGTTTTTATAGAAGGCGTTGTCGTAGAAACTTCAAAACAGGCTCATTCGATTGGAAATTAAAGAGCTAGTGCCCTTTTTAATAGTCGTAAGTGATTGGAGTGTAACTAGCTCACCCCCCCCCCCCCACGCCCATCTTTTCCCCAAACACATCCAATCAAAATTTTCAGATAGCCATTTTGTTCAGCATAGTTGATTTCCAGGTAGAAAATATATTTTTGAGGAGGACACTCCCCCACAACCCTCAGGGCAAGGGTTTTAAGTTATGCCCTGGGGGCATATAAGGTTTTTATAGAAGACGTTCTCGTAGAAACTTCAAAATTGGCTCATTTGATTGGAAATTAAAGGGCTAGTCCCCTTTTTAATAGTTGAAAGTGATTGGAGTGTAACTAGCCCCCTCCCCCCACGCCCATCATTTCCCCAAACACATCCAATCAAAATTTTGAGATAGCCATTTTTTTCAGCATAGATGATTTCCAGATAGAAAATTATTTTTGAGGAGGATACTCCCCCAAAACCCTCTTGAACAATCTTGAAAAGAACTAACAAATTAAACTGAATATTTGATGCATAATGATATTAATTGCTAAAAGCTCATCAGTTCAAAATTTTACTGTAATTTTAATATTTATTTTCAATATTAAGTACAAAAGAAAACATTTGTAATATAATTCGTTTTCAGTAAAGCGCCAATGACGCAGTAGGTTTTAGGCTTCTGCAGTGAGGCGATACCCAAACTCTTGTTTGTAGTTATTTTTATTTGATTCAAACTTGATTTGCATATTCTTTTTACGTTTCACTCGTTTTAAGATTTATTTATTCATTTACATTAATATATATTGTATATTTGTTCGCATTGATTGTATATTTAATTTCTGTTCGTTTTAAGTTTCATTTATACTTTAATAGCAAAACATTTGTTTTCGTTTTAAGCTTGATTTTCATATTCAATCCAAGCACTACTCGCTTTAAGATCTATTTATTCATTTATATTATTACTTGTTGTATGTTTTTTTGCTATGATTGTTTATTTAATTTCTGTTCTTTTTGGGTTTCATTTATTCTTTAATAGTAATTTCTGGTCGTTTTGAGTTTGAATTTTAACAGGTATTCGTATCAACTGAGCTTAAGTTTAAAATGGCCTTTACTTTTTTTTGAAAAACTTATTTTTCGGAAAGTTTTTTTTTAATTAATTAGAGGAAAAGGGATATCTAAAGGGCAGACACTTGTTTCTTGTATTTTCCCAATTCTTCTTTTGATCTCAGACAGAGTTATGAAGGGGAAAGCAGGTGGTAGATTATCAGTAGGTAATTGATAAGACAATGCCAGAAGGCTCTGGATGATGGAAGCAAGGAACTTGTTAAGATTATTAGGAGTAACTTCTCGGGAATCAGGTGGGTTGAAATCAAGCTGGTCTAGACTCCTACCCCACAACTTTTTTATTTCAAAATACCAATTTTTTGGTTTATTGGTAAACAATTCTTTGACCTTGTTCTTGTAGTAGGATTGGGTAGATTTATGTATTTATTTCCTTTTTAATTGCCTTTCTTAGTTTATTTGTCTAATTAGTGCTTTTATGGATTGATTGATGAATGGTTTGTCACTGGAGCACTTTTTACATCTTTTATATGGGAAAGAAAGTGGATATTTATTGTTTAGCTTTTTGTGAAAGGTAGTGATTTTTTCATCCAGATCATGCAAATTACAAATATCAGACCAATCCTCAGTACTCAGTCACATTCCAAAAGCCAGAAGGGCATCATTTTGAAGGAGGCAGTAAGAGCCATAGGTTACTGAGAATGAAGGCTTAAAATTAGAAGAGGGGGACAGGAGGAGGGAAAAATGATAACTCCCACCCAATGGAGGTAAAGCTGAGGGGAAACTGTACAAATTAAATTATTCAGATTAGTTAGAATGACATCAAGAGAGGTATTTCCCCTTGTAGTTGGTATTTCAACTATTTGCTTAACCTTTAGGGAGGAGCAAATTGAATTCATCTTAGGTCACTGGCGTCACCAACCAGAAAAAGTCTGGCATTTGGGTACTTAGAGATAACAAAATCAGCACTGGTCTGTAATTGCTGAAGAAATTTGCATTTTGTATCAATATTTTGGTTTGGCGTGTAATAGGAGACAGCTATTGCAATGATATTAAAGGGACAGGGAAGTACTTTAGGTCTAATACTTAGCCAAAGGATTTCATCATACTCAGATAAATTAGGTACAGGAATAATTTTAGGGAAAAGGTTATATTGAGAAAAAAAAACATGACACCACCTCCTTTTTTCCAAGTGGGCAATCCAAAGGATGAAGCTTAATAAAATCTGAAAAATTTGACAAACAAAGAGACCTTGGGTCATGAGACTGAACTTCTGTAACAGCTGTAACATCAATTTGATTTAATTCTGATAGCACCTTGAGATCTGTGAGTTTGTCAAAACTAAGGCTTTTGGAGTTAGTCATTAAAAGTTTTGGAAATTTAAAGCAACTCGGGAAATGTGACTGTTGCTGAGTTTCAGTCATTCTTGGGGTGGGTTTTAATTTTGGGCTGTGGGATGGTGCAGATATTTTTTGGGGAAAACTATTTATTAGAGGAAAATTTCCACATCTAGGATCTCTCAAACTAAAGTCACATTGGTAGGTTACCCACAGGGAATAAAGTGTGAGGGATGGGGGAAAGGTTTCCTAGTGATACGAGAAAAAGTCTGATTGGGAGCGTTCTTTATAGGGGAGGTATGGTAAGCCAAGATGATGCTGGGAAAGGGATGTAAGGTGGAGGGTGTCTGAGAGGGGAGGGTCAGGTTTATCTTGGCAAACAATGGAAGGAAACCAGAACCAGTTATCAAATTCTTGGATGCATGGAGAGGATTTATGTCTGTGGGGTGGGGATTTTTGGGAGGGATATGAGTAAGGGGAGGTTTGGTGATAGTCCGAATTGGGTAACATGACCTAAAGGGTAGGGTTGGCTGGGCACGTGTACATACCTGGGATGGAGGAGACTTTTGAAGGATGGATTCCTGGGGTATGTTGCTCTGCATTGGGTATGCAGGGGGGTAAGACTGGAAGTTGACAGGAACATGACCCAGGGGAGAAGGGGGCCGCAAATGCTTTTAGTGTTACCCTAAAAAAGGTTAGATTTTAAATTTACCCTCTGACACTGGTGATACATCAGCAAAACAACACGATTTTTCAAAACAAGCTAAAGCAGGACAAAGGTTAACATTATCAAAACTGCACTTATTGGATGTACAAATACCTAAAATAAAATTATGACAAATATGTAAAAACTTGCAATGCTTGCAAAACTTAAAACAACCATGATTAAAATGGTTACATATCACATTTTTTTTTCCTGCTTGTTCTTGTATTTTTCTTTCATTTCACTTTTTACAAGTTTCTCAAAATCAATTACTATGTCATCATAATCACATGAATTAGCATTAACTTTGTTATTCCTTAAAATAACAGTGTCGTCATCACCTTTTAATTTTGTCATACAACCAGAAGCCATTGTATATTCGTGAACTTGTTCTATTGCCATAGTAATTGAAGGTAAGTCAAAAATTGAAGGATTATTCTGTTCATGAATAATTGATTCAGGTTCAATTTTATCTTGACTCCAGTCAGTGGCATTGTAACAACCTGGTTTGAACCTAGTTTGACTGTACTTAACCTCTCAAATGTATTTGGAAAGGCAAGATTAGCATTTCCTAATTTTTTTACATTCATTATTTTTTGGGTTTGTCTTGCTTGGTCGAAGGGAAGAGGAAATGTCGGAAAAATTGAAGAAATCCAGTTGGCAAGGTATATAATTGTTTTGTATCATAAATAGGGGGTCAGAAATAATGGACGAAATGTACTTTAATGTCTCTTCTAGTCTGTCTTTTTTTTTTAATTTAAAAAGCCACAATGCAGACTCAATTAGTAGAGCAAATTTCTGTCTGGCAAGCAGAATCTTTAACACAGGGTTTTAGATAGGTAATATTTTCTCTGGCAGAAAGTGAGCAGGGTTCAGTTTCGACAGAAACCTTACATAAGCAGGTTTTTAGTTTTCCATTGATTGTGTCAAGAGTAGAGGATGGGTCAACGGTAAAAGCGGCAGCGCCCTCAGTCTGACAAGCAACTTCAAGAGGGGGAGATGTCAATTCATGCTGGAGGTAGGGAAAAGCTGGAATCAACTCCTGTAAGAGGGAGGGCAATGGTGATTTGAGTTCCTTTGGGATATTAAGCATCCTAGCTTTGAGTTAGGAGAACAGGGGGTGCGAGGTGAAGGTAAAACAGGTGAGTTTAAAGAATTTACCTGTATGGTTGAAATTCTCTTAGAGGAGCAGTCGGGCCAACACCAGCTCTCACTCCAATCAGCTACATCAATTTTGGCACACTTTTCCACTCCTGCATGGAACAAGCAATTGCACCCTCCACATTTCACAGAGTTCGAAAATACTCTCAGCTTACATTCAGGACAAACAAGTCTTAGTCTAACCATCTTTTTTTTTAAGAGGCTAATGGTCCGAAAAATAAACTTGGTTCACCAGGTAACAACCAAGGTGTTCACAGGCTGGATGCTAGATGAAGACTCCTTTTATGGCCACTAATAACTTGGAAGTGATGGCCATAGAGATACTGATGAAAATGGTGACATCCAAAAACAATGGCATACAGCTCCTGTACAATTTGCAAATATCTGATCTGTTTCATTAAGTGATTTTGATGCAAGTGAAACCATTTTATTCTCTTGAAGCAGGACAGCACCTAGTCCTGATTTGGAAGCATCAACTTGGATATCTATCTGACTTTGTAGGATCAAAGAGCAAAATTGTTGTTATGATTGATGCTTTAATTTTTGTGAGTGTGGCTTCGTATTGATTTTTCAAGTTGAATTGCTTCTTCTTAGCTAAGGTCCTAAGAGGTTCATTTAGGCTTGACAAATTAGGTATATAGTGTAGGAGGTAGTTTAACATCCCAAAGGGTTTTTGTTGTCCTTCATGGGATTTGAGTGATGGCATTTCCTCTATTGCTTCAATTTTCTCAGGATCTGGGTGGATTTCATTTTTGGAAATGATGTGTCCGAAGTAAGTTATTAAAGCTGATTTGTAAATACACTTGTCTTTGTTAAGCTTGACTCCCTTTTCTCTAGCTCTTAAAAGGGTTTTTTGAAGATTTCTGTCATGGTCCTCTTCAGATACATCAGAGATGATCATGTCATCTGAAATTACTGAGAATCTCTCGAGGTTGCTGAATGCATCTTCTATGTTGCATTGGAACTCATCTTATGCAGACTTGAGTCCAAAGGGCATATGTCTAAATTTGTATCACACATATAGAGTTGAGAATGTAGTTAGTTCAGAAGATTTGTCATCAAGACATAAGTTCTAATATCCTGTCCAGGCATCTAGCTTGGAGAAGTACTAAGCACCTACATGCTTTTGCAAAGCTTCCTCAAAAGTTGGCATGGGAGGGTGGGGTCACTTTATGGCTCTGTTGAGATCATGAGGATTTAAACAGACTCTCAAGGTTCTATGTGCTGTCTTAACAACCACAGTTGAGTTCACTCAATTACTTGGATGAGTAACTTCTTGATGACTTCTAGGTTCTCGATACAATCTAGTTCATCCTTGAATTTGGACTGAAGACTCAGGGGGATTCATTTCATGGGCTGAATGGATGGTTGTGCACCTTCCTTGAGGATTATTTTACTTTCACCTTCCAGTTTCCCAACTCCCTCCAGTAGGTTGGAGAATTTGGTGAGTATCTTATCAGTGCTGAGCTTTCCAGGCTGAAGACTAAGTATTAGCTTTACCACCTTCAATTGATGACTTGCACTTAAGCCAAGGATAGGAGTAGGGTCTGACTGCAATACAAAAAACTCAATAGATTGGCTATTATTTTCTATGTAGGCACAGTTGATCTTACATGTCCCCATGATGGGAATAGTCTGACCACAAAAACTTGTTAAAATGTGGTTTGAAGGGTGGATTGCAGATTTTGGATATAGTCCTTCCCCGTGTGTCTGGTAATTGTGCTACCTGTGTCAATCTTGAATTTCATACTGAACTGGTTGACAATTCTGAGTTTAGCATATGGCTGGTCATCAGCTTTATCCATCATTAGTTGAGGGATCAATAGTTCTTCAGTTTGTTGAGCTTCAGAACTGATTATGTTCACAGTCTTTTTGCTACCACAACAGACACAGGCAAATTGGTTGGGTTTTCTGCAGTTACTGCAAATCTTCCCCTTTGCAGGGTACTGGTGATTCTGTGAATACTCTCCACCACAGAAGTGACATTCATGGTTTTCAATTTGGTCTTGATTAGATTTCGTAGGAACCTCGAAAAGGGCTCATTCGATTGAAAATCGAAAGGGCTGATGCCCTTTTTAATAGTCGAAAGTGATTGGAGGAAAACTAATCCCCCGCCCACCCTTCCATTTGTCTTTATGTTTAAAAACTAAATGTTGCCATAAGATTAAATCAAAATGCACCGTGTTAATGCTAATTCCCAATAAGGCATCTCAGCAGTATCCCAAGAACGACTGAGGGTTTTATGTTCAAACTTTTGCGGCTGCTTCTGCTCTTAATACTTAACCAAATCATAATAGCGTAAGTTTATCCAAGCTATCAAAGAAAGTAAACAGATTTTTTTGCGAATGGTATCAAGTTTTCCATTTCAGGTCAACTAGACGAGGTATGAAACTAAATTAAACACTTCTATTTGTGTCCAGATTTTTAAGAGGGTGTATGTTGTTAAAAATTGCTGAAATTTTTCTCCAGCATACAAATAGCAGGCCAAACTATAAATCTTTAAAAAAAACGAAAAGATTTAAAGTATTATTTTCTTTTCTTCGAAAAGACTATGTCAATATAAAACGAACAGAAATTAATTAAAAAAAACTGGAGGGCAACTAATCTCCCCCCCCACGCCCACCCTCCCATTTGGCCATTATGTTTAAAACTAAATGTTGCCTTAAGAATAAATTAATTAAAAAAACTTTTTCCACAAAATAAGTTTTTCAAAGAAAAGTAAAGAACTCCATTAAACAAAAATGAGCAAAAATAAAATCAAATAATCTACCAAGCGTGAAACTACCATAAATCAGCATCGATAAATAAATGAAACTCAAAACTAACAGAAATTACAATAAATAACCGAGTCAAACTCAAAACGTGCAGAAATTAACATAAGTTGGGCTCAAAACCTCTATGTCATCCCAAGGCCAGAACATAATTTGCACTTTACTGAAAAAAATACAAATGAATGTGCATTGTCAGTTTAATATACATAAACTGATATTTAGTAATCAAAATCTTAATATTATTTGATTTATTAAAGTTATAAAAGTAAAAAAAAAATTATATTTTCAAAAAAAAAAAATTGAACTTTCAACTACGTTAAACAAAATGGCTATCTTCAAATTTTGGTTGGATGTGTTTGGGGAAATTGTGGGCGTGAGAGGGGCGTTAGTCGCTCTCCAATCACTCAACTATTAAAAAAGGCACTAGCCCTTTCAATTTCCAATCACATGAGCCTTTTTGAAGTTTCTACGACAACACTTTCAATAGAAACCTTTTATGCCCCCAGGGTATAACTTACAACCCTCGCCCTGAGGGCTTGGGGGGGGGGGTGCCATCCTAAAAGACCTAATTTCAAGAACTTTCTACTACGTTGAACAAAGTATTTTACTCCCATACTTATCAACAAAATGTGATGTGAGTGACCATCAGTTGGGTCTTCAAAGTGGTGTAGGGGTTCAAAATGCATATGTAATATTTCTAGAAATATTGGAACATTATCGTAACTTTAAAGAACAACTGGTTGTGTGCTGAGTTGATATTTTATAAGCATTTGATAGTATGCAGCATAACCATGCTTTTTTATCATTGTTGCATGGTTGAGTGAACCCATTTATAAGCCAGTGCTTGACAGATTGGTATGGTAATTCACCATGAGAATTTTTTGGGAGTCTGACCTTCAGACTGAATTTCTTTACGTTGTGGAATAAAACATGGGTCAGTTCTTAGCCCCATCATACATAATAGTGCAATTTGAACAGCATCACAGTACCTACCCTCATACGTAATTGACAGTATTGACACTAACCACTTGTCATACTCTGATGATATTTTGTTATTTTTGGACTGTTTAATATCAATGCAGAATGAAAGTAATATATTACATCCACATATGGGAGACAGGATTAGAGATTGAACCTACTAAAACAGAATTTCTAGTGGCAAATAATCACTCTCTCCAATTCCAAAGAAAGGTAAACTTGCCACCCAGTGCTCATCTTTCTGCCCTATAATGGTGGCTACTATCTTCTGTAAACTCTTCTAACTTCTGCTCATTGACCATCTGAATGCAAAATGCTATGTTCCACCTTACCAATTTGGATTCCAGCCACGTCTTGGTTGTTGCATTGATTGATGCTGATCCATCAAGTGAAATTCTTGTGCTAGCCGGGCATGATGTTTGTAAAACATTCAGTTCTCTCATTCATGCCACTATGCTACTCCATGCAGAAAAATGTGGAGTGAGCCCTTCATATATCAGAGCCCTTCAAGACAGGTATTCTTGTCTTAAAGTTCGCCTAATACTTCACCCATTAGCTAAAGTTGACGGCTCTCAAGTCCATGCACCAACCCCTAATATTTTTGTCAATGTCGAAAAAGGTACCCGTCAAGGTACTGTTTCTTCCCCTTCACTCTTCAATAATGGAGTTCTTGATGCACAATCAGATGTTCCCACATCTTTCATCTTTGCCGGTCTTGATTTATCTCTTGTATGTTATGCTGGCGACATTCTGAATTTGATCTGCACTATCCGGTTTACAGAATATCTTTTACGTTTTCTCCCTTGGACCCGCAACTCTTATCTAGTTGGAAAATTCAGCATTGCTGACCGCATTATAGCTCTGGAAAGGAAAATGCGTGCTTATAATTCCCGTTTGACGAAGTTGAACTATCCTTTGTTATTGGTACTAGCCCAGTAGTTAAGATGTATTTCTTGTGTTTTTTTTTCGTGCTTAGTGTATTTCTTCTTTTTTTGTCGTTTATTGCTCTGCCTTTTCCTTTCTTTATATGACTGGTTTTCCTATAAATAATTATAATAATAATAGTGGTTTCCAGCATCATTTAATTAGGGTGGGATCACTGAATATTTTTAATAAAGATTCCATTAAATGGAATCAAGCCATGTTGAATTTAGCATGTCAGTATTGGATCATTTACCAATCTCCAACTCTTTTGTTATTGATAGTGTTCTCTTTAAAAAAGGTGATTTTGGTCAATTGATCTTCCCCTTTAAGCATTTTCTGGAAGTTCCAACTGAATCCTGAAATCCATTCTTGAAATATGCGCTTTTGACTTTGTGTATGCACGTAGTGTCTTTTGGTTTAGTGGCGGATCCAGGGAGTGATGGGGGCGCGCGGCCCCCTAACGTAGTCTAAAGTAGTGTAATTTACTCAATCACCGCAATTTTGCATTAAATAAACTTGCTCCTAACGCTAAGTTTATCATATCAACTGATTTTGCCCCCCCTCTAAAAATATACTGGATCCGCCCCTGTTTTGGCTTAGTTCAAATTTCCCCTCAATATCTTAAATGTAGTACTGTAGTTGGAGTAGTAGTGGAAGCAGTATTAGTGCTGGTACTCGTAGTAGTAGTATCAGTGTACAAATACTATCTTTTTGGTCAATTGATCATCTCCCTTGTCATTTTCTGAAAATTCCAACACCCACATCCACCACGAAGTCCAACACAGGTTGTGTAGATTATTTTTTTGAGTGCTGTATTAAACATAGGCGAATGTCTTCTTGGAACCCGTGTCCAACCATGCTATTCTGGTTCGTTACAATTTTTAGGAACCCGTGTCCAATACACTTAGAATTTGTAAAATGGAAACACTTTAAAGTTTTGTTGGGTTAAAATCGGAGAACCTGTAAACGATTTTCGTCAAACCTACTCAAAACACGCTTCAAACCCGATGCCTGAAAACACAACTTAATATACTTAGTCATTCCTAAGTTACGCCTTTTTGACAGCCCATATACACAAAGTGCTTTTCATTTAGTTCAACACTCTTGTCAACCTTCTCTGAAAGGTTCACCTGAATGCCTTTGTTTTTTTCGGAAAGTAAAGGTCAAATATGTTTACATTGAACGAATTGCCAACAAGGCTAAAACATTGAACAAGGACTCACAGTCCTTGTTCTGGGGGTGTGAGGGGGTTGACGTCCCCAAAGGCATAATTACAGGATCTTTCAACAATGCTGAAGAAAGCAGACGTCTCAAAATTTTGATTGAATTTTTGTTTTGGAAAATGATGTTCATGGGAGGGGGAGGGGCTGGTTGCCTTCAATTCACTTTTGATTCTTAAAAAGAGCACTATAACTGCCAAATTCCAATCAAATAAGCTTTATCCAAAGTTTATACGACCCCCCATTCCATAAAAACCCTATATGCCTTTGGGGCATAACTTACAGCCCTTGCCCCCCGGTTCTGAGGGGTTATTACAACACCAAAGACCTCTTTATAGAACCCCCTCGCAGCCCCCAGAACAAGGACCGTGAGTTCGAAAGGGGCTCATTCGATTGGAAATCGAAAGGGCAATTGCTCTTTTTCATAGTCGAAAGTGATGGGAGGGCAACCCACCCATCATTTTCCCAAACAAATCCAATCAAAATTTTGAGATAGCCATTTTGTTTGGCATAGATGAAAAGTCTGAAAATTATATCTTTGAGGATGACAGCCCCCTCAAAGTCCTCAGGGCAAGGGTTGTGTTATACCCTGGGGTATATAAGGTTTTAGGGAAAGGGTGGTCGTTAAAACCTCAGAAAGGGCTCATTGAATTGGTAATCAGAAGTTCTATTGCCCTTTTTAAGAGTCAAAGTGATCGGAAGGCATCTACCCCCCCCCACAAGTCGTATTTTCCCAAAATGCATCTGATAGAAATTTTGAAATTGCCATTTGTTCAAAAAATAGTCCAGAGACCATAGGCAGCGCAATTGCACCGCCTAAGTAAAGAGCGATGTGAGCCCAAAGTATTTTTTTTTTGGGGGGGGGGAGTGGGGTTTAGACCAGGGCACTTCGTATAGAAGCAGTTGTCGTAAAAATTTCGAAAGGTGCTCATTCAATTGGAAATTGCAAGTTCAATTGCCCTTTCTAATAGTCGGAAGTGATTGGAGGGCAACCAGCCCCCCCCACCATTTCTCCAAATTCATCCAACCAAAATTCTGAGATAGCAACTCTGTTCAGTGTGGTTGAAAAGTCCAGTAATTATGTCTTTGAAGAGTACCCCCCCCCCTCCCAGAGCCCTCAGGGCAAGGAGTGTAAGTTATACTCCTGGGGCGTATAAGGTCTGTATGGAAAGGGTGGCCACATAAACTTCCAAGGGGGCTCATTGGAAATGAGATTGAAATTTCTATTGCCCTTTTTAATAGTCGAAAGTGATTAAAGTGCAACCAGCCCCCTCCCCACCCATCATTTCCCGAAACACATCCAATCAAAATTTTGAGATAGACACTTTGTTCAGCTTATTTGAAAGGTCCAGTAATTGTGTCTTTGGGGATGAGACTTCCCGCGGCCCTCGGGGCAAGGGCTGTGCTATATTAGTTGCCCATTGTTGAAATTTAAAGTTTTTATGGAACGAGTGATTGTATAAATCTCGGATGTGGCTCATTCAATTCGAAATCAGAAGTACTAGTGTCTTTTTTAAGAGTCAAAAGTGAAAGGAGGGCAACTAGCCTCATTCCACATTTTCTTTTCCCAAAATGCATCTGGTAGAAATTTTTAGATGACCGTTTTGTTCAAAATAGTTTAAAGATCCTACCCAGTGATTCTGGAATATCGTGGGAGGGCTCATCCGAACGGAAATTATAAGTTCTAGTGTCATTTTTAAGTGACCAAAAAAATGGAGGGTAACTAGGCCCCCTCCCACGCTCATTTGTTTCCCAAAGTCACCCGATCAAAATTTTTAGATAGCCATTTTGTTCAGCATGGTCGAAAAATATAATAACTATGTCTTTGAGGATGATTAATCCCCCACAGTCCCTGGGGGAAGGGCTGCAAGTTATAAACTTTGCCCAATGTTTACATATAGTATTGGTTGTTGGGAAGTATACAGACTTTTTCAGGAGGTATTTTTTTCTGGTAGAGGGAGGGGGTCGGGGGTTACATAGGAGGATCTTTCCATGGAGGAAGTTTTCATGGGGGAAAGAAAATTGCTATGAAGGGGGCACCGGATTTCCCGGCATTACTTAAAAAAACGATCAGAAACTAAATAAAAAAAAAAACAAGTTTTTCAACTGAAAGTAAGGAGCAGCACCAAAGCTCAAAACCAACAGAGATTATTACTTATATGATTGGGTTCGCCCCCTAGTCAATACCTCGCTGTTTACTCTAAAGTTTTTTTTAGTACTTTCATAAAAAATATTTATTCTAACTAACATCCTTTGTGATTAAGGGACCATTCTTAAAGAATTGGAACAAAGTTCGAACTTCAGCGTAAAGAGCGAGGTATTGACTAGGGGCGAACCCCCTAATATACGAATATAGAAGTTCGTTAGGTAAGTTAATTCGTAAGTTACGTATATTTATTTCTGATAAAAACGTTCGTAAGTAAAATTAAACAACTTTCGAGAATGTCATTTAACAAAAAAAAAGTAAAGTTGATATGCAAATTTTGTTTTAAATATTCATGTACGGTAAGCCAAAATCAAAACCTGCATTAATTCAAAAACGTTCAGAAATTATATAAAAAAACAATTTTTTTTAACTGTAAGTAAGGAGCGACATTAAAACTTAAAAATAACAGAAAATATTTCGTATATGAAAGGGGCTGTCCCCTCCTCAATGCCTCGCTCTTTACGCTAAAGTTTGACTCTTTTTCACAACTCTATTTTTTAAAACAATAAAAAACTTTAGCGTAAAGAGCGAGGCAATGAGGAGGGGACAGCCCCTTTCATATACAGAATAATTTCTGTTCGTTTTAAGTTTTAATGTCGCTCCTTACTTTCAGTTAAAAAAACTTGTTTTTTCTATTTAATCTAAATAAAGTGTACTGTGATATTTGGTAGATAAATCTTTATTTAAAACCCAGGCACCTATAATAAAGAACACTATAAGCAAAGCAAGCAAGCATTAAACATCAAGGCAAATAAGCATAAGCACGCAATAGCAGCTGGTGCACAAACACAAGCATAAAGCAAGGTATCACATAATGCTACATCCCCCTTCAGCTGTTTCCAAGGGATGAGCTCCTTCTATCTCTAGGCATGGAGGCGCTAGGCTTACTCTGCTAACTGCCAATAACTTGGCAAATTATCACTCAATACAGGACACAACAGAACACTACACCGGGAGGCGCAAGGCTCACTCCCATCAGTTGCCAATGGGTTTTGGCAAACCTACACTAGACACAAGTGCTTCATTGTCACTTCCTTATTCATTATAGGTTTAGTCTCTGGTGGCTTCACCACTCTTCCGGATCTTGTGGCCTGAGCAGCTGTTGCTTGTGCTTCAATTTTGCTAGACGGTTCACTTGCTGGCAGGTGGGGCTCAGCTATGGCCATACCGGGCTCGGTGGTGGTAGTCGGGAATCTCTGCAATGATCTGTGCAGATTCATGCTTGTGGCAGGGTCAGGACAATCTGCAACCTGTCCCAGGTTTATTGACCTTGACACAGCCTGGGAGGGGTACTTCATGGCAGGTCTATCATCAGGTGCGAGTGAAGAGGCTGCTTCGATTAAGTGTCTTCGGTTGTGACGAAGGATTGTGCCATATTTAGTTGATAGGTAGTACGATCTAGGCTCATCTGCTTCTTTAATTATTTCCCCGCTTTTCCACGGCGCTTCCGGCTGTTTTCTGAAGAAGACCTGGTCACCTCCTCTGAGTTCGAGATGTTCTCTAGCATGCCGGTCATAGTAGGATTTCTGTCTGTGTTGAGCCATCTCTCTGCTCGCCAAGAATTCAGAAGTCTGTATCACTCTCTTTTCTAAGTGCTTTTCTGTGCATGGCAGTTTTGAGCGGAGCTGGCGGCTTATGAGCATTTGTGAGGAGGCGGCTAAACCGTCTATTGGGGTGTTACGGTATTCCAGAATTCCGAGGTACGGGTCCGACCCATTTTCACTTGCCTTGGTCATGATGCTCTTGCAAGTCTGGATAGTCTTTTCCACTAATCCATTTGACTGGGGGAATATTGGACTTGAGGTTTTTAACTCAAATCCCCAGTCTCTGGCAAACCTCTTGAATTTTTGGGACACGAATTGTCTACCATTATCGGACATCATGACCTGGGGTATACCATGACGGGCAAAATGCGACTTCAGTTTCAAAATGACTTCTGCAGATGTTAATTCACGCAACAGATCAGTTTCAAAAAAGCGGCAATGGTAGTCCACCACTAGGAGGTAGCTGGCTCCATGCCAGGTGAATATGTCACAGGCAACTTGTTGCCAGGGGAGAACTGAAACTGGTGAGCAGATAAGTGGCTCTTTTTGCATACTCTTGCTGTTTTTTTGGCATGTGTAGCAGCTGACAATCAGATTTTCTATGTCTGTGTTCAGTCGTGGCCAGTAGATGAGCATCCTGACTCTCTGTTTAGTTTTCTCCACTCCTAGGTGGGACGCGTATAGCTGTTTTAACGTGTCGGTTCTCAGACATGCTGGTACCACTATCCTGTCTCCCTTGAATATGATTTCGTCATTGATGCACAGTTCGTGTCGGACTCCCCAAAATGACAGTACGTGACTAGGACATAGCTTGCGGCAAACTGGCCAGCCAGTTTCTATAGTTTGTCTGAGTGCAGCTAGCTGGGGGTCTTCTTTAGACTGGTTGCGGATTTCTTGCAGTTTTGAATCACTCACCGGAAGTAACTTGACAACTTGGTGTACATATGCTTCGAGTTCTCTCTGGCTTGCCTTGTCAATTTCTGACAGGTGGAGCCTTGATAAAGCAACAGCGACTGGTATTTCAGCGCCAGGTTGGTAAGTGAAACTCAAGTCGTATAGCTGAATCTGGAGCATCATCCTTTGTAGTCTTGCTGGGGCCTTGTGCAAAGGCTGTCGTAAAATGGTTTCGAGAGGGCGATGATCAGTGAACACATTGACTTGCCTTCCATAAATGTAATGATGGAAGCATCGGCAGCCAAATACAATTGCGTAAAGTTCTTTTTCTAGCTGTGAGTGTCTTTGCTCGGTAGACGTAAGGGCTCGTGAAGCGTATGCTATTGCCTGTCCATTTGTTGAGATGTATGCTCCTAGGCCGTGTGATGAGGCATTGAAGGCAGGTCAATTGAGGTACTTCGGTGATCAAAGAAGTGAAGGTGCGACACAATGGAGCCCTTTATTTCCTTTAAGGCAAAATCGTGTTTTGTTTCCCAAACAAAGTCTTTTTCTTTGCAGATGTCATGAAGGTCCTTGCATTTTGTTGATAGATTAGGGATGTATCTGGCTAAGTAGTTTAGCATTCCTAGGAGGGTGGTCAGCTCTTCTTTGTTTGCTGGCTTCGGCATTGCATTAATTGCACGTAGCTTCTCTGGATCAGGGTGCATCCCTTTTTCGCCAATCATATGGCCAAAGTATGTTACCTCTTGTACCCCAAATTTACATTTACTGGGGTTGAACCTCACCCTTTTTGCTCGAGCCCTCTTTAAGACAGCAACAAGACGCTGATTATGCTCTTCCAGGGTTGAACCAAAAACTAGCAGATCGTCTATGATGACTATAAAGCCAGTTAGACCTTCAAACACTTGCTCAATGCGCCTCTGGAATTCGTCCTGCGCTGATATAATGCCAAACGGCATACGCTTGAAACGGTATCTTCCAAAGATAGTGTTGAATGTAGTTAGGTCTGAGGATTCCTCATCTAGCGACAATGACCAGTATCCTGAACGTGCATCTAGCTTTGTGAAGTACTTTGCTCCATGCAAGTTGGATGTAGAGTTTTCTAGCGTTGGAATAGGGTAGTGGGGTCTTCTGATGGATTTGTTGAGATCCACAGGATCAATACAGAGACGGAGAGTGCCATCTTTCTTTTGAAAAGCCACCATGGAGTTGACCCATTCAGTAGGGAGAGTCACCTTCTCAATGACACCGTCTTTCTCCATTTTATCAAGCTCTGCTTTAAGCTTGTTGCGAAGAGCTGATGGAATTTTCCTTACAGCATGAACCTTAGGGATGGCTCCGTCCTTCAAATAAATATGGCACTTGCCATCCAGATTTCCTAGCCCTTCAAAGATATCATTAAATTCTTTAATAACCTCCGAAACAGAGTTGTAGATTGGTACTTCCGCGCTTGCAGCAGAGTTGACATTCATGATCAGTTTAATAAGGTTCAGATCCAAGCTTGATCTGAAACCGATTATGGGAACAGAGTCTGCTTCTACAATGTAGAACTGCTGGTTGGAAGGCCTTGATTGTTCATAGGTGCAGCTCAAAGTACATGTTCCTCGAACGGGAATCCTGCCACCACAGTAACTAGTGAGCTTCTGCTTAGCCTTAGTTATTTCTGGCTTTGGAAAGAGCATGTCAAAATACTTGATAGGAAGGATATTTGCTTGCGCTCCTGTGTCAACTTTGAAGCTCACTGGCAACTGGGAGTTAATTTTGAGGGAAACTATGGCTTCTTCCTTGTTATTTGTTTCCGAGACTTCATGCAGAAATATCTCGTCCTCATCATCAGAGTTTTCAAGTGTATTGTTGGTGCCTGAAACTACATTTACGACCTTGTTGCTTCTGCAGACGCGTGCAAAATGGTTAGGCTTAAGGCACTTTGTACATGTTTTTCCTTTTGCAGGACATGCATGATTTGGGCTGTAGCTGCCTCCACAGAAGTAGCATTCTCTAGATCTTGGGCTGGTGGTCTTGAACTCGTCGTTTCTTCTGCTTGGGTGGCGATTGATTTTATGAATGGAATCAACTTCCTTTTTTATGCTACCTTCATCAAACGTTCTTAGCTGTGCCTGGGTTGTTTCAAACATGCGACATTTCTCTTTAGTTGTTTCAAGGGTTAGGGCATCCCCTTCTACTAGCAGGCGCTCTCTGATACGTGGGTTCAGTATTCCACAGACTATTCTATCTCGTACCATTTTGTCTGCGTCTCTGTAGCTACAGGCCTTAACCAAGGTTTTCACCTCTGTTATGTAGCTTTCTATGTTTTCTCCTTCATGTCGGTCACGTTTCTGAAAGACGTACCTTGCAAACATGCTGTTTGTTTTAGGTGTTGCATAATCTTTGAATTTTGTCATGTATGGCTCAAGCTTGTCCTTTTCATTCTCACTGAAGGTGAAGGTATTAAATATCTCTCTTCCCTTGTCTCCTACCCAAATAAGTTGGTAGGCGCACATGATCTTCTCAGTTTTGCCAGATAAAGGGCCAGCAAACATAAGACGAGCATGCTGCTCAAATCGTTTCCACTCATCTGGAAGACACAGTGAGTCCCAACTGATACTTGGCTAGTTGACATCCATTACTGGTTACTCACTTCTGACACCATGTGATATTTGGTAGATAAATCTTTATTTAAAACCTATGCACCTATAATAAAGAACACTATAAGCAAAGCAAGCAAACATAAAGCATCAAGGCAAATAAGCATAAGCACGCAATAGCAGCTGGTGCACAAACACAAGCATAAAGCAAGGTATCACATAATGCTACAGTGTACTTAGGTTTGGTTAGAGATATAGGTCTTAATAAAGACCTATGATAAAGACTGATCAAACTCAAGTACCTACAGTGGACTACCATAAACAGGTCCATTTTTGCAACTTGGGGACATGTAGAAGGTTTTTTACTGGAGTGCAGTCCAATTTAAGGCATTTTATATTTTATTTTGCAACCAGGTAAAACGGAAATTTGGGGTGGTCGGCCCTTGAATTATCAAATTCTTATCCATTGCGTTATAGTTGGTATTCTCTTTTAGCTCTTAATCTTACTTTTTTTTTCTTTTTTATGCATATGATATGCTTTTGCGGTACTTGTATGATATTCCCCCTACCTAACATTCTTCTAATATGTTTCACGGTCAATTCTAATGAAATATACCAAAATAAGATAAAAATATAATACTTTAGAAACAAATTTGGGTTATATATTTGCACATTAGGAGGGGGGGTAGAGTATCGGGGGTCTGCATGCCTAATGTGTTAGGTACAATTATTCTGCATATTATGCAGCAAGAATTGTTTTCTAACTCCACACTGTCCGTATACTTTACTTCGCCCCACGTCCTAATGTGCAAATATATAGTCCAAATTTTATGTTTCCCATCTATTCTGTCACTTTTCTTTGTCCTTTCTCACGTTAAGCTGAAAGAAACTAACGAGAAAACCGGTTCTATAATGCGTCAATGAATGAACAACTTGAGCTGTAGGGGTTTATCATACAAGTACCGTTTTTGTTTGCAAGTTTTCTTTTCTTTTGCTATTAAAGGTTGGGTCTATATTCGTTTTTTCTGGGTTTTATTTATTGGGTTTACTGCTCTTTACATTTTGTTGAACTAATTTTGCTGCATTTAAAACAAAGAATCATCAAAGGAGTGCTCCTAAATTCAGCCAAACAAATTGCTTATCAAATACATGGTAATTTTGATCAAGTCTCTACTAAAACGTGTTCCAAAAACTATAAAGAGAGTGCCACGTGAACAACGTCCTGTTATAATTTTTAAGGTTTGCACAAAAATAATTATGTTGAAAAAGAAATGCTATATTTTGATACTAAACTTGTCCGTGAACACCATCCTGTTATAATTTGTAAGGTTTGCACAAAAATAATTATGTTGAAAAAGAAAAAGAAATGCTATATTTTGATTCTAAACTTGTTCATGAACACTGTCCTGTTATAATTTGTAAGGTTTGCACAAAAATAATTATGTTGAAAAAGAAAAAGAAATGCTATATTTTGATACTAAACTTGTCCATGAACACCATCCTGTTATAATTTGTAAGGTTTGCACAAAAATAATTATGTTGAAAAAGAAAAAGAAATGCTATATTTTGATTCTAAACTTGTTCATGAACACTGTCCTGTTATAATTTGTAAGGTTTGCACAAAAATAATTATGTTGAAAAAGAAAAAGAAATGCTATATTTTGATACTAAACTTGCCCGTGAACACCGTCCTGTTATAATTTGTAAGGTTTGCACAAAAATAATTATGTTGAAAAAGAAAAAGAAATGCTATATTTTGATACTAAACTTGTCCGTGAACACCGTCCTGTTATAATTTGTACGGTTTGCACAAAAATAATTATGTTGAAAAGGAAAAAGAAATGCTACATTATGATACTAAACTTGTCCATGAACACCGTCCTGTTATAATTTGTAAGGTTTGCACAAAAATAATTATGTTGAAAAAGAAAAAGAAATGCTATATTTTGATACTTAATTTGTCCGTGAACACCGTCCTGTTATAATTTGTAAGGTTTGCACAAAAATAATTATGTTGAAAAAGAAAAAGAATTGCTATATTTTGATACTGAACTTGTCCATGAACACCGTCCTGTTATAATTTGTAAGGTTTGCACAAAAATAATTATGTTGAAAAAGAAAAAGAAATGCTATATTTTGATACTGAACTTGTCCGTGAACACCGTCCTGTTATAATTTCTAAGGTTTGCACAAAAATAATTATGTTGAAAAAGAAAAAGATATGCTATATTTTGATACTAAATTTGTCCGTGAACACCGTCCTTTTATAATTTGTAAGGTTTGCACAAAAATAATTATGTTGAAAAAGAAAAAGAAATGCTATATTTTGATACTGAACTTGTCCGTGAACACCGTCCTGTTATAATTTGTAAGGTTTGCACAAAAATAATTATGTTGAAAAAGAAAAAGAAATGCTATATTTTGATGCTAAACTTGTCCGTGAACACCGTCCTGTTATAATTTGTAAGGTTTGCACAAAAATAATTATGTTGAAAAAGAAAAAGAAATGCTATATTTTGATACTAAACTTGTCCGTGAACACCGTCCTGTTATAATTTGTAAGGCTTGCACAAAAATAATTATGTTGAAAAGGAAAAAGAAATACTATATTTTGATACTAAACTTGTCCATGAACACCGTCCTGTTATAATTTGTAATATTTGCACAAAAATAATTATATTGAAAAAGAAAAAGAAATGCTATATTTTGATACTGAACTTGTCCGTGAACACCGTCCTGTTATAATTTGTAAGGTTTGCACAAAAATAATTATTTTGAAAAGAAAAAAGAAATGCTATTTTTTGATACTAAACTTTTCCGTGAACACCGTCCTGTTATAATTTGTAAGGTTTGCACAAAAATAATTATGTTGAAAAGGAAAAAGAAATGCTATATTTTGATAATAAACTTGTCCGTGAACACCGTCCTGTTATAATTTGTAAGGTTTGCACAAAAATAAATATGTTGAAAAAGAAAAAGAAATGCTATATTTTGATACTAAATTTGTCCGTGAACACCGTCCTGTTATAATTTGTAAGGTTTGCACAAAAATAATTATGTTGAAAAAGAAAAATAAATGCTATATTTTGATACTAAACTTGCCCGTGAACACCATCCTGTTTTAATTTGTAAGGTTTGCACAAAAATAATTATGTTGAAAAAGAAAAAGAAATGCTATATTTTGATATATGTTGAAAAAGAAAAAGAAATGCTATATTTTGATACTGAACTTGTCCCTGAACACCGTCCTGTTATAAAGAAATGCTATATTTTGATACTAAACTTGTCCGTGAACACCGTCCTGTTATAATTTGTAAGGTTTGCACAAAAATAATTCTGTTGAAAAAGAAAAAGAAATGCTATATTTTGATACTGAACACCGTGGACAAAAAGCATGCTATATTTTGATACTAAACTTGTCCGTGAACACCGTCCTGTTATAATTTGTAAGGTTTGCACAAAAATAATTATGTTGAAAAAGAAAAAGAAATGCTATATTTTGATACTAAATTTGTCCGTGAACACCGTCCTGTTATAATTTGTAAGGTTTGCACAAAAATAATTATGTTGAAAAAGAAAAAGAAATGCTATATTTTGATACTAAACTTGTCCGTGAACACCGTCATGTTATAATTTGTAAGGTATGCACAAAAATAATTATGTTAAAAAAGAAAAAGAAATGCTATATTTTGATACTAAACTTGTCCATGAACACCGTCATGTTATAATTTGTAAGGTATGCACAAAAATAATTATTTTGAAAAAGAAAAAGAAATGCTATATTTTGATACTAACTTGTCCGAGATCTGAACACCGTCCTGTTATAATTTGTAAGGTATGCACAAAAATAATTATGTTAAAAAAGAAAAAGAAATGGTATATTTTGATACTAAGCTTGTCCGTGAACATCGTCCTGTTATAATTTGTAAGGTTTGCACAAAAATAATTATGTTGAAAAAGAAATGCTATATTTTGATACTAAACTTGTCCGTGAACATCGTCCTGTTATAATTTGTAAGGTTTGCACAAAAATAATTATGTTGAAAAAGAAATGCTATATTTTGATACTAAAATTGTCCGTGAACACCGTCCTGTTATAATTTGTAAGGTATGCACAAAAATAATTATGTTAAAAAAGAAAAAGAAATGCTATATTTTGATACTAAACTTGTCCATGAACACCGTCCTGTTATAATTTGTAAGGTATGCACAAAAATAATTATGTTAAAAAAGAAAAAGAAATATTTTGATACTAAACTTGCTAAAAGTTTGTCGTTCTAATACGGAAAGCTATATAAATATTCAGAAATGTGTTATATAGCTTTTTTTTTCTTGTATACCAATAGGGGGGGATTCCCTCTTCTCCTTGCGTGCAAATATGAACAGTTATCAGTTTTGACCTGTAACAATTTAAGCATTTGCAATTTATATTAAGCATTATATATTTTTATATATTTAAGCATTTGCGTTTTATATTTTAGTAAGACAAGATGGATCCAGAGTTAGTAAAACGCTCATTGAATTATCATGGGCAACAGATGACAAGAATATGGGGAGTCGAAAGAGGAAATAAACCCCTGCAAGGATTTAATGTCAAAGACTTGGACTATAATGATTACCAGAAACGTGCTAAAGAATTAGCGTAAGTTCCTTTGTCTTTTCTGTTCTTTTGATTTTGGGCTTTCGAGTTGATAATATTTAGCCCTCCGATTTTCCTGATGAATTCAGGGGGTGATTAGAAGTAAGTACGTGAGCAGTAATTTGTAAACCTGTTATTCATTTCCAGGGTTGCCTCTCCAATTCAATGAAAGGTACTATTTTAACTGCAAAAATATACGTCAGAGGGAAGGTGTACTATCTTAAAAAATGTTTGGGAAACTTTCACTTTGTGCTGTATGTTCGCATTTAAATGCTGCAGCAGTCTTCTCAATCGAATTTTTTCCTCATTCAAAGAATTTACACAATCTGTTTTGAAAAGAAGCTCAAATTCACAAAGCACTGGGGGGTGGAAGCCCCTCGCTCCCACCCCCCAAAAAAGAAGACATTTTTACTGCTTTAAAGAAACTGGGAGATATTGTTTGCTTTCACTTGCTGCATGCTCAAGCCGCATCCAGGCTAGTCATGGTGCCCAGCACAACAAGTCATGGTTTTCAGCCACTGACGGTCCCAATGATGGCCATATTTTCAGAATTCTCTAAATGGCTCGAGATTGGACTTCACTGTTGTGAACCAGGTCTTCTTTTGGCCTTATATCTTCTTCTTCAACGCTGCTAGCGGTAGACATTTAAGACTTTTTTTTGCCTATATGGTTGTCTAGTCCACGTACTGTGTGACCAAATCGGCAATATCAAAGGCAAGTGGGCAGTGCCCATATGTATGCGAGATTCTATCAGAAAGACTAATGCTTAGGATATAGCACAGGCATTTGGGATTGAATATGTTCAAGCTCGACGCTTTGGCTGCTTTTGGTGAGGACTTCTCACACCCATAAATGAGAACAGAGAAAACCATAGTTTCACAAGCTTGGAGCTTTGTGAAAGGAAAATTTCGCTCTGCTTCTAGATAGATTTCTGTAGTTTAAGAATGGTAGTCAATGCTGAGGATATGCGGCTCCGGATCTCTTCTGAGAATTCACCCATAGGGCTCATCATCAAGCCGAGGTATTTGAACGACTAGGCATCCTGCCCTGACTACCGTTTAGGGTCACAGGTTTTTCCCCAACCCAGCCTTTTATATCGTCTTTTTTTTCTGTGGTAGACTTATTTGGGAGGCAAGTCGAGAGTGCCCTATCTTCCACGCAAATGATCATAGCCTTGTCGTATGCAACAGATTCAGCTACAAAGTCCACATAGTCAGCATAGTCAATATTTGTGACGGACAATGAAAGTTCAATATAACGTCCTTGTACTCGGAAAGGACCGTGAGAATCCAATCGATGATTAAGTTTAACAAAGTTGGGGGGAGGGCACATCCTTGACGTACGCTCTCCTTGATTCAGATAAGATCTTATTACTCGCCATCGACTTCGACACAGGCCCTTGTTCCGGAATATTATGCCCTGAGCAGACTAATAATCTTCTCAAGTACACTGTCTTCTCCCATTGATTCTTCATTGCTGAACAAGGTTAGTGAGAGGACGCATCCCTTTCATACACCCTCATATATCAGGAGCAGATCTGAAAGCTCGCCATCGACTTTTTTTTCATGCCTTTGTTTCAGAACAATATGCCTTGAGCAGACTGATGATCTTCTCAGGGACACCCTCTTTTATTAATTCTTCATTGCTGAACAAGGTTGGCGAGAGGACGCACTCCTGACATACACCTTCATCTATCAGGGTCACATCTGAAAGCTCGCCATCGACTCGTAATTTGGGCCTTTGTTCCAGAATAGTATGCCCTGAGCAGACTGGTGATCTTTTCAAGTACATTGTCTTCTCTCATTGCCTCCTATCTTGCATCAAGATGGACCGAATCAAAGGTAGTTATGAAGTTTTTGAAGGTATATCTGAAGGTATATCGTATCTAACAATTAGTCGGGCTAGTGTCAGTTGTTTTAAAAGACTAGACTCCAAATGCTTATAAAATTACTTTAAGAAACCAAAGACGAGTCGGATTTCTCGTGAGTGTTATGCATATGATTGGCCATTTCGAAAACGATTGAGAACTCACGAAACTATGTTTTAAGTGTTCATTTGAGTTTCTCTTTGAAGCGAGACTTAAAATTATCAATGGAAAGAAATAGTTTTTTCTTTATCAATGGAAGAAATTATCAATGAAATCAAAGAAATTATCAATGGAAAGATTGTAATTATAGACTTCAAAACGTGGAAACAAATTTTATCCTGCTGGTGTTCAAGAATCTGTTGCAGAGTAAAGATCTGTTCGCAACAGCTCATACCCAGCCTGGATTCGGATTTATTTGGTTGTGTTGGGCTGTTTCTGGTGTCTCTAAAGGGACATACCACGGATATCCCTCGGCTGTTTTATAACCTATTCTTGTTCTTTATTGAAGATAGGGACAATTATTGAGTTCTTTCATTCATTGAGGATATGTTCATTTTCCCAGACTTCGACGATTAACTATGAAAGTCTTTTACTGCCGAATCGAGAAAGCTTTCAGTTTTGCACAAATCCCATTGATTCCCTGACGTCTATGGTTTTTCAGGAATTTTATTTTATCCCATGAGAGAGCTTCCTGGCCATAATAGCTCTTTGATATGTACTCATCATCTCTTGGCATGTTTCTTACTGGTTGTGAGTCTTTCCGTCCTTATCCTTGAGCGTTGGGATGGTTGTTTGTTTGTTCTCCCAAATAACTTTTTTTTTTCGTCCAAATAGCTGATAGAGCTTTTGTGTAGGCTATCGTTGCTTGATGCGTCTCTTTCTATATTAATGGAAACATAAGACCAGTAGGATTTTTATCAGCTCTTGCGTATTGGTGACATTGTCGTTGCAGCACTTTGTGTGTGGTGGACTTCTTGTTGGTCACATCTTTCTTCTTGATAGTGAGTTTCAGTGTTTTTTTTCCTAGGTCCATTTCTTGGCTTTTGGCTTGAAAAGCCAGTATATTCGTGGTGGCCTCTTTGATTTTATCTTTGAATTTGTTTTATTTCTTCTGGAATCTTGGTTTTGGGGCAATTGGTGCCCTGATGAGTCTCTTCGAGGTTATTTGAATGGCAGCGAAGTTCAAGATTTTAAGGGCAAATGTTCCTTGGTAATCATCTTCTTTTAGCTTCGATGCATCAATGTTCTGATGCTAAACCGTAGTCTTCTTTGTGCTCAACCTTGTCTTCAACAGAAAGTTATCAAATCCATTTTTCGATTCTTTTTTGGCGGCCTTTTTTACCCTCGAGTCCAACACCATAATTTTTCGCCGTCAAAGAATGAACTGGCAATCTCCTCTGGCGCCAGATTCCCAGGTAAGTATATGACATGGGTTATGGTTGAACCAGATGTTAGCCACAACAAGATTGATATGTGCTGTGGACAACAGAAGTCAGTTTCCAATTGAACAACTGTCACCAAGGCCATGGTTGCTATTGCTTGTTCATAGTTATTTAGCTAGTCGCCGATCCTAGTATTCAAGTTACCACCATTTTTTATTTTTTTTTTTTTTTGGGGGGGGGGTTCGTGGACATCTCTTCTTGGCTCGTACACGCTGAGGACAGTAAGATTGTTGGTTGTCCATCATAAACCTTTTTAGTTTGTAAGGCCAAAATATCTAAAATTGATAGGGCAGTCTTGCTTTAACTTGTAGATCTTAGATAAGAGATTCAAATAAATGACAGTAAACCTACTTTCCCGGAAATCTTAGAAAAATCATTTCGCTTCTCCCGCTTTGTGTCGGAGAGAGATATTAGATTTAGTGAGAATTACATCATTATGAAGTGTGATTTTTTTCTATTAAACAGAGCAGAATTTTCTATTTAAACTTCAGAAAAGTGCAGTCCCTAAAAACGTGCTAGTATACCTGCAAGAAAAACGTTAAAAATCAGCTCAAAAGAAATACCATTTGAGCAATTTTATAGCTTTGGGAGTTCCCTGTGGTGGTAGTTTCTGTGGTGCTAGCTTTGTGTCGGAGAGAGATATTTAGATTTAATGAGAATTACATCATTATGAAGTGTGATTTTTTTCTATTAAACGGAGCAGAATTTTCTATTTAAACTTCAGAAAAGTGCAGTCCCTAAAAACGTGCTAGTATACCTGCAAGAAAAACGTTAAAAATCAGCTCAAAAGAAATACCATTTGAGCAATTTTATAGCTTTGGGAGTTCCCTGTGGTAGCAGTTCCTTCTGGTGTTCTCTGTGGTGCTTTAATTGAAAAATTGCCTAGCTAGCTCTCTCGTTAGCTTTTCGAACTCAGATATCCTACTGAACTGGTAATCTCCCAGAGGAGATTGCCAGTTCATTCTTTGACGGCGAAAAATTATGGTGTTGGACTCGAGGGTAAAAAAGACCGCCAAAAAAGAATCGAAAAGTGGATTTGATAACTTTCTGTTGAAGACAAGGTTGAGCACAAAGAAGACTACGGTTTAGCATCAGAACATTGATGCATCGAAGCTAAAAGAAGATGATTACCAAGGAACATTTGCCCTTAAAATCTTGAACTTCGCTGCCATTCAAATAACCTCGAAGAGACTCATCAGGGCACCAATTGCCCCAAAACCAAGATTCCAGAAGAAATAAAACAAATTCAAAGATAAAATCAAAGAGGCCACCACGAATATACTGGCTTTTCAAGCCAAAAGCCAAGAAATGGACCTAGGAAAAAAACACTGAAACTCACTTTTTTTTTCTTTTTTTTTTATAAAAATCGATTTCAGTTTTAGCCTTATATTCTGGCAATTGAAAAAAAGTAGATGTAGTGATTTTCTTCAAAATGAAATATTAAACAGCTCTCTACGATGTTCCAATGCCTCACTAGTTTTCAAAGATTTACCTCCTGTCACAAAAATCATCTGACGGAATCATCTGACAAAAATTTGTTGACGGATGCAAGAATCTGAACTACCCATCTCGATTGAATGAACTAGAGCTCCCATCACTCGTGTACATACACCGGAATGCCCGGGCTAACAACAGCCCTACTTTCTAGAAAGTAGGATATCTGAGTTCTACAAAGAACTCAGACAACACAATGAAATTACTTCATTGCCTATTTTGTCATATTACAGATTTAGAAACTACAGATGTCGCAAATACAGATGTCCAATAATACATTAGTGGTAAATCTTTGAAAACTAGTGAGGCATTGGAACATCGTAGAGAGCTGTTTAATATTTCATTTTGAAGAAAATCACTACATCTACTTTTTTTCAATTGCCAGAATATAAGGCTAAAACTGAAATCGATTTTTATAAAAAAAAAAGAAAAAAAAAGTGAGTTTCAGTGTTTTTTTCCTAGGTCCATTTCTTGGCTTTTGGCTTGAAAAGCCAGTATATTCGTGGTGGCCTCTTTGATTTTATCTTTGAATTTGTTTTATTTCTTCTGGAATCTTGGTTTTGGGGCAATTGGTGCCCTGATGAGTCTCTTCGAGGTTATTTGAATGGCAGCGAAGTTCAAGATTTTAAGGGCAAATGTTCCTTGGTAATCATCTTCTTTTAGCTTCGATGCATCAATGTTCTGATGCTAAACCGTAGTCTTCTTTGTGCTCAACCTTGTCTTCAACAGAAAGTTATCAAATCCACTTTTCGATTCTTTTTTGGCGGTCTTTTTTACCCTCGAGTCCAACACCATAATTTTTCGCCGTCAAAGAATGAACTGGCAATCTCCTCTGGCGCCAGATTCCCAGGTAAGTATATGACATGGGTTATGGTTGAACCAGATGTTAGCCACAACAAGATTGATATGTGCTGTGGACCTGCTAGATACCTGCATACCTGCTATACCTAGTATACCTGCTAGAAAAACGTTAAAAATCAGCTCAAAAGAAATACCATTTGAGCAATTTTATAGCTTTGGGAGTTCCCTGTGGTGGTAGTTTCTGTGGTGCTAGCTTTGTGTCGGAGAGATATATTTAGATTAGAGATATCATTATGAAGTGTGATTTTTTTCTATTAAACGGAGCAGAATTTTCTATTTAAACTTCAGAAAAGTGCAGTCCCTAAAAATGTTCGAGCATACCTGCTAGAAAAACGTTAAAAATGAGCTCAATAGAAATACCATTTGAGCAATTTTATAGCCTTGGGAGTTCCCTGTGGTGGTAGTTCCTTCTGGTGTTCTCTGTGGTGCTTTGATTGAAAAATTGCCTAGCTAGCTCTCTCGCTATCTTTTCGAACTGTTGACATATTCAAAATCCTCTATCAATTTCTATCAAATTTTAAGAAAATGTCATTTAATTAATTTGGTAGCTTGGGAGTTCCCTATGGCGCCGGGAGAGTTCGCTAGTAGACCCTTTTTCTTTGAGGCGATCAGTCGACGTTGAGCCTCGCAAAATCATTTATAACGTATCGGATCGCCTTAATCTGTAAATATACGATATTTGATACATTTCAGAAATCCTCGCCACTTTGAATTTTTCCGAGTTTATACTGCTTTACTTCAATTTGAGTTGAAGTGGAATAAAATGTTTATTCACTATAATATTATTCATCTTCATTACAGGAAAATTTAATGCAGGTGTACACAATCTTCATTTTAGGGTCTAGTCATTTTAGGGTCTATCGGCATTTTTCTAGTTGGTCCAGTACTTGACACTGCAATGAAGTTGGGGAAAATTATCTGTCTATTA